>JAQPZY010001464.1:2167500-2767500 GCA_029931535.1 Margaritifera margaritifera
AGTCATATATATCTATCTATCTGTCTATATATATATATATATATATATATATATATATATATATATATATATATATATATATAAATCTAAAGGTTAATAAGCACTTTATGGTAATTCCAATGACTGTTCAAATAAATAATTCCTTTCGCATTATGTCTACAGCACGACTATAAGCTCTGATCATAAATAGATTCCCAGGAACTGATTTTAAAAACAGGAATGAATAAATACGAATCAAATCCTATTATATACTCATCTTATAACGATCCCCAATGCAATAGGACGTGCGTCGTTCGAATGACCCACATCAGCAGGATGTGCGTCAATTTAGAGCCGAATCCCCAACCCAGTTTTAAATAGGACTGGCCTTGAACTCAAATGTAGTCAACATTCTGTTGACAAGTAATCAGAACTTAAAATGAAACTCACCTTCATGAAACAGACTCAAACACACATTATAGATTCAATATACATACCAAAACATACTTATTTTGACTGTCAAAAGGGGAATTTTCTACCTGTCTTCGAACATACTTATTAGCGTTTGTAATACCATAATGTTAATTGTAGTATCTTAAGTATAATCTACTACCTCACGATCTGGCAAAATTCAAGGTATTATTTTTTATTATATACCTATCAATGTTTTACACAAGAAAGAGCAAGAATTTTACCGTCATTTCCTAGAAGTAGGAAAACGATACTCTCGTTGCCTCACGATACTGCCGTAGCCTCACTTGACATGCAAAAGGAAATGAGTAACGTTCTCTGTAACAAATCCGTATCATCAAGTTCCAACAATCTGTCCAACCCCGTTGAAAATAACTGTCAAAATAATGCTATCATTCCCATGCCAAGTCCCTATAGGAGCCTCTCGCACTGTTCCGCCAGAAACAGTTCAACCTCAGATAGGAACTTTCATAGTCATTCAGTTGTTGAAATCTTTCGTGATGCAAAATTTGACAACTGCACAATAACTGTAAGTTATTTTTATATATTACCTAATGGTCTTGTCAAAGTTGTATTATTTACTGATCCTGTCAAAGGTGTATTACTTAATAGTCTTGTCAAAGCTGTACCGCTTAATGGTCTTGTCAAAGTTGTACAATTTAATGGTCTTGTCAAGATTGTATTGCTTAATGGCCTTGTCAAGATTGTATTACTTAATGGTCTTTCCAGGATTGCATTCCATTATGGTCTTGGTAAAGATGTATTACTTAATGCTCTTGTCAAGATTGTATTAGTTAATGGTCCTCTCAAAGTTGTATTTCTTAATGATCTTGTCAAAGTTGTATTGCTTAATGGTCTTGTCAAAGACGTACAACTTAATGGTCTTGTCAAGATTGTATTGCTCAATAGTCTTGTCAAAGTTGTACAACTTAATGGTCTTGTCAAGATTGTATTGCTTAATGGTTTTGTCAAGGTTGTATTACTTAATGGTCTTTCCAGGATTTTATTCCTTAATGGTCTCAGTAATTGATGTCATACTTAATGCTATTGTCAAGATTGTATTAGTTAATGGTCCTCTCAAAGTTGTATTACTTTATGGTCTTGTCAAAGTTGTGTTTCTTAATGGTCTTGTCAAAGTTGTACAACTTAATGGTCTTGTCAAAGTTGTATTGCTTAGTGGTCTTGTCAAAGTTGTATTGCTTAATGGTCTTGAAATAGTAATATTACTTAATTGTCTTTTCAAGATTGTATTGCTTAACGGTCTTGTCAAATTTGCATTACTTAATGGTCTTGTGAAAGTTGTATTACTTAATTGTCTTGTCAAAGTTGCATTGCTTAGTGGTCTTGTCAAAGTTGTATGGTTTAATGGTCTTGTCAAAGTGTTATTGTTTAATGGTCTTGGGAAATTTTTATTGCTTAATGGTCTTGTCAAGACTGTATTGCTTTATGGTCTTCTCAAAGTTGTATTACGTAATGGTCTTGTCAAGATTTTATTGCTTAATTGTCTTGTCAAAGTTGTATTGCTTAATGGTCTTGTCAAAGTTGTAATGCCCAATGGTCTTGTCGAAGTGTATTACTTAATGATCTTGTCAAAGTTGTTGTATTTAATTGTCTTGTCAAAGGTGTATTACTTAATGGTCTTGTAAAAGTTGTATTACGTAACGGTCTTGAAAAGACTGTATTACTTAATGCACTTGTTAAAGTTCTATTACTTAATGGTCTTGTCAAAGTTGTATTACTTTATGGTCTTGTGATAGTTGTGTTATTTAATGGTCTTGTAAAAGTTGTACAACTTAATTGTCTTGTCAAAGTTATATTGCTTAGTGGTCTTGTCAAAGTTGTGTTGCTTAATGGTCTTGAAAAAGTAATATTACTTAATTGTCTTGTCAAGATTGTATTGCTTAACGGTCTTATCAAATTTGTATTACTTAACGGTCTTGTGAAAGTTGTATTACTTAATTGTTTTGTCAAAGTTGTATTGCTTAGTGGTCTTGTCAAAGTTGTATTGCTTAGTGGTCTTGTCAAAGTTGTGTTGCTTAATGGTCTTGAAAAAGTAATATTGCTTAATTTCTTGTCAAGATTATATTGCTTAACGGTCTTGTAAAATTTGTATTACTTAGTAGTCTTGTCAAAGTTGTATTGCTTAATGGTCTTGTCAAAGTGTTATTGTTTAATGGTCTTGGGAAATTTGTATTGCTTAATGGTCTTGCCAATATTGTATTGCTTCATGGTCTTCTCAAAGTTGTATTACGTAATGGTCTTGTCAAGATTTTATTGCTTAATTGTCTTGTGAAAGTTGTATGACTTAATTGTCGTGTCAAAGTTGTATTGCTTAATGGTCTTGGCAAAGTTTTATTGCTTAATGGTCTTGTCAAGATGGTAATGCCCAATGGTCTTGTCGAAGTTGTATTACTTAATGGTCTTGTAAAAGTTGTATAACGTAATGGTCTTGTCAAGATTGTATTACTTAATGCACTTGTTAGAGTTCTATTACTTAATGGTCTTGTCAAAGTTGTATTACTTAGTGGTCTTGTCAAAGTTGTATTACTTAATGCTATTGTCAACATTGATTTGCTTAATACTCTTGTCAAAGTTGTATTGCTTTGTGGTCTTGTCAAGATGGTATTCCTTAATGGTCTTGTCTTAGTTGTATTAGTAAATGATCTTGTGAATTTTGTAGTATTTAATGGTCTTGTCAAGATGGTATTACTTAATGGTCCTGTTAAAGTTGTATTACATAATGGTCTTGTAAAAGTTGTAGTACTTAATTGTCTTGTCAAGATGGTATTACTTAATGGTCCTGTTAAAGTTGTATTACATAATGGTCTTGCAAAAGTTGTATTGCTTAATGGTCTTGTCAAACTTGTATTACCTATTGGTCTTGTCAAAGGTGTATGACTTAATGCTCTTGTCAAGATTGTATTGCTTAATGATCATGTCAAAGTTGTATTACTTAATGGCGTTGTCAAAATTGTATTACTTAATTGTCTTGTCGAAGTTGTATTTCGTAATGAACTTGTCAAAGTTGCAGTAGTTAATGGTATTGTCGAAGTTGTAATACTTAATGGTCTTGTCAAGATTGTTTAACTTAATGGTCTTGTCAAAGTTGTAATACTTAATGGTCTTGTTGAAGTTGTAATACTTAATGTTCTTGTCAAAGTTCTAATACTTAATGTTCTTGTCAAAGTTGTATTGCTTAATGGTCTTGTTAGGATTGTATTACTTAATGGTCTTGTTAGGATTGTATTACTTGATGGTCTTATTAGGATTGTATTAATTAATGGTCTTGTCAATATTGTATTACTTAATGGTCTTTTGTTAGGATTGTATTACTTGATGTTCTTGTCAAGATTGTATTACTTAATGGTCTTGTCAAGATTGTATTACTTAATGATCTTGTCGAAGTTATATTACTCAATGGTCTTGTCAAAGTCTTTGAATTCATTGAAGACTCTAAATAATTACTTACATGCTGGTTATATGTATTAATATGAACTCATCAAAGCAATTTAGATTTTAAAATCGTAATTTATGCCAATAGTTAAAGTATTTCGTTCGGTTGGTATTAAAGGTTGTTAGGCACAAAAAGTTCCAATCAGTTGTTGATGTGGTTAGTGGTATGTTTATAGACCTAAATTATACAATCATTTAATAATTAAAAACATCTTGATCTTGTTCAAGAGAAAGAACAATAAACATTTTCCCTGGCTAGCTTCTGCCATCTAAACCAGATTATGGTCTGTAGCCACGGTGTCGGAAGCTTTTTGTCATTATCAAAACCCTACTTAGTCTAGAATTAATGCAATGACTTTCACAGTTTTCACTGCTTGAATCTGCCTCGCCCATCAAAGCTACCGTACATTTCCCCAATGCCTATAAAATGGGTTACAATTTTGACTTGGTTTACCCTATGTATATGAGCATGGAAATTTCCAAGTCGACATGGACGTATGTATGTATGTATGTATGTATGTATGTATGTGTGTCTGCATGCGTACATGTATATATGTATGTATGTGCGTGATCTCTTTTCCTATCTATATATTGTACAATTTGAGCCCTTTTATTTATAAATGACTGATAGTAATAAGTAAAAGTGTTAATGTCGCCTCATTTTGCCGACACTTTCATTTGTCTATTTTCATTAATTCTGTCTTTTTTGGCACTTTTCCCCCTCTTAACGCTCAGGTTTCTGGGATATGTTTCGAATTTCGTTTTTAGTTTGCATAATCTGAGCTATTGTCTATGTAACGTTTTCTCATCGTTTAATTGGTATAAGAGGATCAATCAAACGTGACAATATATTCTTGTATTTTAAAGGTTTCTTATCTTCTGTTTCAAATTAATTACATCTGATTTTTGCAGCGACATAAATATGACTGAAGCTGGAGGAGCCAGGGAATGCCTGAAGCTGGAAGAGCCAGGGAATGCCTGAAACTGGAAGAGCCATAGGATGCCTGAAGCTGGAAGAGCTAGGGTATGCCTAAAGCTGGAGGAGCCAGGTGATGCCTGAAGCTGAAAGAACCAGGGGATGCCTGAAGCTGGAGGAGCCAGGGGACGACTGAAGCTGGAGGAGTCAAGGGATGCATATCAGGCTTCTAGAAATTATAATTCCAACGTTGTTAAGACTAGTTACTATCTCACAAATTGCATCTGATTGACTGACTGATTGATTGAAAGGGGGATAAAATACATATTTACCCAAAGAAGATCTATTTTGTTACAGTCGTCATGGAATAAGAGTTAGTTACACTGTATGGTCTGACATCTTTACGAAGTGCAAACTAACAAGGTAACACAGACTGATGAGTTGCTGATATCTGTTGAACTTAAGGTGATTATGTTGCTTGGATACTATTCATGCTGAGCGATTCAGGCATCGTGTTTATTTTACGTTCATCCATTCGAATGCAATCTATCGTTTATTATGGTGTAAATGACAGGTGACCACATACATTAAATGTCCACCTCATAACATACATACAGACTTTTAATGTATCAAAATGTGATAAGATTGTCCCCGGATAATTTCACCGATCAAGTGTCTGAATTAATTTGGCGGACAGTTCATTTTTATGATACGTTTATCTTGCTACTTTAAAATTAAGGGTTTTTGTCAGGGAAGATCTCTAAAAGGTCATCAACAGATAATCTAGTGTGGCACTGACAGTAGCCAATCAAGTCACAAACTTTTCTCGATTCTTCCATTGAATCTCAAACGAATTTATTTTCAATCTCTCCATCCTGAGTATTAGACATGTTCCCATGCTCGGTATACACGCCGGTATACATGCTGAGGTGTAAGTTAATCTTACCAGCTTTATTATAATAAAACGAGTTTTATTATAACTCAGACATTCCTGTTTAAAATTAATTATACTCTCTCTCACACACACACACACACACACACACACACACTCATATATATATATTCGACAATGACTCAACTGTAGTCATACTTTTACTCAGATTTTGACACGGATTTCTCGTTGCAAGTTATGTTTTCCTGTCCATTTTGGCCGATTGTCACAACGTCCAGATTTCTGGCGGAATTTTAGCCAATGGAAATAGCGTTCCTATATGCCCCGTGCATCTTTGTATTTTTATTAAAGTTCTTATCGTTATACACACACACACACACACACACACACACACACACACACACACACACACACACAACTGCATTTTTTCTTCAGTTTACCACGGATTTTGAGGAATATTGTTTGTAGAGAGTGTTTTTACTCTCGTATTTAAAACATTACTTGATGCATTTGTAACTGCTTTGGCGCCATTGAATTTCGCTTATTCGGGCATGCACCTTAATTTGCTCTTCGAATTGTATGTTTATCCAGCTGACTTGTCTTTCTTCATTCCTTTTCTTTGTCTGTTAATTTTTCTTATTGTTATTGGCCGTAAGAAACTTCACATTACATTCAGCCTAAATTGTTGTTTTTTGGTGATTTTTTTTCAGCCCGCTTTAGCACTACCCTGATTCTACAGTAATATGTAACTTGACACGTGATATGCCACTTTAGATTTTTAAAAGGAACAATTTTCATTCTCGAATGAGAATACGAGAACATTTCTAGACCACTCATTTTATAACAAGAGAATGTACCCTCAAGTTCATGGACCAAAGTTATATCTCGTACCTGGACCACTTAAGATTTCTTAAATTAAATTTGAAAAATCCGTACGCATACACGAGAAAGTTTCTGGTCACTCATATTTTTATAAGAAAATACCTTCAACTTCCTAGACCATAGTAATATTTCACTCATATTTTTATAAGAAAATACCCTCAACTTCCTAAACCATAGTTAGTGATATTTCACTCATATTTTTATAAAAAAATACCCTCAACTTCCTAGACCATAGTAATATTTCACTCATATTTTTATAAGAAAATACCCTCAACTTCCTAGACCATAGTTAGTGATATTTCACTCATATTTTTATAAGAAAATACCCTCAACTTCCTAGACCATAGTTAGTGATATTTCACTCATATTTTTATAAGAAAAAACCCTCAACTTCCTAGACCATAGTTAGTGATATTTCACTCATATTTTTATAAGAAAATACCTTAAACTTCCTAGACCATAGTAATATTTCACTCATATTTTTATAAGAAAATGCCCTCAACTTCCTAGACCATAGTTAGTGATATTTCAGAGAAGCACCACTCAGGTTTTAAATACTATTCAATACATACTCTAGTTCTGGATCACATTATAATCTCTTGATTGTGCACTAAGTAGATCGGAAATAAACTGAAATGTTATACAACATAAATAATGGCACAGAGCGATAATATTTGATACTTAACATATTTCAGACAGGTGATATGAATATTTGATGAGTGTAAAATAAAAACAACAATCTGAGCATAAAAAATTAAAGTTAGGATAAAAGTGTGCTCAAAGCTAGTTTTGTTACAAAGTAACATTCAACAGAATAACGACGTTGATCTTTCGATTTCCAACATACAAAATGTACTACAATAGTAGTATTAGTGAGATACGTCCATGCTCAGTCACAAATAACTTTATTTTAAATTTTCAAAACCAACACTCTTTAGTTCAGATACTCCTAAGGTTTTAACTCATAAACCAGAGTCAATAACGTAGATAGCTTGTTTTTGCAACCAGCTCTGAATTTATTATTTATTTTGTAAAAATTCTAAATTATTAAGTCTTACCATTTACGCGGCGAGCGAAGCAAGCCGAACATGCGGACATCACTCTTTAATTTCAAATTCAGTACAATATAACTCTTATCATGTTAACATAATACCAAGAATAATAAATAAATGCCTACCACACATTATTTTTATATTTTGAAATTTATAAAATTTACAAAATAGAGTAATATTTAAAACTTTAGATTTAAAAAAAAATCGGTAAAGTTAGATAACCTAATCAATGCATTATGTATATATAACTCTATACATGTAAACGATGAGGTAAATAAAGCAACTAGATCAATACATTATTTACACATAATTTTATACAGATGACAAGGAAGTTATTAATAATTTTGAATTCTAAGAAAACCATATACATATATTTGTAAGTAGATTTAATTTAAAATCTGTAATCAGTTTCTGTTTATTGCATTAACTATAAGGTAACTCAGTTTTATTACTTTATAACAGAATTTTATGACTGAACAGATTAACTACACAGTATATAACGTTACACATAAGAAAACCACAAATATGAATTTCTGTAATCGATATATAGTAGCCAGTCGTGTATTACACATAAGAAAACCACAAATATGAATTTCTGTAATCGATATATATAAGCCACTCGTGTATTACACATAAGAAAACCACAAATATGAATTTCTGTAATCGATATATATAAGCCAGTCGTGTATAATATATAATGATAGAATTGTATCCGATGAAGGGAAAAGTGTTTGCAACGGAAAAGTCAAGGAATTATTGAAGAAAGAAAGTATAGAATACTTTTCCACTTGCTCCGACAAGAAAAACCTCAAACTCTTAAGACGAAAAGGTGGAAATCTTTCGCTGAAAATGAAACTTTAAGATGGATAGACGCAGTGCATAGCCTTATTGATCAATACAATAATACGTATCACCTATCAATAGATATGCTACCAATTAATGCCAGTAACCATAAAAATAAGTCTGAAGTGTGGATTAACTTATTTTACGAGCAGGAGTTATCTATGTGCGACAAACAAGATGACGTGTTTAATGTTGAAAAAAAGTTTGTAAACAAAATTAAAGAACTGTAAAAAGAAATTGGCGTTAGTAAAATGAAAAATATATGATGATTCCTTTAATATTTGGAGCCCAATGAAAATATTATGTCTCTAAAGGAAATGAAACATATCAAATTGGCTGCTCCAAAATTCAAAGTTCAACATCAGAATAAAATAATTTTGAAAGACAGATATTGTGACATCTTGTAGGATGAAAGTATTCCGTTAAAACAATCTTAAGATGTATCCAGGTACTGTCAATGAAATTAGGCAAGAAAAAGATTCCGTTATCGCGACCAGTACTATTGGATATTTGTTCTAAATAATTTCTATAATATGAAATAAACAAATGTCACGTTTACTTTTTGAGACAGAGAGATAGTCCCAGTCGACAAAATCTTTAGTTATACACCTGGACACAACTGACAATATAGAAAGATAATATATGTCATCTTTGTTATGATGTAAGGTAAATCTGTATTTTAATTATTGATTGTTTGTCTTTCAGCCAATTTTCTATATTGGATCAAAAGTGAGAAAGGTATTTAGCTAAATTTATGCAAAATGCAAGTAGTAGATTATAATTTCTTGTTCATAATTTCTTAAGATTAATAATTAAAAATAGAATAGTGTTTTGACTCTTCGTTAACATTAATAATTAAAAATAGAATAGTCTTTTGACCATTCTTAACATTAATAATTAAAAATAGAATAGTCTATTGACCATTCTTAACATTAATAATTAAAAATAAAATAGTGTTTTGACCTTTCTTTTACATTAATAATTAAAAATAGAATAGTCTTTTGACCATTCTTAACATTAATAATTAAAAATAAAATAGTGTTTTGACCTTTCTTTTACATTAATAATTAAAAATAGAATAGTCTTTTGATCATTCTTAACATTAATAATTAAAAATAAAATAGTCTTTTGACCATTCTTAACATTAATAATTAAAAATAAAATAGTCTTTTGACCATTCTTGAACTACAAATAGTTTTCTGCAACAGTTTAAATTCCAAGATCGTTTTCCAAACTCACTTAGAGTCTTGGACTCATTCCAGTTAAGTGGAAAAATATAAAAATTAAAATAATCCATTTCTTCTATACTCACAATTGATAGAAAAGTTTTACAAATGGCTAGGATGACCATAAAACAATTAAAAGTAATCAACAGACCGTGATTATCTGTGTGCTTGTTTTGTCTGAGATCAGCTTATGTTTTTATAGCTCGTCAGTATTCCAAAATTGCCAACATGGCGGTTGATACTTTGTCTTACAATTCCAAGGTTATCGTACTCCGCCAAGATAAGAAAAAAGCAGAGAAGTGTTTGCGACCAAAATTCTAATTCTCAGCCTTTTCTTTAAATAGTTATAACAGGAGCCTCCAATTTTATTGATTTTAAACGAGAGCTGATTTTACTTCTCTGGGAATTTGTAAAGGTGTCTGTGTTTCTTGGTCCTTGCTGTTCGTAATAATGAAATGATTCTAAGTATCTCTTTCAATTTATTTGAGTCCAGAAGTTTAAATTGCTATATTTAAATGTGCAAATTAGTTTTTGAACAAATTACTTTTGAAGCTACTCCATGTACAAAGTAAGTTTGACATTTTGTATACTGTGTCGAGATGCCATACAGACTGGTTTCTTGTCGAGATGCCATACAGACTGGTTTCTTTACCTGTTCTTATAGGAGTTTCACAAAGAACAGAAGTAGAACCAAACAGAAGCATCAATATTACAGATTTACGCTCTTGTTTTCCGCTTCAGGGTGTCTTATTCAATCCATTTTTGTATAGAGCTGAAAGAACCCTTTTTTATTTCATCACACGCTTCTTTAAAGGTATCAGTACATTAATTAAGTTCGTTATATAATTCGTTAATGTTTTTACATTTGTGATGAAATCCATTGCATTTTATTTATAAGTTAAAGTGTACCAGGAGTATATTACTTATATTAAAGCACTAACCACACGACATGCCAAAAAATCAGCATGGGTTATGTTGCATTTTATGGAAATAAATGCATCAAATGAAATGACTGGAGGCTACAGTACAAGTGACCTTTCAAGATCAGGCCGAATCACACCTGTTCACTTTGTCATTCTACGCAAAAGCCAAGAGGCTGAATCCATTAAACACTTTACTTTTGCTTGGATTTTAATACTGGTTTTTACTGCAACCTTCTTCAAAGGCCACCAGGTCTCCGGGAAGAAGTAGAGAAAAAAGATAAATGATTTTCTCAGGGACTGCAATAGGGTGCAATAAAAGCTGTTTGGCTCAATAGGTGTAATGATTCCTTAATAAAACGCGGCAAGAATATTATGATACCCTCAGTCCGTTCATCCGTCCGTATGTCTGTTGATTTGATCTCCTCCTAAATCACTGATCTGAAATTAACACACTTGATACTTTATTTGCCCATATGGTTGTTATGCAGAAGGATATTATTCTATCTTTCTTACATGCACTATATTTGACGGATGTCAGCTTACTTGCAATACACATTTGGGCGATGGAAGGAGTTGAAGGTTTGTTTCAAATGAGACAGTTTGTGAAAAGCAACAAATATCCCTTGAATGTTAAACCTACTGTTTGAGGAATAAATTGCATATCTTTACATATATGAATGAGCAGCAACTGTATAAGTACACTGACAATAAAGTAAACCAACAAAACGTTAATATAATTCTGGTCATGAGATGGTATTATTGCTATATTTTTATGAAATAATTGCTTTTGATTACAAAATGATTTGGAGCTGGAGATTAAATAGTCTGTGGTTTATTTAGGAAAGTTCTCATAACACACTGCTATATAAATATTAAATTAAATAATACTAGTAGACAAATATATATATATATATATATATATATATATATATATATATATATATATATATACATACACACACACACATATATTTTATTTTATCAGTAACTACGCAATACTCTTAATGTATATGTCCCTAGAATTAAAAAATATGAAACGATAACATAAATAACGATAACATAAATATATAAAAAGGATCTTGAAATTGTACATCATATCTTTGGGCGTCATAAAACAAGCTTCACATCTTGGACTATATATGAAGGAGAAGAGCAAAGGATCAAAGTAGACAGTTTGATTGATAGGTAGTACAGTTTGACTGACAGGTAGTACCTTCTTTTGCATGACTATTTGCTTGTGCCATTATATTGCTATTTACCACTGTTTGCATTGTTCGGCGTGCTGAATAAACTTACAGTTTATTTCATCTTCTCTGTAATCGTTTCTATTCATACTCACAAACGTTTTGTCATTCTCTCATCCATTGTTGTTGGTTTTGCTATGTATTCATACCTTGATGTTTTACTATGCCATAGCCTGGAACAACTCCCTTTACTGTCATTTATTACATCTTTTAGTGTATTTTTCTTTTTGTATGGCATGTTCGGTAAACATTGAGTTTACTTGCATCATTTTTATTTTTTTATTTTTTGCAATACATGTTTAGTATCTCCAAGTTTCTCTAAATGTAAAAGTTGGTACAAATTTTGATTGTCCCATTTGATTGTCCCACGTATTCTGCGAAAATCTTTGCTCATGATTTATTTTTAAAAAATGTTGTGTATAGTTCTTTTTCAATACATGGGTGTCTCAACTGGAATAAATATAACACACAATCATGCTACTGCATGAAAGTTTCATGAAATCAGAAGTACATACAGTTTCTTAATTTTACGATTCACTATGACCATTGTGTTTAAACACTTAGGTTTTGTTGGTCGTACCTGTTAGACTAAATCAATGAAAATTCGAACTAAGTACATACTAAAATGTGAGTTCCTTTCTGAAATCGGGGTCAGGAAATGATCATGCACATTTTTGTAAGAATTCATTTTTGCTATTCCATTGATCAAAGATACATAAATTAACCGTGATCTGGTCCATCTGGTTTGCTTTACACCAGTAAGTAGACAAACTACATTATCTCCCAACACCATAAGTCAATTAATATATCAAGTCCGTAGTAATTCATAAGAACTGTCATTCATTTTATATAATTCATAAATCACATTTTACGGATCAAGATGTCTCTACAAGACTCAATTTTACTATCTTATTCACTTTGTATGATAATGTTACAACTATTTCAGCATTCCCTTAAATAAAGGTCTTATAAAAAAAACGTGAAACCTTGTACACGGGTAAAATATAGTGCAATCATGGTGAAGAAATATTTGTATTGTACAAATGTAGCCTAAAATGTTACTGCATGACTCACAGCGTGCCACGCAACTAAATCCTTAATCCTAAACATCATGCAAAGATGAATGACAAGAATATTCACGAATTTACTGTTTATTTCAAAATTAATACAGGATTTTCCTCATTTCTTGTTTAAAATCGAGGTACAACGAAATAAATACATTTTCTATTGTTGCAAGTAATTAATGTCCCGAACAACTGCAAATATTACGTACCGTACTCGCGTATAAACTGGGCTTCAAATGCAAACACCATACACCCTTATCTTCCGTCGCATAATGCGCCGGCAGATCAGGGTCTATGTTGTTTGTTCTACTGATTAGTCCTTACAAACTGGATAGACCAAGATCTGCTGGCGCATTATGCGACGGCAGATCTGGGTCTATGCAGTTTGCAGTTGGTATCGAGTTTTTCGCGAGTATAGACGGTACTGAATCAGTTGTCGCAATTGTTTTTATCGTCACTATTTCCTCATAACAAATATTACATTTGTTTAACAACTGACTTGTAGAATGCTTTGATCATTCTCGTTATGATTAAGATGTTAAGAATAGAAGCAAAACCTGAAATTTCCTATATGCTGACCACAAACAATTGAATAAAAATTCTGCACTTTTCAAATATTATGTTTAACAAAGGGTCTTTACAGACTCACAAATTTTGTGGTCATCATGATGCTACGAACATAATATATTTTGGGATACAAACTACTTGTAAACAAAAACGTGTCTTCCGTTATAATATGTTTTGCATTTTGTTTCATAATATATGTCGTTCTTTTTCTTTATTTTTTTTTTATTGTATAACCAGATTGAGAAGAAACAAGTTTAAAATGTAATCACTTTGCACTGCTTGGTCCTGATGGAAGTCAAAATCCTGGATAATCCGGTAAATTTTAACTTCAAACACAGCAGTGATTAGTGTTTTTTAAAAACACAAATTTTTAATATATTTTGCTATAAGAAATCAACAAACTGAATGAAAAATACCCACTGAAACTTTATCTGTCCGCATATCCACATGAAAAAACTTCATTAGTTTCATTTGTTGTTTATGAATGAGTTAAGTGGAGAATTCTAATCATATGGTACGTGTGCCTTTAAGGGTGTAACTGAAGTGTTTTCCTATTTCAACATATGGCACGTATGCCTTTAAGGGTGTAACTGAAGTGTTTTCCAATTTAAAGTTTCATAAATAATAGCTATGAATGTGAATGATTCTGTTAATTATTTTTTGCCTATTGTTGGTAGTATTAATGAATCCAAGTGCTTTTTTCAGAATTGATTCTAAATCCGCATATGTATATTATCTGGAACATTGTACTATTGCGTTAAAGCATTGGGATGGTTTGCCATGGAACGCCAAATAGTTCAAAATGGATGAGCTGGAGAGATCGTAGGGTGTGCTGGAGAGATAGTAGGGCGAACTGGAGGGATCGTAGGATGAACTGGAGAGATCGTTGGGCGACTAAAGAGATTGTCCGGTGAGCTGGAGAGATCGTAGGGTGAGCTGAAGAAGACGAGCTGGAGAGATCGTTGGACGAGCTGGAGGGATCGTAGGGTGAACTAGAGTGATCGCTGGGTGACCTGGAGAGGATGAGCTGGAGTAGTCGATAATTAGATGTATAGGGGAATGAAATAATGGATAATTTTATCAGGAAACTGTAAATTAAAGTCTTCAAAATATATCACAAAATTGCTCTCGCGAAACCCGGGTAAAATTCACTGACTTTATCATTTCATATAAGTGCATTCAAAAATCATACAGGGTTGACCAAACCGCTGGCAAAAAGGAAAATTAAAGTATATAATCCCAGGCAACCATATTTATTTGATATAGATTCTGTCAATATATAATTTGTTGGTGTATTTCATGTTTACTAATCAAAATCGGTACAAAATCTGATCAACAGATGCGAAAAGATGTAGATATTATATGACTAAACTCAGTCTCTGAGGTTACTTCCATCAAAAAGGAAGACAGACATGAGAAGAGAAGACATGCACATGCTTTTCATGTAGTGCCTTTTTGTTTCCCACTTTTTGTAGAAAAACGGAAGGTATTAAATTTAACCTTTTCGTTCTGCGTTCTTCCGTTTGCCAGACTCCGTAAGTAGTATAGGGGAGCACTATGGGAGCGTTTATTGCGTATATTCAGGAAGTCGAGCTGCTTTTCTGGGTGACATTATCTACATAGCGACCTCTGATGATCGCATGATTAAATTCAACCTGAAAGAGGGGAATCTGAGTTGAGCCACTATGGGAATTTTTGTTTCTTTGGGGTGGGTGGGTGGGGGAGTGGGTCGAATCACTATGGGGCTTATGGGAATTTAACATTATAGATGTTACTACGGGGTCTATGAAAATTTAACATTACGTTTAGGTCACTACAGATGCTAGTAGTACAGAGATAGCGAGTTTTAGGCTACCCCCATGTATTTTGATCAATGATTAAAGTTTTTAAAAGTAAAAACAGAGTGAGTTCCAAATTTTGAAAGATAATGGAACGGCTTCTCCGCTACGCAAACATCAATTAAACTGACAAAATTCTCATTGCTCTTTCACATTCTCATTCCAAATAGTGTGTGTGGCCTTGTAAAGTTACAGTACATCTACATGAGTTGTTCACATTCCAAATACAAGGCATGGCGTAATGATTTTCAAGTACTCCTACACTAGTTATTCGCAGTCCAAATACAAGATGCAGCCTAGTCATACTCAAGTACTCCTATACGAGTTGTATACATTACAAAACTGCGTAGCATCTCTACAAGTAGAATGCTGCTTCGCAACAACTCTTGTACATAAGGTAAAGCGAAAATATGGTGTAATCTGTCTGGCAACACACCTGAACTAATTAGATAGTCCTTGGTTAACTCAGTAAAACATACAGGTACAATTAGCTTCATGAACTCATCAAAGATTAGTTTGTAGGGTGGTCCATTCTTGAAATACAAAAATGCAGAACGAATTAAAGTGACACTGAAGTCTAAAAAATAATATGATTGAGATAAATAGGACATCTTAACATAAACAACAGTGAAGCTTTCATAAAATTCTTTTAGAACTGTTAAATATAGTTAAGTTTAAAACAAAAACAAAAACAAAAACAAAAAAAAAAAAAAAAAAACACGTTGAGGGGGGATAACGTCTATCAAGCTAATTAATATTCATAAATTCTGAAGATGTCATTGAATACATTCAGTATTTTGGACAACATAGTAAATTTTTCAAAGTACGAAATAAATTATGCCAATTTTTTTAATATCAACACTATATCTGATCGTTTTCATAATGTTAACAGACCCTTCATAAATGTTACGCTTCCAATAAGTGTACTGATAATAGGAACGATTTACCATGCTAAGTTCTGAAGGAAACTCAAATTTATCTTTTTTCAAATATTAGGAAACGTTACCATATGCTCAGTAATTTACATAACTTTTTATTTTTCACTTACAAATTAATTAGCAGATGTATGTTAAGTAATATAAACTGTGTTGAAAAATTCAAGTGAGTATTTTTTAAAAATATTTTACCTCCATGATATGTTTTGCAAAGCAATAGATTCCGGTAAGGAAATCGGAGTTGCGTTTTGCAATGTAAGTAATGTTTTTGATCGCGTGTGGCATAATGGACTAGTTCATAAACTGAAAACTACTGGCAACACAGGAGACCTTTAAAATGGTTTTCTGGTTATCTTAATAACGGAAAACAACGAGTGATACTTCTGGGCGTGTTTCCAGAGTGGTGGTATAGTTGAGCCGGTGTGCCCCAAGGATCCGTTTTAGGCTTATTACTTTTCTTTATATACATAAATGATATTGTACATGATATACACTCCATTATAATTTTATTTGCAGATCACGCAAGTCTCTTTCTAATCGTAGATAATCCCGTCGTAACCGCTCATAACCTCAACTCTGATTTGGAAAAACATCTCTCAATGCGCTTGTATCTTTAAACCCTTACAAAACTGAATCCCTGAGAATTTCTAAGAAAATAGGTAATGTGGTTTGCAGCAACTGCACATTATGTGAGATAAATGAACTCGAAAAAATACGAAATTAAGCAGCCTGAATCGTGACTGGTGCCACAAAATTAGTGTATGTTGAAGCTTTACCTCGAGAAATAGTATTGAAAAGTCTTGAATCCAGACGACAAAAACACAAACTTACACTTTTAAATAAAATGACATCAGGTTCAAGCCCTTCCTATCATACATTTCTGATTCCACCAGCTGTTATTTAATATTACCTGCTACAACTTACGTAACGTAAACAATTTTTACAATCAGTAAAAGCTAGAACAAGTCTTTATTACAACTCATTTCTTCATTTGGCCATTAGCGAATGGAATTAATTATTTCTCGAGAGTCGTCAAAGCAACTCCATTAGCAACTTTAAAAGCGCATTAAATAATCACGACACTCATGTTCAGACACTTTTATTGGGGTAGAAGGAAATTTCTAATTATTCACGCTCGAATTTCGACAAATTGCAGTTCACTTAATCAACATTTATTTATAATAGAATATAATTGGATATCCTCTTTGTAGTTGTGGATTTGTAGAAAGTACACAATACATCATTTTCTCTTGCGTACCAAGAACAGCGCATCGAACTGTTTCAATCCCTCACATCATATGGTAATTTAACTTTAAATACTTTCTTGTATGGTAATACAACGCTTCCTTATGGGGTAAACATTCGTATTTTCGATGTCGTTCATAAATTGATTGAAAGGTCAAAAATATTTACTTAAACGCACCGATTACTAACAAGCATGCACTTCTACGGGTCATGAACAGCTGTAAACAGCAATTCCCTTTTTCCAAATGATTGGTCATCGATTCTGCACCGACTCACTATATAGTAAAGTACTGTTCACTTTTAATCTCGCTTTTTTCTTCCTTTCTTTTGTTCTTCTCCTTTTTTCACCTTATTTTCTCAACTTTATACGAAATGCCCTAAAAATTTATCTTCTTTCTTTATCTTCATCTTTTACCAACGTCTTCTTTGTTCATCTTTGTGTTTTATATACCTTGGCTAAATGCTAATATTTAACTAAGAGACTCTACACTTTGATTATTCAATAATTTAAATTTTTGTATCATTAGAACTCAATATCATCCGACATATATTGACATATAATAAAAATGTTTGCATCGTCAAAAAGAGAAGAACATTATAAGCCATTGGTTTTCTTTGTAATCCTTTACTTTCTATACCGTACATCTTGTAATTTCCAACTACAAATTTATGAAATAAAATATATTTAAACTAGACAATATTTTTTAATTAGTTCAAATTAGAAAAAACAAATTCTCACAGATGAAGTCATCGAAATCAGTGAAAGACAGTACTTTTTCCCTGAGTTACCTCCCATACAAAATACTCAAATGCTTATTATTTTAAAACTATTTGACTAACTGTGATAAAATATTCACTGTTTTAAGATGATTTTGTGATTGTCATGATATAATGTAGCAGGACACCGGGCTTCGGGATTCAACATATGATAGCCGAAACCATGTATTCTACTAGCCCTTTGAGTCAGGGCTCAAGATTAATTGGACCCTAAAATATCATAGAAATATTGAACTGAAAGCTATACTGATGAATAAGGTACGTTTCAATGTATCAATGTATGTATGTATGTATGCATGCATGCATGTATGTATGTATGTATGTATGTATGTATGTATGTATGTATGTATGTATGTATGTATGTATGTATGTATGTATGTATGTATGTATGTATGTATGTATGTATGTATGTATGTATGTATGTATGTGTGTGTGTGCGTGCGTGCGTGCGTGCGTGCGTGCGTGCTTGTATGTATGTATGTATGTATGTATGTATGTATGTATGTATGTATGTATGTATGTGTGTATATATGTATGTGTTTGTGTTTAGTAAAGAATCCAACTAGGACTAGCTCAGTTATTACGAAAACAGAGAGCAATTGGCACCCAGTTGCAATGATGAGTTCCGTTAGATTTCTTGGCTTTATTTTTCTGTACAAGCGAGTACATAAGAACCATAGAACAAATAAGAGAAAACAATGCAAGTCTTCAGTTGTCATATTCGACAAAGATGTTTCTGTGTGTTAATATTATGCGCGTGCGAGCATGTGTGTGTGCTTGGGTGGTCTTATCGTGACAAATACATGGTAACAGATTTTTCCTCTGTATACATTGGTTTAATTTATGCGATCGGAACATTTCCATAAACAAATTGTAAATTAATAAATAAAGAGTACGATTATCATCTAGAGATTTAAAACTTCAGTCTACTTGGTTCATAAAAAAAACATTAAAAAAAAAAAGTTTTAATCAGGTTATACTATTTCAATGAATGAATTGCTCTTGTTTCCATTAAAAGTTGCATTCCAGACACTTGGAGTTAATAGAAATATATTTGCGGTTTACCAGTCACTTGAATATATATTGATTTTACGCATTAAGACAGCAATTGCCAATACGTTTAATCTATAACTACTTTGCTATATATAGAAGTAAATACAGATATTATTACGCCTTGAAACATTTAAAATGAAGTAAATTTGAAAGAAACGCAAATTTAAACAGGAGCCATTTCCACATACATGCAGCGCGATGTAAGAATAATAAATTTGTTTTGCCAACCTTTAGAAACAAGCATTTAGATTGGTCCAAATCTCATCACGTGACACGAAAAAAAAGAGTAATTAGTTCATAATATTAGAAAGGAACAAATTGTGTTTTGATTACGATATTTGTAAACAATGGTTAAAATAGAGATTTGTTATTTATTTATTGCCATTCGTTTTCATTTTTATAACTATTTACAGCTATAAGAATTGAATTTCATATTTTGCCGAATTCATGAAGTCAATTTGATTACACACTTTGCATGAACAGCCTCCTCGTCGATACAGACATACATACAGTGTGTAATTTATTTTTCGCTACAGCCGTTCATGCAATGTGGAAGTGATTTTTCGCTACAGCAGTTCATGTATTGTGTAATTGGTTTTCGCTACAGCCGTTCATGCCGTGTGTAAGTGATATTTCGCCACAGCCGTTCATGCAGTGTGTAAGTTATTTTTCGCTACAGCCGTTCATGCTGTGTGTAAGTCATATTTCGCTACAGCCGTTCATGCAGTGTGTAATTGATTTTAAAGCTTCACGACGTTATTAATCCTGTAGAATATGAAGTCGAATTCTTGATTGATAAACCATATAAATCTGCTGCCAGTAAACAAAGTTTGGGACTTCATGATTTCTTTTGTATTTCGATATTTACTTATATCGCAGAAACACACTAAGCTTTATATTGCAGTCATGAAAGTGACTTCAAGTTTCCATGTATTTTTATATTTTACACCCGAATATCTTAATGATGTCTTTCCTGTTTATAAGAATACATTTTTTTGTTCAATACCAAACAAGGTGTTTGTTATTGCATTGTATTATTACTGAAAGTCTAATATTTTGTTGACAATAAAATAAAATGGGTCAGCCCTGATTCCGCCATTCTAAGCATTGTTCATTAGATTTATGTTTTAACCTTATGATACTCTTCTATCCAATTCTTTTCTTCAGAAATTTAATTTCAACAAGAAAGTTTCCGAATTTAAAAAAAAATAATCAATCATTTAACAGGTACCAAGGAACTAATTAATGGTCAGATTATCCTGCATAAAAGTATGTTAGATATTTTTGGGCAAAATAGGAATGTACCAAGGGTGATGCTTTTTTAAATCTTGTTTTTCTTAAAAAGTTATTTATAATGTCGAAGAAGCAAACACCATAACTTTCATTTTTCAACTAGATTTCATTTTAATGAATCCTGATCTGTTAGGACCCATCAGTGGTCTACGATAAAATTAGAGTAAATTGCCTTTCTATAACCCCTTGCTGTCTCTCTGTCACTGTGTCTGGTTCTCCACTCCACTTTTAATATTTTAGTGACTCTTACGTCCACATGCAACACAGACTGGTACATACTGTTTCATTGCAATTTTATTAACGTCAGATTCTCATAGAAATCTTTGCTTAGCGATGGCTTCCTATGATTCATGGACTGTGTCCAGTGCACTTTACGAAACCCTCAGAATTTCAGATGTTAAGCTGCATCAATGGCCTCTCGTTACATGAAAACCAATTGCCTTCCATAATCCCATCCCATTTTCCGCTCTCTCTCTCTCTCTCTCTCCGTTGTGATATTCGTCATGGTGTTGGATAATTTAGCGAGCTGTTATAAATGAAGCAGCATAGCTATTAAAAGTAGATGGGGGAGGGACAGGTGGGTGGGTAGAGAGATAGACAATGCAGATTTCTTGTTAGTTGGTGGTTGTATTAATGCATTCTTTTTCTTTATTCTTTCTTTGTAATGATACCTACTAAAAAAAATTAATTAATTCAGGGTAGAAATGTCATGCCTTTAGGGTTTTGATTTATTTGATACTTTTGAAAAAAAACGTTTATTGTCCCTGCCGCAAATATAGTTGAAGCTGGTCGGAAAAAGGGTCCATTTTGCACATTTGATTAGTTTATAATTTGTGTTTCCCGTGGAGAAAATAATATTTGTCTGCCGATAGTTGTCTTTATCCACAGAAAATATTCTATATGTGCCGATGCATGAAATAATGAAATACGCTTTTTGACAAAATTCTACTATGAATATCCTATAGCCATTTCATAGAGAAAATTGTTGTAAATAATAGCAATTAAATAGAGTAAACTGTATTCGATTCAGCACCTGGAGTTCCATCCGGTGTAAATTAAAAGTTTCAGTACAATGTGAAGATACGTTCGACGTCAATCATCGATTAAATTTTGAAAAGGTTTTTCACTTTATATTACTAAAGATGCTCGTACTAACAACGCTTGATGGCACGACCCGTATTGACCTTTTTCCCGCGCACGCCTTACTTTTACCAGACCACGTGGCCAGTACGGAACACCTTTCAGCTGTAAATCGGCAATGAGAAGAAAAAAAATTCAAATACATATGATTATTGGAAAGATTGTTGAGATCAAATTCTAACTAATATTGCTGACATCTTACTATTAAACACAACACTTGATCAAGGAATATAAGGTATTTTCAAATTTGTAACCAAATGGAAAAACCTCTAGTTAGTTCCACCCACTGTGACAAATGCAAAGTCTTCACTATATAAGTTATGCAGTTTCACATATATTTAACTTCTACAATTTTAAGTCTAATTTTCATTAAATGTTTGCCGAAGACTTAACAGTCTTTTGTTAATCGCAAAGGCAAAGTACGTAAGTTTCTTAGTTGCATCTCATGTTAGTTTTCCCTTGCGAACATAATATGACTGATATTGTCTGTTTGTTGTACCTTGACCACACATACATTAGTAAATCTGTCCAAATTAATGGATAAAAAAAAATTGAAACACTCCTAGAAGTTTAATTCTAAGGAACTACTTAACGACGTGTATTTTGCAATTTTTAAATTTCAAGGTACAATACTTTGTTTTATCCTCATTTTTAGATACACCCAACACAATTGGTGGTCAATTTGGAATGAGCAGCCAATAACGGATATTATCAAACACAATTATAATAACCATGTACTTGTGCAGGCTAATCGGTACAATTGCAAAGCCAGCAATACAGTTCAGAGTACGACATCAAGGGTATTCTGTGATGGCAACCAATCAGATCTTGCTTTTTTTTTTGGTTTCTTAAATCTACCGAGTAACACATGTGTGATAATTCTTGCAAAGTGCTTGTTTGTGAACTACTGAAGTCTAGGAAACACTTTAACAACACCTTAAAATTATGGAAAATATTAAATAGGGGTATGTCCAAGAACAATACTGAGTTAGATCTTACATGTTAGACAATACAAGTTGTATGAAAGTTCAATTATATGGCCTGTCATGGGACAGCAACCGGACTTGACACTTCCAGCGCAAGATCAAAGTCATAGTTCAAAAAAAGGGGGTGGGTGGGGTGGGGATGCTTACAACAGGTGAGATTTTTTTCAACATAAGAATGTTACATTTGAAATACAATTGGGCACAGAACGAAAGTTAAATAGATTGTACAAATTTCTGTTTTGGATAATTGAAGAAGTCTTGCACGCTTTTGATGATTTATTCAAAATCTTTGGATCCAGTAAAGTGCACAGTAATACAGAACAAACTGATTCATGGATTTTCAAAAGAAATAACGTTCCGATAGATAAAACCAAAACAATTAAGTTCACGATTCCAAACTCTGATTAAAATCTGATTGAAAGCAGTTATTTGTATTATCTGCCAGTATGTTTAAGTCCACAAAACTCAAAAGACGAGCACCGCACTTCGAATGTTTTACCAGAGATGCTTCTAACTTCAAACAATTTACCAGAGATGCTTCTAACTTTGAATGATTTACCAGAGATGCCTCTAACTTCGAATGATTTATTAGAGATGCTTCAACTACAAACCACCATTATCATAACTATTGAAATTTTGTTTTTCAGGCATTTTGATTTGATTTGAAGGGGGTGGGGGTGGGGTAGGCGTTGGGGTATTACAGGATTCTCTGCTATAACATGTAAAGAGCACCAGCTATTATTACTTAATTACTTTCATATTCACGCACAAGTTCATATGTATGAATCTTTGCTAAGGATGTCTCCCAATATGGGTTTTTATAATGGAGACAATAGTCTGCTTCCGCTGGTCATGCCTTTCTTCTTGTGACCCGTACTTCAAGTGAACATTCAGACCAACCAATATCTTTCTTACAACCTGTAAAGACCCCTGTGGGGTACTAAGGGTAAATGGCGCCCGGGGCGACGATGATGGTCCGAAGGGCCAGAATACGAGGCCCGAATTTTTATCAGCTGTTTTGGCGCCCAAGACCTATGGCGCCCAGGGCGTCCGCCCCCTCCCCCCGTTAGTACGCTACTGCCCCTATATATATATATATATATATATATATATATATATATATATATATATATATATATATATATATATATATATATATATATATATATATACAACTCGGGTGTATTCAGTTATAGAACGCGCTCTCATAAGATAAGGTATTCAATTATATTACTCGGTCATTGTACAGAACACAGTCGTCCATATTTCCTGACTTATTTTGCCAGAATACGAGGCCCGAATTTTTATCAGCTGTTTTGGCGCCCCAAGACCTATGGCGCCCAGGGCGTCCGCCCCCTCCCCCCGTTAGTACGCTACTGCCCCTATATATATATATATATATATATATATATATATATATATATATATATATATATATATATATATATATACATATATATATATATATATATATATATATATATATATATATATATATATATATATATATATATATATATATATATATATACAACTCGAGTGTATTCAGTTATAGAACGCGCTCTCATACGATAAGGTATTCAATTATATTACGCGGTCATTGTACAGAACACAGTCGTCCATATTTCCTGACTTATTTTGCTAGAGTCCGAAAAATAAATCAAAGACATTTTTGACTCCAACGAAACGAGAACTGTTTTTACACTCCGACAAAGCTGTGGGGAAATAATTGTTGTCAGTATAAGACGCAGCAACACAGACAGCTTTTGACTATTTAGGTTTATCTGTTTTGTGGGTGGATTTAAAATGCGTTGCACGCTAGCTTGAAGCTCTAGAAGCCTCCAAGTTTAGTACATGTCTTTTAGCAGTATCAAGTAAGAAATTCGGCTTGCAAGAGGGTTTAGAAATCAAAATAGACTGTCGAACCCTCGGTATAATAAGCAAAAAATGAAACTTTTTCTCCACAAGGAATAGATAGTAGTAACCTTCAACTTTTGAGCGCATGGAGCTTAAGAAGACAAGAAATGGGACTTAAGAAGACAAGAAACTTAAGAAGACAAGAACTGGGACTTAAGAAGACAAGAACTGAATATATTACAACCAATAAAACCATCACCAACCACGAAGATTACGCAAAAATACAGACAAAAGATATTACAGATATCATACAGTGTACTGGAGTCAAACAACAATCTTATTCTTTTCATATGCCCCGACTTCCGCCACGGCCTTAAGTCACCGAACAGTTTTCACGATCTTCCAACTTCTTTATGGGCATACATTTATTATTTTCTCTGACTTATTTCGTTTGTCACTAGAAACATTCAGTGGAGTTATCATTCTGGGTTTAAATCATCCAAAGATGTATCTATACCGATTATTTTAAGCTTTATAACGGGTGAAATAAATATTTTGACCCTCTTTATAATATACGCCTACGACTTGTACAAAAGAATGTTATTTGATAGAGGTACAGCTTTACCTATGTAGTCATGAATAAGTGTGACGATGCCCATGTCTTACCTGTGTAGTCATGAACAAGTGTGACGATACCTTGGAACACTGGTATCTTGTCTAACCTCTGTATTTCGGAAGCTAATCAGCTTTCAGGCTTTTTCCGCAACCGATGATAATATCGCAGAAAGTCTATAAACTGTAATTAAATGTGTACACTCCCGTATTATTATTATTATATTATTATTATTATTATTATTATTATTATTATTATTAAGTTTAAAGGTAGCATGATTTAGAAAAGCACGTGCGATTCCACTGAAGAGGATTAATTAGAGCAGGGTTCACCTCATGCAATGGAGGGGCACCTTCTTTGAACACCTCTTTTTGTCGTTCTTAAATTTCCAGTTGAAGAGTGTCAGCCAGTATGAAGTCAGTATGACAACCTTTTGTTTTTTCTTTCATTGTTTATAATAATAAAGAGCTAAGAAGGTAGGCAACCAAAACGCCACTGAGCATGGTTGTACTGTTGTCTTCTTGGGTCAGGGATACTTTTGTGACTTGCTTTCAGGAGAATAAGTACAATTCATTAAAAAAATATATATATTGACTATCACAGGGGTTCTTCTTCACCTGTCTTTGAACATAATGCTTTTCAATGATGACGGTGTTCATACTATTAACCTTTGTATATCAACTAAGAAAGACACATCACTTATTCGCTAAATCACAATTTGACAACATTACAGACATTAAGTGCCCACATTAGTTTGAAGGTAGGACTTGTATTTTTAGAGAATATAAGTTTATTACTTTCATGTCTTCAACCCAATATTTACAATTGTTATATAGGAGTTCAAAAATGAAATCAATTTATTATTCTTCACTATGCGAGAAGTGTATAGCTGTATTATATAAATGTTTCATCGTGCTCGAAAACAACAAAACAAATGCATTCATATGCCATAATCGGATGTTCTTAGAAGTCCGTGACTGGATCAAGCACGAATCATAATGCTACATCACTTCCACTTTGAGAGTCTTCAAATATTTGGGATGACAATTTATTGTCCAAAAATCATAGCTTTCGCTCCTTTTGTATATTACTGTATTTTTGCTAGGACGAAACCATTTCCGCCGACCGTATACTTTTGACCATCGTCACTCACTGCAAGACACCTAACAGTGTCAACAGGCTTGACAGAAGAACTATGGACCTGCTACTGCAGAATGAAGCATTCTTGTTGATCAGGAGCGTACTTTGCTTTTGCATACAATTTGGTATCATTGGTCATGAATTGCGGAACCTTTATTTTAAAAAGTCTAGTTTTTCATGCGTCGATTCCAGAGGTAGTTTCTATCTTTAAAAAAGTCAAGTTTTTCAAGCGTCGATTCCAGAGGTAGTTTCTATCTTTAAAAAAGTCAAGTTTTTCAAGCGTCGATTCCAGAGGTAGTTTCTATCTTTAAAAAAGTCAAGTTTTTCAAGCGTCGATTCCAGAGGTAGTTTCTATCTTTAAAAAAGTCAAGTTTTTCAAGCGTCGATTCCAGAGGTAGTTTCTATCTTTAAAAAAGTCAAGTTTTTCATGCGTCGATTCCAGAGGTAGTTTCTATCTTTAAAAAAGTCAAGTTTTTCAAGCGTCGATTCCAGAGGTAGTTTCTATCTTTAAAAAAGTCAAGTTTTTCAAGCGTCGATTCCAGAGGTAGTTTCTATCTTTAAAAAAGTCAAGTTTTTCAAGCGTCGATTCCAGAGGTAGTTTCTATCTTTAAAAAGTCAAGTTTTTCAAGCGTCGATTCCAGAGGTAGTTTCTATCTTTAAAAAAGTCAAGTTTTTCATGCGTCGATTCCAGAGGTAGTTTCTATCTTTAAAAAAGTCAAGTTTTTCAAGCGTCGATTCCAGAGGTAGTTTCTATCTTTAAAAAAGTCAAGTTTTTCAAGCGTCGATTCCAGAGGTAGTTTCTATCTTTAAAAAAGTCAAGTTTTTCAAGCGTCGATTCCAGAGGTAGTTTCTATCTTTAAAAAAGTCAAGTTTTTCAAGCGTCGATTCCAGAGGTAGTTTCTATCTTTAAAAAAGTCAAGTTTTTCAAGCGTCGATTCCAGAGGTAGTTTCTATCTTTAAAAAAGTCAAGTTTTTCAAGCGTCGATTCCAGAGGTAGTTTCTTTTCAGCGATATAGACATTCTGGATTTCAATAGATTTATCTAATGTACGTTTACATCTTGTTCAAGGCAGTTTGACTGTAAATTCTACATAGGTGTTTCGAGACCCAAGGCTAATTAATAGACTATCCTTCTAAGTCTTTGTCATCGTTTGTATTTCTATTAGATCTTATTCACCTTTTTCTTTCTATGTTAAATGGTCTCAAGAAACACTTGTAAAATCTCATCTAACTTCCTACCAGACAATATTTTTTTCTGAGTCTGTACCTTGATTGATTCTATCTTTTAAATAAATCCGAAGGGTGGTTTACAAGGGTCAGTACGGAGAAGGTATGTCAACATTAAATGATAAATGTTTTGTGATTGATCCATCATTTATATTTATTGTAAACCGTTACTTCTAATCCACATCTAAAGTCTATATTGTAATTTCTTTCCCATTGTATTGTGCTGGACATTTGTTTCCAGACAACGGTTCTTGTAACATTTGCCCTCGTTTGAAAGCAGACTTAAACTTCATGAAAGCCGTACAAATATTACAATGGTAATTTGTGCCGATAGGGACAGAATATAGTTGGCCATTTATCCATTATCAGACTTGTACGTATTCCGCAGACGGTTCTGTTTGTATCAATACTTGTTAAGGAAATAGATTTTCAGTCAGCCTCAGAAGATTCCATTTCTCTGATATATAGTTTGTAAATGAATCTCAGGCTGGATTTAGATCAGGTTATTCTACCAATGAATATATGAAATTGTCAAAAAAGAAGTTATATTATTTATTTGTTGATTTAAAAAAAAAACTTTTGATAATTTGATAATATATGAAGAATAGGATTATGGGAAAAAGTTTCAGGGAAAATCTTCGATGTTATATATATATATATGTATGTATGTATGTATGTATGTATGTATGTATGTATGTATGTATGTATGTATGTATGTATGTATGTATGTATGTATGTATGTATGTATGTATGTATGTATGTATGTATGTATGTATGTATGTAGACACTAACTCAAGTATAAATATCAATGGCAATGTATTTAATTTTTTTCCTGCATGAAAGGAGTTCGCCAGAGTAAAAATCTCTTACCATTATTGTTTGCTATCTATCTAAATGACCTTTAAAATACCTTGAATCGAAACATTGCAATTGCATGTCAATATTTCAAATTATTTTTACTTCTTTGTGCAGATGATACAGAGAACCCCAAAGATATCCAATCTTTGATCAATAATTATAGTAATTAGTGCGTTGATTGGAAATTAAAACTGAATATGAACAAAAAAAGCGCTAATTTTTGGATAAGATTATAAGAAAAAGTTTGACTTTACATATATTATACTAGAAGAAGTTAATGAATACATTTTTCTTGGAGTTCTTTTGAGTAGGACCGGAAGATTTCAGTAGTGGTCTGAGATATTATTGCTAAATAGATCAATTATCAAACCATTTGGTAATGAAAAACTCTTCGTGACCTTTGACCCTTTGTGTTTCGGAACATGTTGGGTAAACTGTTATCAGTTCAAGGACAACGCCACTTTTGTATTCATTTATGTTAATGTACAGTTCAATGTACTGAATTATTTACAGTTTAAAAAAGTCATCATCATTATCATCATATTTGCTATCGTTTTCTTTACCGTGTTAAATCCCAATAAGAATCAAATCGTAAAGTATACGGTTTTTCTAATGCAATTTGTTTTTCTTCAAATCTCATTACAATAATCTTTTACGCCATATATGTTGTGTGGGGCATTTACTTGCTGAATTAACTACATCTTACATCTTGAAGCTTTATAGGTCTCTTCTTGGCACCATCACTGAATTAACTATCTTACATCTTGAAGCTTTATAGGTCTCTTCTTGGCACCATCACTGACTTAACTATCTTACATCTTGTAGCTTTATAGGTCTCTTCTTGGCACCATCACTGACTTAACTATCTTACATCTTGAAGCTTTATAGGTCTCTTCTTGGCACCATCAAGCCTTTGTTTAACCCAATTACTTCTTTAATATGGTCTATATAAATGGACAAGCACCCACCACTCTTTTTTTTCTCTCCCTCTCAGCTTTTAAATTCTAATTATTTAATATTTTTAGCAGGAATGTTCATAATTTGAGGATTTTGCATGTTGTATTTTATCAAATTGTTTAACCAGTGACATGCTAATATCTTAGTGTGACGCAGAATTGTCTGTACTGTTAATGTTTGGCACCAAAGTCAGTATTGAAATTGTCAAAATGTTTGGCGATAGCTTTGCCAAGGAACCTATTTATTCTGATATTTACTAGTGTCATTAAATCAACCCGGCCGATAATTCAGTTTAAAAAGAAATGTTAAAATTCAATAAAAATAAAATAGGCGTGCTTTTTCTTGAAGATTATTTCTTGTTACTTAACATATGATTCCAGATCGGTGTCAAAACGTAGAAAATATGACGCGTGGCCCTTTCAAGGCTTATGAGGCTGACTTGGGCTTCAATTCGTGTACACAAGAAGAAGCCTACAAAAAATACTCATACAATTCTAAGAAGCCTACAGAAAATACTGATACAATTCTAAAAAGCCTACAGAAAATACTGATACAATTCTAACAAGCCTACAGAAAATACTGATACAATTCTAACAAGCCTACAGAAAATACTGATACAATTCTAACAACCCTACAGAAAATACTCTGATACAATTCTAACAAGCCTACAGAAAATACTCATACAATTCTAACAAGCCTACATAAAATACTCTGATACAATTCTAACAAGCCTACAGAAAATACTCTGATACAATCCTAACAAGCCTACAGAAAATACTGATACAATTCTAACAAGCCTACAGAAAATACTGATACAATTCTAACAAGCCTACAGAAAATACTGATACAATCCTAACAAGCCTATAGAAAATACTGATACAATTATAACAAGCCTACAGAAAATACTCATACAATTCTAAAAAGCCTACAGAAAATACTGATACAATCCTAACAAGCCTACAAAAAATACTGATACAATCTTAACAAGCATACAGAAAATACTCATAAAATTCTAACAAGCCTACAGAAAATACTGATACAATTATAACAAGCCTACAGAAAATACTGATACAATTCTAACAAGCCTACAGAAAATACTCATACAATTCTAACAAGCCTACAGAAAATACTGATACAATTATAACAAGCCTACAGAAAATACTGATACAATTCTAAGAAGCCTACAGAAAATACTGATACAATCCTAACAAGCCTACAAAAAATACTGATACAATTCTAACAAGCCTACAAAAAATACTGATACAATTCTAACAAGCCTACAGAAAATACTCTGATACAATCCTAACAAGCCCACAGAAAATACTGATACAATTCTAAGAAGCCTACATAAAATACTGATACAATTCTAACAAGCCTACAGAAAATACTGATACAATCCTAACAAGCCTACAGAAAATACTCTGATACAATCCTAACAAGCCAACATAAAACACTCATACAATTATAACAAGCCTACAGAAAATACTGATACAATTTTAACAAGCCTACAAAAAATACTGACACAATCCTAACAAGCCTACAGAAAATACTCTGATACAATCCTAACAAGCCTACAGAAAATACTGATAAAATTCTAACAAGCCTACAGAAAATACTGATACCATTATAACAAGCCTACAGAAAATACTGATACAATTCTAACAAGCCTACAGAAAATACTGATATAATTCTAACAAGCCTACAAAAAATACTCATACAATTCTAACAAGCCTACAGAAAATACTCTGATACAATCCTAACAAGCCTACAGAAAATACTGATAAAATTCTAACAAGCCTACAGAAAATACTGATACAATTCTAACAAGCCTACATAAAATACTCTGATACAATTCTAACAAGCCTACAGAAAATACTCTGATACAATCCTAACAAGCCTACAGAAAATACTGATACAATTCTAACAAGCCTACAGAAAATACTGATACAATTCTAACAAGCCTACAGAAAATACTGATACAATCCTAACAAGCCTATAGAAAATACTGATACAATTATAACAAGCCTACAGAAAATACTCATACAATTCTAAAAAGCCTACAGAAAATACTGATACAATCCTAACAAGCCTACAAAAAATACTGATACAATCCTAACAAGCATACAGAAAATACTCATAAAATTCTAACAAGCCTACAGAAAATACTGATACAATTATAACAAGCCTACAGAAAATACTGATCCAATTCTAACAAGCCTACAGAAAATACTCATACAATTCTAACAAGCCTACAGAAAATACTGATACAATTATAACAAGCCTACAGAAAATACTGATACAATTCTAAGAAGCCTACAGAAAATACTGATACAATCCTAACAAGCCTACAAAAAATACTGATACAATTCTAACAAGCCTACAGAAAATACTGATACAATTATAACAAGCCTACAAAAAATACTGATACAATTCTAACAAGCCTACAGAAAATACTGATACAATCCTAACAAGCCTACAGAAAATACTCTGATACAATCCTAACAAGCCAACATAAAACACTCATACAATTATAACAAGCCTACAGAAAATACTGATACAATTTTAACAAGCCTACAAAAAATACTGACACAATCCTAACAAGCCTACAGAAAATACTCTGATACAATCCTAACAAGCCTACAGAAAATACTGATAAAATTCTAACAAGCCTACAGAAAATACTGATACCATTATAACAAGCCTACAGAAAATACTGATACAATTCTAACAAGCCTACAGAAAATACTGATATAATTCTAACAAGCCTACAAAAAATACTCATACAATTCTAACAAGCCTACAGAAAATACTCTGATACAATCCTAACAAGCCTACAGAAAATACTGATAAAATTCTAACAAGCCTACAGAAAATACTGATACAATTCTAAAAAGCCTACAGAAAATACTCTGATACAATCCTAACAAGCCTACAGAAAATACTGATACAATTCTAACAAGCCTACAGAAAATACTGATACAATTCTAAAAAGCCTACAGAAAATACTGATACAATTCTAACAAGCCTACAGAAAATACTCTCATACAATCCTAACAAGCCTACAGAAAATACTATTACAATTATAACAAGCCTACAGAAAATACTGATACAATTCTAACAAGCCTACAGAAAATACTGATACAATTCTAACAAGCCTACAGAAAATACTGATACAATTCTAACAAGCCTACAGAAAATACTGTTACAATTCTAACAAGCCTACAGAAAATACTGATACAATCCTAACAAGCCTACAGAAAATACTGATACAATTCTAACAAGCCTACAGAAAATACTGATATAATTCTAACAAGCCTACAGAAAATACTGATACAATCCTAACAAACCTACAGAAAATACTGATACAATTCTAACAAGCCTACAGAAAATACTCTGATACAATCCTAACAAGCCTACAGAAAATACTGTTACAATTCTAACAAGCCTACAGAAAATACTGATACAATTCTAACAAGCCTACAGAAAATACTCTGATACAATTCTAACAAGCCTACAGAAAATACTGATACAATTATAACAAGCCTACAGAAAATACTGATACAATTCTAACAAGCCTACAGAAAATACTGATACAATCCTAACAAGCCTACAGAAAATACTGATACAATCCTAACAAGCCTACAGAAAATACTCATAAAATTCTAACAAGCCTACAGAAAATACTGATACAATTATAACAAGCCTACAGAAAATACTGATACAATTCTAACAAGCCTACAGAAAATACTCATACAATTCTAACACGCCTACAGAAAATACTGATACAATTCTAACAAGCCTACAGAAAATACTGATACAATTCTAAGAAGCCTACAGAAAATACTGATACAATCCTAACAAGCCTACAGAAAATACTGATACAATCCTAACAAGCCTACAGAAAATACTGATACAATCCTAACAAGCCTACAGAAAATACTCATACAATTATAACAAGCCTACAGAAAATACTGATACAATTGTAACAAGCCTACAGAAAATGCTCTGATACAATCCTAACAAGCCTACAGAAACTACTGATATAATTCTTAGAAGCCTACAGAAAATACTGATACAATTCTAACAAACCTACAGAAAATACTGATACAATTCTAACAAGCCTACAGAAAATACTCTGATACAATCCTAACAAGCCAACATAAAACACTCATACAATTATAACAAGCCTACAGAAAATACTGATACAATTCTAACAAGCCTACAGAAAATACTGATACAATTTTAACAAGCCTACAGAAAATACTCTGATACAATCCTAACAAGCCTACAGAAAAAACTGATACAATTCTAACAAGCCTACAGAAAATACTGATACAATTCTAAAAAGCCTACAGAAAATACTCTGATACAATCCTAACAAGCCTACAAAAAATACTGATACAATTCTAACAAGCCTACAGAAAATACTGATACAATTCTAACAAGCCAACAGAAAATACTGATACAATTCTAACAAGCCTACAGAAAATACTCTGATACAATCCTAACAAGCCTACAGAAAATACTGTTACAATTCTAACAAGCCTACAGAAAATACTGATACAATTCTAACAAGCCTACAGAAAATACTGATACAATTCTAACTTGCCTACAGAAAATACTGATACAATTCTAAGAAGCCTACAGAAAATACTGATACAATTCTAAAAAGCCTACAGAAAATACTCTGATACAATCCTAACAAGCCTACAGAAAATACTGATACAATTCTAACAAGCCTACAGAAAATACTGATACAATTCTAACAAGCCTACAGAAAATACTGATACAATTCTAACAAGCCTACAGAAAATACTCTGATACAATCCTAACAAGCCTGCAGAAAATACTGTTACAATTCTAACAAGCCTACAGAAAATACTGATACAATTCTAACAAGCCTACAGAAAATACTGATACAATTCTAACAAGCCTACAGAAAATACTGATACAATTCTAACAAGCCTACAGAAAATACTGATACAATCCTAACAAGCCTACAGAAAATACTGATAGAATTCTAACAAGCCTACAGAAAATACTGATATAATTCTAACAAGCCTACAGAAAATACTGATACAATCCTAACAAACCTACAGAAAATACTGATACAAGTCTAACAAGCCTACAGAAAATACTGATACAATTCTAACAAGCCTACATAAAATACTCTGATACAATCCTAACAAGCCTACAGAAAATACTGATACAATTCTAACAAGCCTACAGAAAATACTGATACAATGCTAACAAGCCTACAGAAAATACTGATACAATTCTAACAAGCCTACAGAAAATACTCTAATACAATAACAAGCCTACAGAAAATACTTATTCAATTCTAACAAGCCTACAGAAGATACTCTGATACAATCCTAACAAGCCTACAGAAAATACTGATACAATTCTAACAAGCCTGCAGAAAATACTGATACAATTCTAACAAGCCTACAGAAAATACTCTGATACAATTCTAACAAGCCTACAGAAAATACTGATACAATTCTAAAAAGCCTACAAAAAATACTGATACAATTCTAACAAGCCTACAGAAAATACTGATACAATTCTGAAATGTGAGAGTAAGTGTTGGGTCGAATTAATTGATTTACTGAAATGAGAGAGTGCATTTTGGGTCGAATTAATTGATTTACTGAAATGAGAGAGTAAGTGTTGGGTCGAATTAATTGATTTACTGAAATGAGAGAGTGCATTTTGGGTCGAATTAATTGATTTGCTGAAATGAGAGAGTGAGTTTTGGGTCGAATTAATTGATTTACTGAAATGAGAGAGTGCATTTTGGGTCGAATTAATTGATTTACTGAAATGAGAGAGTGAGTTTTGGGTCGAATTAATTGAGTTATTGAAATGAGAGAGTGAGTTTATGGTCGAATTAATTGATTTACTTAAATGAGAGAATGAGTTTATGGTCGAATCAATTGATTTACTTAAATGAGAGAGTGAGATTTGGGTCGAAAATGATAAAGTACACATTTCCCCCAAGAAAGTGCATTTTGTTACAATCGTTATGGGATGAGAGATGGTTACCTGGCAGCGCCTGCCATCTTGACGACGTGCAACCCAACAAGACTGCAGTAAGTAGTGTGTTGTTGATATCAGATGAACGTATCGTTCTTATGTTAGACATGCACTCTATACTTGTATGTTGAACAATGCAGGAATTACGTTTTCTGCATGTTCACGCTTTCCAATAAAAGCCATTGTTTATCATGGTGTGACGGAAAGGTGACTACATATGTTAACTGTCCACATCATTATTTACTGACTACAAAAGTATAAAATATTGCAAGATGTAATTTTACTTTATATATATATATATATATATATATATATATATATATATATATATATATATATATATATATATAAATATATATATATATATATATATATATATATATATATATATATATATATATATATATATATATAACGAATAAATACAAATATGCACCCCGAAATTCTTTCTTTTATCTGAAATGTTTTTCCTGAGTGGAACTCAGGGTCTCTTATAATAACCTCATATGTCAGATATTGGATCCGGTGACAGTAAATTACATCAGGCCTTGATTAAAAGAATGACCTTTTTTATTGAAAAGAGAAACCATTGTAAACTATAAATAGTCAGCTGACAAATAAGATGCGTGTCAATAACTAACATGATTGGCCATAAGAAACCTCACGCTATCTTCGCCTAAATTGTCTTTCTTTTCTGCCTGTTTGGCACTACCCGTATGGGGCTTTAGCACTATCTTTTGTCGTTGTTTATTTTTAAAGAACTAATTTTGTGAAACTTAAGTTACTACATCTCAATGGCGTGTCCTATGGCGCCAAATAAAGATTTATGGAAATTTAAAACTATTGTTCAGAACATTTACTCTGTAATTGGATCTATTACTTGTACCAAAGGAAATCGTGTACTGTTAGACATTTCTTTGGACCTCAATAACAATATCACAAATAATGGTATAATGAATGAAGAAAAAATGGAGTTTGTAGCTTTGTTCTAGGTTACTATTACGCCTTTCTCCGATCGGTTTTCACCTCAACCGGTAAACCTATGCAGATGTTCGCACGAGACGTGATAGTTAAATTTAGAGACGTGTGGAAATAATAACAGTGGAGACTGAAATAGGTGAAAGCATGGCCATATGAAAATGTATAGGGCGATTCAGTCTAGAACAAATTGAGTGAATGTTTTGTAGGGAATACAGTTATTTATTTTGTTAACAGAAGTAATCATACTTATAAAAGCTGAATCATTTGAAGTGCAAGTTGCTAGTTTGTTTTTACCTGATCTAATTATATATCAATATATTTTTAGTATATCACTGAGGAAAAAAATACCGTCGGTACTACTATCTAGACAATTATAAAGTCGGAAGTCTAATGTTCATACAATAAATATGACTGATCCTAGTTTCCTCTGTTTTGCTTACTCCGTCATTACGTTATAGGCTGTTTCGCTTACTCCGTCATTAGACTATATGCTGTTTTGCTTACTCCGTCATTAGACTATAGGCTGTTTTGCTTACTCCTTCATTAGGCTATAGTCTGTTTTGCTTACTCCGTCATTAGGCTATAGGCTGTTTTGCTTACTCCGTCATTAGACTATAGGCTGTTTTGCTTACTCCGTCATTAGACTATAGGCTGTTTTGCTTACTCCGTCATTAGGCTATAGGCTGTTTTGCTTACTCCGTCATTAGACTATAGGCTGTTTTGCTTACTCCGTCATTAGACTATAGGCTGTTTTGCTTACTCCGTCATTAGACTATAGGCTGTTTTGCTTACTCCGTCATTAGGCTATAGGCTGTTTTGCTTACTCCGTCATTAGGCTATAGGCTGTTTTGCATACTCCGTCATTAGGCTATATAAAAAACCTTTAATGTCAGTGATGGGGGATACAAAAGTGGGCTACAAAGTTTAATCTGTTGTTGCAGTGAACAGACCTCTGAATATGCGCCTGAATGGTCAATTATATGCTTGATTGTTTTGATTGACGCCTGACCTAAAACCAGTTCAGATCTGACAGACATGTTGGAAAATCCTGCCTTAATTCCAGGTCTTAAGGTTTACAATCAGAAAAGAATAAAGTTGGTGAACGATGAGATGAACCGAACCCAACTTTAGGGTGTTTTGAAAACAATGTGATAATTTACCCAAAGAAATGTTGTCTCCCGTCCAGTCGAACAGTGTGAGGAAAAGCTTATTCCATATGCCTAAATTGGTCTCATTAAAAAATGATCTGTCTTTCAATTTGACTTCAATCGCCCGCCCGATATTAAAGACAATAATAGATGGAATACTCTCATTGACTGAAAACAAAGATGGAGTTCTATGGCGCTGGGAGCAGGTTGGTAGACACTTTGAATCTGAGAAGAAAAAAAAATATCGTCCAGTTTCAATAACGTTTGTTTTCAAAAACACTAATTAATGAAAAAGGGCAACCCATCCTATTTCTGTCACATCACTAATGTATAGTTGCACATTGATTGTTTGATACAATTAATACATTTTTATAAACTATGCCATGAACCTGATAATTTAAACCTTTTCATTTCTTGACTGTTTAATTTTACCAGTTTCTTTGGCTTCATAACTTTTTTGCATTTCAGTGCCACAGGATGAAAAACGTTCAAAGCTTCCGGTAATATTTAAATTTTCTGTGGGAATTTCATTGTTAGAAACGAGCAATAGACCCTCGACAAAATCTGGTTTGAAAGAGCTTTATTGTTCATGCTTGAAAGGGATTGCAGGTTCATATTTGAAATACAAAGTTCGTAACCAAGCTAATGAACATTCAGAGCTTTTGTCCAAATTATAACCGAGGAAATAAAAGGAGGCTGATATGTGCGTCCCATATCTTCATTGCAAACCACAAACCCTGTGATTTCTTAAAGAAAGGAACCTAATTCACATGAACGCAATAAGCCATTCCTGTGATTTCTAAAAGAAAGGAACTTAATTCACATGAACGCTATAAGCCATACCTGTTTTATTCGTGTCCCGTTCTCGACATGCACGAATAATCCAGTTGCTCTACAGCTTACACAATTTTACAAATACACAGAAAACACAGAATACTTCTCTTTGAGCCTTACCAAAATTTACTGTCCATATCTAACATTGACCCTCTAGAGCATCTTAACTCTATCACATTACATTGACACAGAGAGGAGGTTAAGAGGAATTAGAAAAGAAGTACTTCATGTCTAGATTTCAGCCGCATTCATTAATTCTTCGTCATTATTATCACCAATATTTTTAAAAGTTATCCTATTTAAATCCACAGGCAAACGAGAAAGGGTAGAGAAGGCAGTTTCTATTTTGTATTTTTGGAAATACTGACATTTTATTTATATTTTATACATTTAAATCACTGTTTTAGCTTCTGTATCAGCTAAAGGAAGATGCCTATGGTCATCCAATCAACCCCTAATTGAGAACGGGTTATGCTAAATCGAGGGTAAAATTAGAGCTGCAACAACGACAGGGATTATTATTAGTATTTTTGTGTGCCTATCAGATGTATCGTAAAGGTCGAGTAATAAAGGTACTTTACATGGACTTTGATCGACTGTCATTCAGAAGTTTCTGCATAAGGCAAACTTTGCATTATCATATGACTTTCCAGACTTTGGTCCATCTTTAAGCCAAAGAAATTGACCAGTAACTCATACTACTTTTTGTGTATATTTCAAGTCGATAATAATAATAATGAAATGTTGATAATAACAGATATACATTTGTTTTTATTAATCATTCTTCAATGTCCATAATGTCTCCAGATTAAGAAAATAAAAAAATGTAAAAAAAATAAAGCAAACGACAACATATAGATAAATTAAATACAAAATGTATATATCTTTCGGGGTAAAAAAAACATTAAGCTCAAAATCCAAGACTAATAATAAAGAAGAAAGGCTAAGGAACATAAGGAACAAAGTGGACAGTCTGTATGATAGGTAGTACCTTCCTTTTTTATGATCATTTTAATTGGGCCATTTTCCTTTGTTTTGCGTACTGAATAAACTGTTTTTTCTAACTTTGTTATAATTCGTTATATTAGCAACAATTGTTATCATTCCTACCAACTATCCCCAAACTATAAAACTAAACAAATATGGAGACAAAACGGAACCTACCAACTATCCTCAAACTATAACACTAGACAAATATGGAGACAAAACGGAAACTACCAACTATCCACAAACTGTAACACTAGACAAATATGGAGACAAAACGGAACCTACCAATTATCCCCAAACTATAACACTAGACAAATATGGAGACAAAACGGAACCTACCAACTATCCACAAACTGTGACATTGGACAAATATGGAGACAAAACGGAACCTACCAACTATCCCCAAACTATAACACTAGACAAATATGGAGACAAAACGGAAACTACCAACTATCCACAAACTGTGACATTGGACAAATATGGAGACAAAACGGAACCTACCAACTATCCCCAAACTATAACACTAGACAAATATGGAGACAAAACGGAACCTACCAACTATCCACAAACTGTGACATTGGACAAATATGGAGACAAAACGGAACCTACCAACTATCCCCAAACTATAACACTAGACAAATATGGAGACAAAACGGAACCTACCAACTATCCACAAACTATAACACTAGACAAATATGGAGACAAAACGGAACCTACCAACTATCCACAAACTATAACACTAGACAAAATATGGAGACAAAACGGAATCTACCAACTATCCACAAACTATAACACTAGACAAATATGGAGACAAAACGGAACCTACCAACTATCCACAAACTATAACACTAAACAAATATGGAGACAAAACGGAAATTATTGCTAATGCTGCTGGTCCATGTTTACAAATAGCTGATAATCTAATTTCCTTTTAAATGATTGACTTAATTATTGAGGATCGTAAATTATGTGTACGCATAATCACAGGTATGTTTACAATGGGTTATAATTAATACAATGTGTATAACTAATGGGAACGATATATTGATCATCATTTGTGTCTATAATATGATACAGCTATTAAGTTAATGGTAGGTCAGAGGTTAATGGTGAGAGAAAACAACGAGAAGATGAAGTAGCTAGCAGAAAACCTGACACATATATTTATAAAAATTATCTACAAGACTGAAAGATATTCGACAAAAGATATGCGGCAAGTTACGCAAAGAAAACCAGATGGGGCAGATGACTACATGCTAATGAGCCTCTATAGATAAAAGATGAATATTATCGGTTTAGTGGGAAAAACGAACACCTTTAATTAAATAATAATGAATAAAATTTAAGAAATATGGGCACATCCAATATATGATTTATACAATATCTAGATGGTAATTTGCTGAATCAATCCATTTAATTGAACAACTTATTCACCAACGTTGAACCTTCTTGGCAATTTGTTTCCTATAATATAAATACTACTGTTATTATCCGTATTAACCAGACATTTATACATTTTCATACTCAAACTTTTCTTCTTCACAATCCTCTGGCATTCTCTCAGAAGTTTGATCTATTTTGATGTTTTTTTTTTACATAATTCATGCCTTCCTTATTGACTGAGTCAGTGCCCTCTAACAGTAATTTTTGACTAAGTCCGAGCCCTCTAACAGTCCTTATTGACTCAGTCGGAGCCCTCTAACAGTTCTTATTGACTCAGTCGGAGCCCTCTAACAGTCCTTATTGACTCAGTCGGAGCCCTCTAACAGTTCTTATTGACTGAGTCAGACTTCTACCAGTCCTTATTAAACTGAGTCAGAGCCCTCTAACAGTCCTTTTTGACTAAGTCCGAGCCCTCTAACAGTCCTTATTGACTCAGTCGGAGCCCTCTAACAGTTCTTATTGACTGAGTCAGACTTCTACCAGTCCTTATTAAACTGAGTCAGAGCTCTCTAAGAGTTCTTTTGCTGTTATTTAATATATATTTCTGTTTCAATATTTGTTAAAGACATGTTCAATAAATGCACTTTACCTGCATCATAAAGTTAATATCTGCTTATTGATATTTTGCATACTGTATATATACAGTCTATGTAAGTGTAAATGTTGATAAAACAATTGAACGTATTTAATTGTCCTAACTATTTCACAACATTCTAAGCGAGTGGTCGTTTTCAATTTACAGCATATTTTTTGTATATTTTTCTTTCAAAACATGGGTCAAGTGTTTCCTTTCCATAGTTTTTAAAAAGTTTAATCTCGTCAAATTAGTGTGTTTTAATGCTAAATTGCTGCCGTTATATTTTACTAGACATGTTTGAAATTATTTGGTTTACTAGGTCCATTTGCATACAACGTCTCAACTGGATTTTGTATTTAACACAAAATTATGTTAACACATAAAATGTTCATGAAATCAGAATTACATTTTTACCATTTCAATAGCCAAATTGTGTTAAACTACAACAGTATTGTATTGTATGCATTAAATTTAAAGCTAAGTACGTACTATAAACCTGAAACATTTTTAGAAATCGGGCCTCTAAAATTATCATATACACGTTTTAAGATTAATGTTTTGCTACTTCATTCATCCAAGTTCCATAAATTAACTGTGAATTGATCCATCTGGTTTGGTTTACACCAATATATTGACAAACTATATTTCCAATCTAAGCACCACAACATGATTATTACAAAAAGTCATTAGGAGTTCATAAGAGTTGAGAACCATTTGTTTTTACCATTTATTAGTTACATAACATGATATTCTGTTACCCACAAATCAACTTTTGCAAAATAAATTGTAACCGGGCTCATATGGAAAATGTAGTGCTTTATAACAATTTGCCTACAATATTACTTTATGACATATGATATCACACAACCTATTCCCTTGATCTACAAATGGATCCAAAGATGAAATAAGAAAAAAGGACACGACTTTGCTGTTTGTTTCCTAAATTAGTTCTTCTTTTTCTCGATTATTATTTTAATCTAAGTGCACCCATATAAATACACCATACACTGAGTTAATCGAAGTGTACCCATATAAACACACCACACAATGAATTAATCGAATTGCAACCATATAAATACACCATACACTGAATTAATCAAAGTACAACCATATAAAAATACACCATGCACCAAATTAATTGAAGTGCACTCATATAAATACACCATACACGGAATTAATTAAAGTGCAACCATGTAAATACACCATACACTGAATTAATTGATGTGCACCGATATAAATACAACATTAGTTAGTTAGTTAGTTAGTTAGGTCTTCATGTTCCTATCGGAACACTGGGCAGCGAGAGTTCTTCTTTCCTTCTTGTCTTTGACTTTTAATTTTGCTGCTTTGAGGGTGAGTCCCATCTGGTTTAGGTCTTCCAGCATTGTCCTTCTCCAAGTCTGCTTCGACTTTCCTCTTCTCTGTTTTCCAAAGGTGGGAGTCCAGTCTATGGCTGCCCTTGCTTCTCTTGTTTCCTGAATCCTGAGGATGTACCCGATCTATTTCATCCTTTTTTCTTGGATTGTGTCAGATAGTGGTTTTCGATTACACCTCTAGGATAGATGTGTTGGTCACGTGATCTTTGTATGTGATCTTCAGAATGTGCCTTAAGCATCTTTGTTGCAAAGTATTATGTTTGTGTCTTATTGTTGCTGAGGTTTTCCAGTGTTCACATGAATAAAGAACAGTAGGTAGAACGTTGGAGTTGAATAGTCCGAGTTTCGTTGTGATTTCCCAATTCTGATTTTTCATCCACCTCGGTGTTTCCTGTGTTGTCCAGACAACTGCCTAAAAGTAGGTTAATGTGCCTATGCATTCTAGATCTTACCGTTGCAAGTTATATTAGGTCTTTGTATTTTCCCTATGGCCATAATTTAACTTTTCTCGCTGCTGATATTTAGTCTCAGTTTGACTGCCATGCTTGAGTTTCTGCAGTTTAAACAACCTCTGCATAACTAACACCTACTTTGATCACAAAGATATCCACACAAAAAAAAAACATGGAAATCACCAGACAGGTTCAGAACGAATAAAATTGACTACATCTGCATAAATAGCCGCTGGAGGTCATCAATAAGAGACACCAGAGTTTACAGAGGAGCTGGTGTAAGAAGAGACCACTATTTGGTTATGGCTAAGATCAAAATACGCCTCAAGACCCTGAAGAGTTAAGAGAACTAAATGATGGAAATTGCAAAATGGACTACCGACTAAAACTTTTAAACCGATTCCAGATTCTTGGAGAAACCACAGAAGATCTTGAATCACAACGGAACCAATTAAAATATGCTGTTTTTGGAGCTGCAGAAAAACACTTGGCAGAAAGAGAGGCAAGCCAAGTGAAAGTTGGATTACAGAAAACATTCGGCAACTCATCGATGAACGAACGGAAAGAAAGTAAGATAGTTAGAAACACGGCCAGCACCATTGATTGCAGACAAAAAAAAAGGGGGGGGGGGGCTCAAAATGTACAAAAGATAAAGAAAAATGGATTGAGGACAAAATAAAGGAAGCTGAGGAAGCAGCCAGGGTTGGTGATTCAGCAACACTATATCGAATCACCAAAAACTCGCAAGAAACAGCAGACCACATAATGTACTGATCACATCTGAAGATGGAAGGCTATTGCACACTCAAGAAAAGAAAGACTAGCGCTGGGTGGAAAATTTACAGACATTCTCAACCAACCGGAACCCATTAGTCACATTGACTTTATAGTTATTTAGCCCAACAGCCCAGTTATAGAAATCAATACAGATGAAATAACCGTACAGGTAGTGGAAGAGGCAATTAACAAGCTCAAGAATAACAAGGCTCCTGGTTTAGACCACATCAACCCAGAACTATTAAAATATGGCGGACGATATTTTACAAGAGGAATCATTTAAACTTGGTAGCATAATATGCAGGGAAGAAACAGTGCCAAATAAATGAAGGGATGGATGCATTATTAGTCTTTCAAAAAAGGGAACCTTACCGATTGCAACAACTAGAGAGGTATTACCATATTTTCCATACCAGCTAAGTTTTTCTGCTCAATATTCCTTAGCAGACTCAAGCCAGTTGGCAACACCTTAAGAGAACAACAAGCAGGTTTCCGGGCTGGAAGATCATATTGCGAACAAATATTTACCATCAGACAAATTAATGAGCAATTCAGGGCCGGAAGGTCATATTGCGAACAAATATTTACCATCAGACAAATTAATGAGCAACGTTTAGAATACCAACAGAGCTTGCTGATATACTTAATAGACTTCAAGAAAGACTTTGACAGCGTCCATCGTCCTTCAATTTGGCACATCATGGGACTCTATAGCATACCACCAAAGTTCACAAACATCATTAAAAACCTGTACAGTGACTTCAGATGCTACATCAGGACTGAAACAGTACAAACAGACTTCTTCTCTATTCTCACAGGAGTCCGTTGGGGATGTAGCCTATCACCATTTCTTGTCCTCCTGGTCATTGATTTTATAATGGGGCAGGCACACACAGACCGCTCGCTTGGAATACCATGGAAGGACGGGAGACTTGTAGATCTCGATTTTTGCAGACTATATTGTAATATTCGGTACTGACAATGATAACCTGCAAGATGCTGGCACAACCATCTCGAGCAAGTACACCATACACTGAATTAATTGAAGTGCAACCATATAAATGCACCATACACTGAATTAATCAAAGTGCACCCATATAAATTCACCATACTCTGAATTAATCGAAGTGAACCCATATAAATTAACCATACACTGAATTAATGTCTGGAAGAATTGTACTTATTTTATAATGAATAACGGATAAGTTTTTATAATTGTTTGGTGAGACTCCTTGCTTATAATAAACATAATAAACTAATGAAGATTCTCAACGTGATAAATATTTTTACATATAGCAGCAAAAAGGTTTTAAATTCCAAACAAACATAATATACGGCAGAATACAATCAAAATGTAAAGAAGAACCCGTCTTCCGTTGTAGTATTTTTGTAATCTCTTTATTTTTTTTATTATTGTCATTTTATAATCTAATTCTAATTATTGTCATTTTATAATCTAATTCTAATTATTGTTATTTTATAATCTAATTCTAATTATTGTCATTTTATAATCAAGTTATAATTGTTGTTATTTTATAATCTAATTCTAATTATTGTCATTTTATAATCTAATTCTAACTATTGTCAGTTTATAATCTTATTCTAATTATTGTCATTTTATAATCTAATTCTAATTATTGTCATTTTGTACAGTTAGGTTCTGATGAAAGCCTGCATCCTTAATGGATAGGTTCATGTCAACCATTAATGTCCAGAACTGATTGGTGTTTTTAATAAACACAGATAAAACATTCATAAGTTTCTATTATTGTTGCTGAAAGTTTCAGCGAAGAATACTTAACATGCATGCCTTTAAGAGTGTTTCTGAAGGCGGCGGATGCAGTGTTCTACAATTGAAATTTGTATCTAAATAATTTAGCTGGAAATGTGAATGATCTTGTGAATTATTTGTATTTTCTATTGTTGGCGTGATAAAAGGATGAGAATACATTCTGGCTTTGAAACTGCATTTTCTGAAATATTGCATTACTTATTTAAAGGTTAAGGGATTATTTTAATATACAATGGTAACTGAAGCTGGTAATTTTTGACACATTCAAAATTCTACACCCGCTGTCAGATTTGCATTCTTTCCTTTGTGATAATTATTCGCGGTCCTTATTTTCACAAAATCTTCTATTGACGGTAATACGACGGGGATTTAAAATACGAATTCAAAATACGGTATTATAGAACACCCCTTTTTCTGAAAAGACTAAAATGAATTCCGCTCAACGACTTTAAGATGGACTTGTGGCAGGCATGCCCTAGCAAAGAAAACTACAAAATCACCACAAGGTGTTAATGTTGACTCCCAAACCGTAAAGCATTTATTTACGCACTTATGGATGTGTGATTCTTTTGATACTACATTTTCATATTTACACATTTCACGTAGTAAATTAGTTTTTCATCATTTTTTAATATTGTATTGAATAGTGAGATCTTTGTTTTATATACAATCTAAGAAGGCCTATCCCTGCATTAATAATGCATGTTATCAACAGAGGAGAAATACTTCTATTCTTGAGGGCATACATAAGTCCTCACATCTATAAGTGCATCATTGCAGCTCATAAGTTCTGCACAGTCTTGGGTTTTTTATGGTGTTTTTTTTGTTTTTGTTTTTTTGCGGTGTTTCGACGAGCTTTGTTGTTGATACATCGTACGTTATAGATGCAACTTTATACATTTGCATTTGTACGACTGTTCCAGGATTCGCTTGGAATTCTTTGTTTACATTTCTGGCCTATTCATATTATTCATAATTTAATCTATGCTTAGATCAGTGAAAAAGTATGTGAGGAAATAGAGTAAAGGCACCATTACTCTGTTTAATTTATTGACAATAAATAGAATGACAAAATATATGAAATACAACTACGCTTGCGCAGTTTATTTCTTTTGTCTCGCGTACGACAGTTGTTGCAAAAGTGAGAAAGAACAAACATGATGTATATACTTCCGTCCGACATAGATTTTTTGGTTAAGGCTTTTTTTTTAGAGCAATACATTCTATTTTCATCAGTGGATCATCATTAGACCGAGGGGAGATACCATCCATAGAGACTGAATGCCACGGAGATCAGAAGGTTATGGTCACAGGGAACTAATGTTTAAATTTAAGGTGAGTAGTCACTGGTTAATGCTTTTGTATTAGTGCTATCTACGATTGTTATCAATTAATTGTCATCAAACATAGTAACAATATTTACATCGGATGTAATGTATTGCTATTTGTGTGGAGGTCAAAAGATCAAAGGTCAAAGTCACATTGGTTGGTTGGTTTAAGTTAATTTGGTGGGGGGACTTATCTTCCTAAGGAGAAGCATTAGACATTGAACCATTTTCATCAGGGTACATGTAACATCCTTGTGTATGATGGAACCAAGGGTCAGATTGGCACATACTAGTTTAACATAACACAAAAGATCAGAGGCCGGCTACATTGATATCGTCGCAGGCGAGACAATACATTTCCGGAGATTTTTACTTTTTATTTTAGGATTGCAATTTTCTTGTAATCCAGAGTTGAAGATGGAGATGAAACTCGGTATCGTGTATGCTAAAATTATTTTCAATAAGGCTGGTTAAAAGTTTTCATTGGAACTGAACGGACGATTGATGCTTCTGGTTTGTATATTCGTATTTCAATAAAGCAAACTAAAATGTTTTGCACATTTGACTCCTGAACTGTCACAACAATTTTTACAAGACGTACGGAGTCAAGGAGAAAACGCAGGATATTTAAGTAACTTTTACACATAACAAGTTTAGCGTCCTGGATGGGTGGGTCTTTTTGGGCTTTATCAAATCTATAACATCTAACTTTCAGTCAAGAGCAATTGCAGTAATTATTGAAATTTGATCCGCAGACGAAATGAAATCTATGTATATGATACATGAAAACATTATGATTAGGTCTGCAGCATTCACAACTTCTCACGCAATCCTACAGATCATACATCGAATGTGTGCCGATAGCTGCCACTCCAAAGCACTCCGACTAACCATCGAACTAATTTTTAATTCGCAACTTCTCGGTCAGTTCTACTGTCAATCCAGTCGTGTAAATAGCCAAAGTGGTCCGAATGGAGTGCGGTTTCTTTTTTGGCGAACACATTTCCGGCGAACAATATGTATGAATTTTCTGCAAATTACTACGCCGACATAGCTTGTTTAATTATAGCCGAAATAGCGGAGGTGGTCCGAATGGGTCTGCAGCTGAGCGCACTTACAGTGTTTCTTCCAATGCCGTGCTAGTGTTGACATCCTGGAAGCACATATTTCACTATGCCAAATATATACAAGCACCTGTACTGAATGAAGAGCAGCCATCACTAACATTGAGATATTGTGATATTAATTGATTGGAATAAATTGATAAAACGGGCAAAGTAACTGGAGACTGGTCAAATCACTGCAAAAATTACAGGTATAGACTTGTACCATGCTATGAAAAGAATTATTAAATTGAAACTCTGCTTATGAGAGGTGTGTAAGGTATGAATGTGTCGTTGTATGTATATATACATTGTATTGGATATTCTAAATTGTGTTTGAGTGTGTCGTTGTGTGTATATATACATTGTATTGGATATTCTAAATTGTGTTTGAGTGTGTCGTTGTGTGTATATATACATTGTATTGGATATTCTAAATTGTGTTTGCTTAGGTGGTCTCGATGTAGTTTAAAATAGTAAACGATAACAGATTGGAAAACAGTTTAATTACCGGAGTTTCTGACTTTAAGTTTAGCCTAGCGTAGATTTTTGAACATCATATGGTATACCTTTTAAGTGTTTTACCTTTTAAGTGTTTCGGCTTTTAACACTTTAATTATATTTGTTTATGCCTGTAAAAAGTAATTGCAAACAAATTTTAAATTACGCAATAAAGAGTATGATATTTTATATGCAAAGTTTAGACAAATTTTACCATTCGGACGAGAGATGGACTCTTATCGCAATTAAAAATGTCTTCACACGACTTAGATCCATTGTTTCGTTTGTGTTTTTTTTTTTTTTTTTTTTTTAAATTCACATGGGTATTTGGGTATATGTTGATATTAGGAATTAAGTCACCATCTGCCTGTGTGTTTATTCTGTGACTGGTATACTAACCATAAGAATCTCTCTATCATCAGTATGTTTTACTATAAAATAGTAAGAATGAAGTTGATTTGAAAGATATCCAACTAATATATTGAGCGATTGCCGTATATAGGCATTACCGTATGAAAGATGTTGGCAATACAGTGGACATAGTTATGCCGTATCTATTACACAACAGTGGACATAGTTATGCCGTATCTATTACACAACAGTGGACATAGTTATGCCGTATCTATTACACAACAGTGGACATAGTTATGCCGTATCTATTACACAACAGAGGACATAGTTATGCCGTATCTATTACACAACAGTGCACATAGTTATGCCGTATCTATTACACAACAGTGGACATAGTTATGCCGTACATATTACACAACAATAGACATAGTTATGCCGTATCTATTACACAACAATGGGTGTTGAATTCTGATTATTGACATCGCCCCTAATTAAAAATGACCGACATCTAAATGACAACTGTCTTTTTACAATCCGAAATCTCTGGAAACTACGGAGGAAGTATCGATAAAATGCTAGACCATTATCAAGGATTGTTTGAGAGAACTTCAACAAATATTGATCAAGTGCACGGGTTTAAGGCTTTGAAAGCGCGCCTGCTTGCATCTTCTTGCAGATTTTACTGTTATGCCATTTACGAAAATATAGAATTTTATTTTACATCCCCTCTAGCCTCCGTGAAAGAAAGAAATCCACCACATTCCAATAATAACATGCATGCTGAAGACTGAACTTCGTGCTTATACAAAAAAGATGTCGTCTGCTTTATCCAGTCAGAGGTATTTTGTTTCATAAAATTATTTCCTTTGAATTTTATAACAATTTTCATACAGTGGAATGGTTCATATTTGGTTTCTATTCATGAAAGGTTGTTTTTATCCTGAAAATTGATTTGACAGTTGTAAACATATAGGTGTCAATTTGGAAATCAGCAATCATAGAAATTTCAAATTAGGATTTTGATGTTCCAGGGACAGAAATGCTTATCTTTCAAATTCACAACTGTCGTAATATTTTGTCGTTTTACAGAAATTACTGTTTTTTCTTGCGCAAATTTAACCTCTAAAAATGACCAAAAACTTTACGAATATTTATTGGATTTTTGAATGTGTTTTCTTTCATTTCAGTCCAATGAACTTCGTTTTTAAGTTTTTTCATACTGGAAATTACATCTTATATTCTGATAACATTGTGCCAGGTTGATGTTACAGAGTTAAGAGTTTAAGAATGATTCAAGATTTGAGGTAATGCTAAGAAATTACAAAGAAATTACTTCCTTTCATGGCCAGAAGAAGCAGTATACCCTAAAATACCTTATAGATGCGAAATTAAGTTGGTCTGGAAGGTAAACATATTTTAAATATAGAGATGTTATTCCATCGCGATGTTTATCATCCTTTGATAAATTTGTACGCAAAGGCCGATGACAAACTATAATTGGGAATTAAAGTTGCGGTCACCTTAAAACATACTCCGTTACATTGAACGTCAATCATGTGACCTCAGACCGCCCACCCAAAAATGGTATTATCCCCTGAATATGTATATTCAAAGTCTAATGATAAATACATCCATGGAATTAGAATTGTGATGTCAAACATAAAATCTTCACTATTTCTAGAAATAAAGAGTAAGAGCGTCAATACACCGTTTGAACTTGAGCTCTAATGTTTGAGCCTTCAATGTTAGGGGATGTTTCTTGCTACAAGGTAAACTAAAAGGCAAAGCATGATGACAATCCATTGGATGCAACCTAGAAAATCTGCCATTAAAAACTCGATGTCAGACAGACGATGAGCAATGCGATCCATTGGATGCAACCTAGAAAGTCTGCCAGTAAAAACTCGATGTCATACAGACGATGAGCAATGCAATCCATTGGATGCAACCTAGAATGTCTGCCAGTAAAAACTCGATGTCAGACAGACGGTGAGCAATGGTGACTGTTGTGCCTAGTAATAAAAAACAATGACCTTCACAAAACCAATATAATATTATAGCAACAACAGATGATTCCTTTGGTAGGGAATGCATATAAATAAAAAAAATTTTTTTTAAGTAAATTTAAAAAGTAAACACTTAATTATTTTTTTAAATAAGAAGAGCAAATATTGAAAACATATCCTCTACTGATTGAATTGGTGTACAATACCATTAAAACTGACATATTAAAGGTGTTTGAGAGGTTAAAGCTTTTAGGACATCATTGACCATGTTTTCTTCTCTATTCTAACGTGGCAACAATTGAGTCATTTTCGTTTTTATTTTTTTTTGGAGCAATCCATTGAGCTGAAAGGGTCGGTAGGGTTATGCTCATAACATCACCACAAGTTTTGAAACAGGGTGGGGAACATAGCTATTTCTCCTTCTGCATATGAATCAAGGATCTGATTCTTGTTTGAAAATAAGTTGCATCCATTGTGACTGCTCACTATGGAGTTTACTTCTTAACTCCTTTACAACTTGACCAGACATCTGGTCTTCTTCTTTATGTCCCTCTGTATTTATATCTTTCTACTGGGGACCAAAACTTTGTCATTTTACATTTTAATGCAAGTACTTTTACGCGCTGCTAATTTATTCACTACTTTTAAAGCGTTGAGGTCCAAGGTCCATCATGAAAGATATATACATAAACAACTATATTGTTATTAACCATTACTTGCGTACCCATAAATTAAAACCAAAACTAAATTAACATTTTTTGCTGTAAATCTCTAAAAAGGTAGCGATAACAATAATAATAATAATAATACATCAATAAACAAATGAAAGAAATAAATAAATAACCCATTGTATGGTATTATCTGTCTTTCTTTCAGTTCCCACTCCCATCTCATTCTCCTTTTTCCATGTATGTAAATAAATGTGCAGTTGTGCATTGCTCTCTCTCTCTCTCTGTCTCTCTCTCTGTCTCTCTCTCTCTCTCTCTCTCTCTCTCTCTCTCTCTCTCTCTCTCTCTCTCTGAGAACAAGCCGCTTTATTACACTTCGTTCGGCAATTATGGACGTCAAGTCGAGCCGAAACGTTGAAAGCTGATAAATCCTTTTTGTTCATTGACACTCTGTGTAAGGCCTTTGACAGAAGATTTGGGGATCTAATTAAACCTGCAATAGGTTGAGAATTCACATTAAATAGGTGAGATATAGCTGGAAAAAGATATTGCTGGAAAAACTATATTGTGAATATGCGATAATACGATTAACCTTAATAGCTTCTTCCTGTATCCGGATGATATATTATCCATCAGGATTATGTGGTCAACTGAACGTGCTATCTAACTGCTCAGACATCCGGAAAATGTATCACCAATAAATCGTTTGAATAGCTATCCCAAATTTTATAGTCAATTGATCTTTTTGGGTGGTACTTTTTGAAGATAAAGTTTCTTCTGCGTATTTGAAGATTTTCAAGATCTCATTATTTGCAACGGTGACACAGTTGGATCAATTTTTTTGATGATATGGCTGATAAATAAAACAACACTTCTTGATAGAACTTTGCTCATCTTTAATTAATTTTTATTTTGTAACAAGAGTCTTATCGTTTTCAAAGAGATGCAAACAGCATTTAGCATAAATTTTGATGGCAATAGAAACAGTAAGTTGGTACCGGAAAACTAGGCTAAACAGAATGATGTTACTGATACGTGTACCAGCAAGCTATAGGGCTTTCCTCAGAGAAATAGAACAATAAAGAGAATTTACAAATAAAGACCATCCTTGACGTAAAGTTTGCTGAATGGAGAAAAATGAATAACACATTCTACTAGCATCATGATACAAAACTTCAATCTATCTGTCCACATAATTGCCCAAACACAAATAAGGGCAATAATCTGTCCACATCGTTGCCCAAACACAAATTAAGGCAATAATCTGTCCACATCGTTGCCCAAACACAAATTAAGGCAATAATCTGTCCACATCGTTGCCCAAACACAAATTAAGGCGATATGTTTGTTTTACATGTTTAAATGACCAACCATAAATTAAGGCAATATGTTTGTTTTACATTTTTAAATGACCAAACTTAAATTAAGGCAATATGTTTGTTTTACATTTTTAAATGACCAAGCACAAATTAAGACAATATGTTTGTTTTACATTTTAAATGGCCAAACATAAATTAGGGTAATATGTTTGTTTTACATTTTAAATAACCAAACACAAATTAAGACAATATGTTTGTTTTACATTTTAAATGACCAAACACAAATTAAGACAATATGTTTGTTTTACATTTTAAATGACCAAACACAAATTAGGGCAATATGTTTGTTTTACATTTTTAAATGACCAAACATAAATTAAGGCAATATGTTTGTTTTACATTTTTAAATGACCAAGCACAAATTAAGACAATATGTTTTTTTTTTACATTTTAAATGGCCAAACACATTTTAAGGCAATAATCTGTCCACATCATTGCCCAAACACAAATTAAGACAATGTTTGTTTTATATTTTTACAACTCAAATATATATGATTGACACAATCAAAAGCCTTTTGAAGTACCAAAATGTTCTATATCTGCTCTCAATGAACCATATTTGATTCTTGTGTATTAATTTTTAGAGAGTTTCGAAGTTTATTGGATTCTTGTGTATTAAGTTTTAGAGAGTTTCGAAGTTTATTTGATTCTTGTGTATTAATTTTTAGAGAGTTTCGAAGTTTATTGGATTCTTGTGTATTAATTTTTAGAGACTTTCGAAGTTTATTTGATTCTTGTGTATTAAGTTTTAGAGAGTTTCGAAGTTTATTTGATTCTTGTGTATTAATTTTTAGAGAGTTTCGAAGTTTATTTGATTCTTGTGTATTAAGTTTTAGAGAGTTTCGAAGTTTATTGGATTCTTGTGTATTAATTTTTAGAGAGTTTCGAAGTTTATTGGATTCTTGTGTATACATTTTTAGAGACTTTCGAAGTTTATTGGATTCTTGTGTATAAATTTTTAGAGACTTTCGAAGTTTATTGGATTCTTGTGTATAAATTTTTAGAGACTTTCGAAGTTTATTGGATTAATTTCATACCTGTTTAATATGGACATAGGTTGCCAGATTTTTAAATAATAATAACATACATCTTAATTATGGGGTTTTTTTGTTTTGTTTTTTTACATTTTTTAATGAGAAATAGTAAATCTTTGGGTCTTGTTAAAGACATGTCTGCACCATTAAGTTTTAAAATTTTCTAGCAATACAATCAGTGCAGCCGTGAATGAATGCATAAAGTATATGAACGAGCGGGTATGTAGATATATGATGCAGGTTTCTTGCTGGGTAGTGGTTTTATCAACCCATTTATTTATTTATTTTTTGTTTCATGAAAGAACTAAATTTGTGACATAAAAGCTGCAACAATTCAATGTCGTGTCCTGAGGCACAGAATAAGGATTAATGGAAATTAGTACCACCGTTCAGAATATTCACAGATGATGCTAAATTTAGTTAAAAACTCTAAGATAAGATCAATTGCAGGTTTTCAATGGAATCATGTCATAGTTGCAAATTTCTTTACAGCCACTTAGCATTTACTGAAAATAAAACAGAAGTTTTAGCTCTCCGATTGTTTTTCACTTTAGCCAGTGAACCTGTGCTGACATTCTCACCGGACGTGCTAGATGGGTTTTGACACATGCAATGATAGTGGAAGGTGGAAAGAGGCGAGAGCACGGTTATATAACATTTCGAAGGGCTGCTGAAATTAGTGGAGAAAAATTAGATCAAGCAAAAGTTTTGTAGGTAATACAAATATTTTGGTCACAGAATTAACCTCTTTAAAAAAAATAAGAAAATAATGTACAAAAATGAATTACATCAAGTGCTACTTGCTAAATTGTTTTCACATAATCTAATTATATACCAGTATATTTCTATTATATCAGGGGAAAAAGAAAATCATCTTTACTACTCTGTTGCCAAGCAACAAATCTGGGAAATAGGTTCAATCATGGCGTTAAGCAAAAACAGATGGCCAGAACCCATTGAGCATGCGAGTAAGATCAAAGAGCTATATGAACGACGCACAAAACAAAATTCAAAAATTGTATTGTTCAAATTTCGGATTATCATAATAACATACATTCAGGTAAAAACTGAAAATCTTAATGGAGCTCCGCAATAGATGGGTAAAAAAGCCTCACATCAAACAAAGCGCAAAAAGAAACAATCAAGAATCGTCACTAATTCTCGAGGACGAAATCCAGAGTCCTAAAAACAGAATGGCCGCACTCGTGTATAGCCAGAACGATGTGAACAATAGCTTATCTCACTGTCTATCCAGCTCCGGTAATGTTACAAATAACAATACACCTTATCGACTGTCATCTCAATCTCCCTTTCATTCGTAATTGTCATGTGCGTTTCTCCAGGATTGATAATAGCTACATGCAGCAACTTACACACTACCATCTTTTTAAATTCCATTGAGTGAAAGGTCCAAAAGCGATGTGAATAATAAAGATGGAGCAAAACAGAATCAAACACAAGAACAGACCTCATTCTTGCTCAAATGGCATCGCTTCGTTCCAAGTTTGAGGATCTTCAAGAGTAAACAAAAGAAATAAAAGCAAAAAAATTTCATTTGAACATAGTCTTCAATTTAAGAGTAAATCTTCCGACCAATTCCAGCTAGAGAGTAGATAAGCCAATACTATATTGAAAAACTTATCAAGGAAATTAACTATACTTGAGAAAAACAACACAACCCTGAAGGAGCAAGGTTTAGATTTACAAAATCGGAGTATTCGGAAAATAGGTGTAAGGAAACTGAACCAAATTACGACCCCACAAAAAACAGAAACAATCCTTAAGAATTTTATGAAAGAAGAACTTAAACTTGAAAATGTCCTCGAATTTGAGAAGATCCATTACCTCGGACGAATAGACGAATTTGAGAAGGTCCATCAATAGACAATTCGAAGGATCCAAAGAACACTGAGGGCAGACGAAAATTCATGATCTTTGTAGCTAGGTTCTCGCGGTTTAAGAACTGTCGCCTCAGAAGAACTAAGAAAAATAGGTTTTGACGTGAACGGAATTAATGAAAGAAGGTAAAATTTGTATTACCCACGTTACGAACCAAAATGGAATCCTTAGAACAGATTTAAACTTGAGAGAGATAATCTTTACATTAATGGCATTGTGACCTCGAATGCAGATACCAAAGAATGTGTTAGACATTCCCGGAACCATCTGAGTACATTTCCAGTGCTTAAAGACCCCCCCACCCCACCCCCACAGTGACCCCAAATTTATTCCAGACTGTGTGACCTACAGGGGCGAATGCGGAGTGGGGGGTGGGGGTGGGAAGAATGTGCAGCCGGCACCCCTCCCCCTAGAAATGAGAGCGAAACAACCGGAACGTTTCCTAGGGTAAGTTGTCTTAACAGTTAGATGGTTAAAAGTATGCCCTGAAAACGCTTAAAATGCAGGAGATACCAGAGGCTTCTCCCCCTGGACCCCACCAGAGTTTCCATCCCACAGCCCCCTTGCCTATTTGTTTACACCAACATCTCGCCCCCAACTCCCCATAACGATATTCCTGGATCAGCTCCTGGCCTATAGCTGAGCGACCGAGACCAAACCGCACTGAAAGCTCGTGCTTATGTCTCACCGTCAGACACAGCTTCATTCATCATTGTCAACAGATTCTCTGTACCAGCTAATCACGATCCGACCATGGAAAGCTATAATGTATGATCACAATACTGACGATTAGGGAGTTCAATCGGGACACCAGCAACAAGAGCAACAGCAATAAAATGTTTTTTCTCCTATAATGTTGCAACTGTTTCTGATAGTATAAATACTCTTCCTATTGATCCTGAAAAATGGAAGGACATATCGCCAATTTTAGATGAAAACCTTGAAGGGAAACATGTATCTAAAGCAGGTTTTATAAATATGTATGGTTTAAAGGATAAGCTAATTGTCCCAGATGTTAATGATTTTACTGATCACTTTAATTTGTTAGGACTAGCAGAAACGAAATGAATGTTTTTAGATAGCATCAATTTATAGAATCATTCTTTGTACACTAGCTTGCAATATTGTACATATACACAAATTAATCCATTGTGGAACCATTCCAAATTGCTGTACATCTACAAATTTGACCATGTAGAGCTTCTTTATCCTGGCACTTTGCACATGACACAGAGATGGGATTAATATAAAAGAAGCTCTTCAAACTGAGAGGTTATCCAGCATTAGCTTCTGTGTACACATAAACATGATCAGTACTGGTTCATGTGGCAAGATTAAAATCTCATGACAAAAGAGAAGATGAATCGCAATGAAACCTTTTAAACTCACTTTTTGGCACCTTAAGTATCTTATGGTAATTTAAATCAGTGTTATAGTTTTAGTGGCATCAGCAAAAAGAGACCGTTGATCGTCCCATCAACACGACTGTTGAATAAATAAATTTTATACAACATTCTGTTAAATACCAATTCTGATGCTAAAAACAGTGTGAGCTTGGGACTGTTTTAACAACTGAGATCTGTATTGCCAAGAAGATATGTAGTAACTGTCCAAGTATATTGGTACTTGGCATGTAATTTCATCGACAGTATATATTCCAACGAAACAAAGTTTGCAATACTAATTAATTTCCGGCCTGACTAATTCCAAACTATTGCGAACTCTTTGAGTCAAAATTCTACACTAATGCGAGCTCACGACTGCGATTTCGCGTAGTCGTCTTGCGTGTGGGTGTATGTTAACCCGCAATAGGTGAGTTATTAGAGCAACAGTCCACATTTGCAATTTTCACTTCTTTCTTCATTAGTATTGACAAAAATACAAACTTTTAAAAATATCCTTTCAAAATCACTGCTTGTTGTTCTATTCGTAGCTTTTCAGTGGTATTAATACAACGCCTCTTTATCGACCATTATTTATTCTAATATGTTCAGAACAAACGTGTCTAATAATAGCCATCATGAGATCTTGTTGGATACAAATATTGTTTCACTTGAAAAATTCCAAACTTTCTGTCATCAGAAGGAGCATACCATCTAATAAGACTTGCTCCATTATGTCTGAAGCTAGAGGCGGCACATCTCGGACTCTAAAATAGTACTGTTTATCAGAAACACAAATCTTGTTGACGACACTTTGTGGACTGCTTTGTTCTACTGTGACATTGTGGAAATGCTAGTAAAATGACTTTGATGCACACATCTATTTTCCCATCTTTATCAGTTACTAATCGTTATCTCAGATAGCATTATTCCATATTGTATTCAAGCGGTTTACACACGCATTATTCCATATTGTATTCAAGCAGTTTACACATGCATTATACTGTTATACAGTATACAAGCAGTTTACACATGCATTATTCCATATACTGTATACGAGCAGTTTACACATGCATTATTCCATATTGTATTCAAGCAGTTTACCCATGCATTATTCCATATACTGTATACAAGCAGTTTACACATGCATTATTCCATATTGTATTCATGCAGTTTACACATGCATTATTCCATACTGTATTCAAGCAGTTTACACATGCATTATTCCATATTGTATTCAAGCAGTTTACACATGCATTATTCCATATACTGTATACAAGCAGTTTACACATGCTTTATTTTGTTTTGTATTCAAGCGGTTTACACATGCATTATTCCATATTGTATTCATGAAGTTTACACATGCATTATTCCATACTGTATTCAAGCAGTTTACACATGCTTTATTTTGTTTTGTATTCAAGCAGTTTACACATGCATTATTCAATTTTGTATTCAAGCAGTTTATACATGCTTTATTCAACGCTGTATTCAAGCGGTTTACACATGCTTTATTTTATTTTGTATTCAAGCAGTTTACACATGCTCTATTTTATTTTTCAAGCAGTTTACACATGCTTTTTTATTTTGTATTCAAGCAGTTTATACATGCATTATTCAACGCTGTATTCAAGCGGTTTACACATGCTTTATTTTATTTTGTATTCAAGCAGTTTACACATGCTCTATTTTATTTTTCAAGCAGTTTACACATGCTTTTTTTATTTTGTATTCAAGCGGTTTACACATGCATTATTCCATACTGTATTCAAGCGGTTTACACATGCTTTATTTTATTTTGTATTCAAGCAGTTTACACATGCTCTATTTTTTTTTTCAAGCAGTTTACACATGCTTTTTTTTATTTTGTATTCAAGCAGTTTACATATGCATTATACAATATTGCATTCAAGCAGTTTACAAATGCATTATTCCATATTGTATTGAAACAGTTTACACATGCATTATTCCATATTGTATTCAAACAGTTTACACATGCATTATTCCAATTTTGTATTCAAGCAGTTTACCCATGCATTATTCCATATACTGTATACAAGCAGTTTACAAATGCATTATTCCATATTGTATTCAAGCAGTTTACACACGCATTATTCCATATTGTATTCAATCAGTTTACACATGCATTATTCCATATACTGTATACAAGCAGTTTACACGTGCATTATTCCATATACTGTATACAAGCAGTTTACACATGCATTATTCCATATTGTATTCAAGCAGTTTACACATGCATTATTCCATATTGTATTCAAACAGTTTACCCATGCACTATTCCATATACTGTATACAAGCAGTTTACACATGCATTATTCCATATACTGTATTCAAGCAGTTTACACATGCATTATTCCATATACTGTATTCAAGCAGTTTACACATGCTTTATTTTGTTTTGTATTCAAGCAGTTTACACATGCATTATTCAACGCTGTATTCAAGCAGTTTACACATGCATTATTCAACGCTGTATTCAAGCAGTTTACACATGCATTATTCCATATACTGTATTCAAGCAGTTTACACATGCTTTATTTTGTTTTGTATTCAAGCAGTTTACACATGCATTATTCAACGCTGTATTCAAGCAGTTTACACATGCATTATTCCATATACTGTATTCAAGCAGTTTACACATGCATTATTCCATATACTGTACACAAGCAGTTTATACATGCATTATTCCATATTGTATTCATGCAGTTTACACATGCTTTATTCCATATACTGTATTCAAGCAGTTTACACATGCATTATTCCATATACTGTACACAAGCAGTTTACACATGCATTATTCCATATTGTATTCAAGCAGTTTACACATGCTTTATTTTGTTTTGTATTCAAGCAGTTTACACATGCATTATTCAACGCTGTATTCAAGCGGTTTACACATGCTTTATTTTATTTTGTATTCAAGCAGTTTACACATGCATTATTCAATTTTGTATTCAAGCAGTTTATACATGCATTATTCAACGCTGTATTCAAGCGGTTTACACATGCTTTATTTTATTTTGTATTCAAGCAGTTTACACATGCTCTATTTTATTTTTCAAGCAGTTTACACATGCTTTTTTATTTTGTATTCAAGCAGTTTACATATGCATTATGCAATATTGCATTCAAGCAGTTTACAAATGCATTATTCCATATTGTATTGAAACAGTTTACACATGCATTATTCCATATTGTATTCAAACAGTTTACACATGCATTATTCCATATTGTATTCAAACAGTTTACACATGCATTATTCCATACTGTATTCAAGCGGTTTACACATGCTTTATTTTATTTTGTATTCAAGCAGTTTACACATGCTCTTTTTTTTTTTCAAGCAGTTTACACATGCTTTTTTTATTTTGTATTCAAGCAGTTTACATATGCATTATACAATATTGCATTCAAGCAGTTTACAAATGCATTATTCCATATTGTATTGAAACAGTTTACACATGCATTATTCCATATTGTATTCAAGCAGTTTACACATGCATTATTCAACGCTGTATTCAAGCGGTTTTCACATGCATTATACAATATTGCATTCAAGCAGTTTACAAATGCAAAATTCCATATTGTATTCAAACAGTTTACACATGCATTATTCCATATTGTATTCAAGCAGTTTACACATGCATTATTCCATATTGTATTGAAACAGTTTACACATGCATTATTCCATATTGTATTCAAACAGTTTACACATGCATTATTCCATATTGTATTCAAACAGTTTACACATGCATTATTCCATACTGTATTCAAGCGGTTTACACATGCTTTATTTTATTTTGTATTCAAGCAGTTTACACATGCTCTTTTTTTTTTTCAAGCAGTTTACACATGCTTTTTTTATTTTGTATTCAAGCAGTTTACATATGCATTATACAATATTGCATTCAAGCAGTTTACAAATGCATTATTCCATATTGTATTGAAACAGTTTACACATGCATTATTCCATATTGTATTCAAACAGTTTACACATGCATTATTCCATATTGTATTCAAACAGTTTACACATGCATTATTCCATACTGTATTCAAGCGGTTTACACATGCTTTATTTTATTTTGTATTCAAGCAGTTTACACATGCTCTTTTTTTTTTTCAAGCAGTTTACACATGCTTTTTTTATTTTGTATTCAAGCAGTTTACATATGCATTATACAATATTGCATTCAAGCAGTTTACAAATGCATTATTCCATATTGTATTGAAACAGTTTACACATGCATTATTCCATATTGTATTCAAGCAGTTTACACATGCATTATTCAACGCTGTATTCAAGCGGTTTTCACATGCATTATACAATATTGCATTCAAGCAGTTTACAAATGCAAAATTCCATATTGTATTCAAACAGTTTACACATGCATTATTCCATATTGTATTCAAGCAGTTTACACATGCATTATTCCATATTGTATTCAAGCAGTTTACACATGCATTATTCCATATTGTATTCAAGCAATTTACACATGCATTATTCCATATTGTATTCAAGCAGTTTACACATGCATTATTCCATATTGTATTCAAACAGTTTACACATGCAGTATTCCATATTGTATTCAAGCAGTTTACACACGCATTATTCCATATACTGTATACAAGCAGTTTACACATGCATTATTCCATATTGTATTCAAGCAGTTTACACATGCATTATTCCATATTGTATTCAAGCAGTTTACACATGCATTATTCGATATATTGTATTCAAGCAGTTTACACATGCATTATTCCATATACTGTATTTAAACAGTTTACACATGCATTATTCCATATTGTCTTCAAACAGTTTACACATGCATTATTCCATATTGTCTTCAAACAGTTTACACATGCATTATTCCATATTGTCTTTAAACAGTTTACACATGCATTATTCCATATTGTATTCAATCAGTTTACACATGTCTTTGTAAACTGAACATGAATAATATTTCTAGTATAAAATAAAATGAATATCAAGTTTTCCATTTTTAGACTGATATATATTCCGGAAAAATATGTTTTTGTTACCATCGATACAATTGGTAATATAGAAAAGTAATATACAGTGTATGTATCACCATCGTTACGATTTAAGGCAAGTTCGTATTGTAAATATTATTTGTTTGTACTTTCAGTCAGTATTGTATAGTACAAGTTTACTTTTATTAAAACTGAGTAAGTGTGTTAATTTAATGCAGAAGTAGATATTAATTTCCGCTGCAAACACTTTAAAGGACACAGCTAAAAACCAATTTTAAAACTGTAAATTAAGTTACTCTGGGAGTTAAATGTCAAAGGTCACTTTCCAGGCTCACTTTAAGACATGGATTCGTTCCAAAAGAGAAAATAAGATAAAGCAACCAATGATAACAAAGTAACCAATTCATTTCTAATCAGAAAATGAAAATTTGTTGTTACAAAAGGTATGAGCATTTTTTAAATAATGTACAGAGCAAGACTAAAGTGTGTTTGCTTTGTCTGATAACTTTGTCGTAACATGTCAATATCGTGGGCGGTTGGTGCCTCGTTTTACCAATCCAAAGTTATCATATTTCCAGCACGGTAAGAAAGAGTAAGCAGGTGTGCCCGACCAAAATTCTTATTCTTATCCTTTGTATCGATCAATCTTCAAATTGTTATCCAATTTTGCCTTCAAGTTTATTAATGTCTAAACGAGGGCTGTTTTTTTTTTTTTTTTTTTTTTTTTTTTGTATTGGCGACTGTACGTTGTGGTCCTTGCCAACAATTAAATAATATTAACTGTCTCGTTCAATTCTATGGGAGGCAATAATTTCAAATTACTATATTTGGCTATGCAAATTCCTTGCTTTGAACAAAATACCTTGTAACACACTCTATTTAAATAATTAACGTGACATCTTTAGATTGAGACATGATGCTAGACAGAACGTTGGGATTGGTTACTTTATCTTTTGTTACAGTACTTTTGCAAAGTAAAGAAGTATAACCAGCCTGAAAAATCAAGAATACAGATTTCTTCATAAGGTTTTCTAATCATGGTATTTTATTAAAACATTTTCTGATTACAGCGAAAAACAGCCTTCTTTTATCCCCAAGCTTCATAAAAAGAATAGGCGCCGCGGATATTATGCTGACTGCTAACCGTTCGTCTGTCCATTCAATTATCTATTCCTACATCTATGAGATGAAATGACTACACTTGGTACTTTTTTTTACCTCTCCTTATGGTAGCCATATTTCAAAGTGATATTATTTTAGGCCTCCCCTCTAACGGCCGTAGTAGGACGGCTAAAAGGTCAAGTGTACTTAAATTTCATTCACAATAACTTCTGGTTTTTTTTTTGGTTTTTTTTTAAAGCAAAACTTTCTATGCTTAATAATTTTTTTAACATGCACATAATACTTGTGACGATAATGGGTAACCGGAAATACACGGTTGGCTGAGCGGAGAAGTTGAAGGTTGAAATTATGTTTCAAAAAAGGCAGGACGTTCAAAGCATTGTGGTTGCTATGAAAAAAAGTATACCTTTGATATTGAATCTCCTGTTTGAAAAAGAAAATGCAGATCATTATTGGCATGAATGAATATCAATATTATAAGCATGAACAAACATTTTCATTGCTATCTCATTATGAAATTAGTGTACAGGTTTAGTATACAATATATATATATATATATATATATATATATATATATATATATATATATATATATATATATAATACTTTCATATATGATCTGTATGCATATGTTCCGAGAATAAAAGCACAAAAAGCGATAACATACAAATAAAAAATATTGCCTGGACAAGTAACTTAAACTCCAAATCTAGGACTTCATATAAAATAGAAAACCAAATGATCTAGGTAGACAGTTTGATTGACAGATGGTACGTAGTATATGTGTGACCATTTTCTTGGGACACTATGTAGCTATTTGCTTGGGCCATTATATAGCAATTTGCCACATGTTGCTTGGGTCATTATATAGCAATTTGCCACATATTACTTGGATTTTTTATATAGGCATTTATCACATATTACTTGGGCCATTATATGGGCATTTATCACATATTACTTGGGCCATTCTATAGCTATTTGCCACATATTACTTGGGTCATTATATAGGCATTTACCACATATTACATGGACCATTATATGGGTACTTACCACATATTACTTGGGCCATTATATGGGCATTTACCACATATTACTTGGGCCATTATATGGGCATTTACAACATATTACTTGGGCCATTATATGGGCATTTACCACACATTACTTGGGCCATTATATAGCTATTTACCACATATTACTTGGGCCATTATATGTGCATTTACCACATATTACTTGGGCCATTATATAGCTATTTGCCACATATTACTTGGGTCATTATATAGGCATTTACCACATATTACATGGACCATTATATGGGCATTTACCACATATTACTTGGGCCATTATATGGGCATTTACCACATATTACTTGGGCCATTATATGGGAATTTACCACATATTACTTGGGCCATTATATAGCTATTTGCCACATATTACTTGGACCATTATATGTGCATTTACCACATATTACTTGGGCCATTATATAGGCATTTACCACATATTACATGGGCCATTATATAGCTATTTACTACATATTACTTGGGCGATTATATGGGGATTTACCACATATTACTTGGGCCATTATATGGGCATTTATCACATATTACTTGAGCCATTATATGGGCATTTACCACATATTACTTGGGCCATTATATGGGCATTTACCACATATTACTTGGGCCATTATATAGCTATTTACCACATATTGTTTGGGCCGTTATAAAGGCATTTACCACATATTACTTGGGCCATTATATAGCTATTTATCACATATTACTTGGGCGATTATGTGGGCATTTATCACACATAACTTTTTATTAGCAGTGCTGAATAAAGTGACTGTTTGTATCACCTTCTGTGTAATCATTACTCTGCATCAACAATGTATCGCTATTCGTACCAACTCTTCTCAAACTGTAACGCCAAACAAATATTGTTAACAAAATGGAAGTGATTGATTATCCCGCTGGCCCATGTTTTCAATTAGCTCTTAATCTAGTTACGAATTGGTTTTCATTGAAAATATTATATTAACAGGGCCAATAATTACCCGTTTTTATTTTATACTGATCCGGGAATTAGTGGATTTTCTAAGAGAAATAATTTTGATAATGGAGTGAATTATAAATTTTATTTTTTCACTGAAGAACTTTTTTCAGTAGACATTATGGCCGAAGAATTTAATCCCCCCCCCTCCCCGCCCCGTTGTCAATAGCTTATTGGTAGAAATTCGACCTGTCACGCAAGTGAACAACGTTCAAATCCAACTGTGAACTTCTTTTCAAGTATGCGCTTTTTACCTTGAATTAGGAAAGATAATTATGTTACTACTCATATTTTCTGTGCGAAAGTACACAAAACACGGCTGACATTAATGTAAGGAATCTGCTGCTTCAATCTGTTATACACTTTAGCTAGCCAACACGTTTTAGCATAAAATAAAAAGAAAATGTGCTTATTCTGAGTGAATAACGGATTCACAACAAGCAAAAATAATGAGTTTTTAACCCACTCGATACAATATATCCGTTATTCACTAGATACAAGCAAATATACTCTATTCTCATAATCGTAAGAATGAAGCGTGTGTAGTTAATAAGGGCAACGTAAAACTGTTGTCCATATTGCGTAACAGTTATTAAGTTATTAGTGAATTAGGAGTAATTGTTGAATAAGAGGAAAACACAAGTAGTAGCCAACAGTAAACTTGCGTCAATGATAAAGGCATTTGTAAAATTATGTACAATAATGAAACAATTTCCACAAAATATGAGTCCAGTTACACTGAAAAAACCAAATAGGACGTAGTACTAGATTGGGAATAAGATCTACAATGAAATATATAAATAGTACTGGCTCTAGTTATAAATGAGAGAAACAGCTGACATAAGCCGGGTCCAAATGCAAACAACATAGACCCTGATCTGCCGTCGCATAATGCGCCGGCAGATCAGGGTCTATGTTGTTTGTTCTACCGATTAGTCCTCACAAACTACATAGACCCAGATCTGCCGGCGCATTATGCGACGGCAGATCTGGGTCTATGCAGTTTGCAATTTTTATAGGTTTATACGCGAGTATATACGGTAGGTAAATATGAATTTAAAACTTTATCAACCAGGTCCTTAGTGTTACTCTTTATTAAGTTGGATGGTTTCCTAAATTATAGTACTTCATATTTTATATCACTTCTATTTCATTTGTATCCACAACATTTATTATATACAGAGGAGAATATTTTTTGGCTTGTACCTTTATTTTTTTTAATTTTTTTTTATATCACTCTCAAATATGGCTGCCATAAGGACAGGTAAAAAAAAAAGTACCAAGTGTTGTAATTTCATCTCATAGATGTAGGAATAGATAAATGAATGGACAGACCGACAGACGAACGGTTAGCGGGGAGCACAATATCCCGGGCGCCTATTCTTTTTATGAAGCTTGTGGATAAAAGAAGGCTGCATTTCGTTGTAAACAGAAGATGTTTTAATAAAATACCATGATTAGAAAAATATGGGAAGAAATCTGTATTCTTGATTTTTCAGTCTAGTTACACTTCTTGTTACGACTCTATTTAGGTCTAAGAAAAACCTAACAGAAAGAAAGTGAAACCAACATATCAAGTAAAAATGAATAAGCAATTTATTTCTAGATATTTTTATACATATACTTTTTTTTTTTTACAATATATTGGGTGTAATCATTTATTGGTGCACAACAGTATTGCTGCCACAAATCAAAATAATTAAATACCGGATAGTAGTCATTATCCATGAAATCATTCGCATATGCCTTTCTTGCGTCTACCCATAGTTGTGGTATCTTGGTATATTCGAAATAACTTGATAACGGACAAATTTTAAGCTGTTTCTCAATTTCTAATACAGACTGGTTGTAATAGGACAAATGATCTTTGGTCAATAAACCAATATAAAATTAATTATGAACTTCATGATACAAGATCTACTTTTCTTCATAAATAAATACATCTGTATCAACTGCTTTAGTGTCTGGATTTGCAATAACATTATTAAACTTTATTGTCATTGAAATCAATTTACCTCCCTAAACATTTACATCTGGTGTTTAATTCATTCTTTCAATTATATCAAATAATAAATTATACATATTTTGGGTATACAAATATGATAAATTCTAGCTGTTCAGGGTCAGTATTGAGATTAACCAGATGCTTTTTTTATTTCACTTGCAGATTCAACATAGACTGGTTTATTGCCATGGATGATATTACCTCTGATAATATATTTGTTTGAAACCTTATTGAAACCTTCTTATTTCTGTGATTGTATTATCGTCAGGCTCCCATGCAACTCTTTCGAACTATTGTTATTATTAATTTAACATGCGTGTTTATTATATATATATATATAAATTATGGGAGTTGACGATCACGATGTATTTCCGGTTCCACAGCTCTCGTCGAATGGTCAATGAGCCACCACGCATGGTCCGCCCCTCCGATTTTGCTGAAGGATCCCTCAAGAGCCTCCTTATTCCATACAGACCCGCTGGTCACGAAGCTTTCGTCCCTCACTGCGAATAAACTAGTAAAGTCTTCGAGCCAACGTCACCATCGGCAGCAGCATACGGTTTGCACGAAACCCCATAGAGTTCTACGACTCCTCGTCACAAATACAACTAAAAATATAATGACTGAGCCGTGTAGTACATGAGACACGGTGAAGCACGAATACAATAATATACATTATGTATGCGCGCACAAGAATTTGCTTCGTTACACATTAAATCATTTGATCAGAACTACGGTACGAGATTATTATTATAATAACCACATTCGTACATGATTATATGTCTGATACGAATAAACTCAGTGAATTATAAAAATTCGAACATTCCTCGTCCTTCAATGCAAGCAATGTATAATTGAATTCAATTTGTCTGTTCAGTTATAAAAATGGCTAACTTGAAACAGACTATAGTCTATATAATAGCATGGCGTTATATGACATAGATCTGACTATCTGTACAATTTGGAATACATTCCAAAACATTAAATCTATAAAGGAATTCTATCACATAAAACTGATAGCAAGAAAGATTACAATTTGATATTCTACATACCTCTACAGCTGAAGATTTCTCCCGTAAAGTGGACAGCTTCCTGACAAATCTCGTTGTGTTGTGATTATACATCGAGAATTCAATCTATAAGTATCCTGGGTGTTGTGAAAATGAGCAGCCAGAGAACTCGATGTAATTGGGTTTCTCACTGCAATCACTTTGCTCGTTCAGCATAGGACGAACCGAATTCAGAATTTTGAAATAGCTAAAGCCGCAAAATAAACCACCCTGGGGGAACGCTGTACGCGGCAACGAAACCCGACATAAAGTACACTCAGTTATGTGACAGCGTTTAAAACTAGATCAGCTAAAATTACACATATTAAAAAAATAAATTTAAACTTGAGAGAAAGTATATGTGGAATATATAATTTAACCAAACTAATTGTTTGTAATAAAAAATTTAATGTGAAATATCAACAGAATAATCAGTACTAAATAATTTAAAAACACTTTGTTTGGTAGGTAATACAATAGAAACAATACCTCCAGAAATATGTAACCTAATTAATTTAAAATTTCTTGATATGAGTAATAATCAGATAAAAAAAAAATACCTCCAGAAATAGGCAACTTAATTTATTAAAAATGAATAAGATAAAAACAATACCGCAAGAAATAAGCAAATTATATGATATAAAAGAACTTGACAGAAGTAATAATCAGATAAAAACAAAAATACCGTCAAATATTAGCGGCTTAATTAATTTAGAAATTTGTCATCTAAGTTATGATGAATTAAAAACAACACATCCAGAGATTGACGGCTTAATTAATTTTAAGTATCTTGGCCTAAATAATAATTTTTAAAGAAAAGACACCTCCATAGATGGTCAAGTTATATAATATAAAATAACTATTTTAAGAATTAGTAAAATAAGAACAGTTCCAAAAGAGTTTGGTTTTTTAATGGGCTTATAGGAATTACAGCAATCAACGTAAAAAGAGAGTTTACTAATTACAACAATGAATGTAAAAAGAGACTTTACAGACTTAAGTATATTGTTTTGGAATAAGGTTTATTTTGTATACACTGTTTGTTTGTTTGTTTTTTTGTGTTTTTTTTTAATTCACAAGACAACAACTTTATTTTATCATACCTAAATCTTTTAATTTATTTTAACGCATCATATATTAAAATGCTGTGTTTAAAATAGTATTAAAATATCAAGAATATATATGAGGTATAGAAAAATGTTCACAGAATATTGCCATTTGTCCGATGAAGAAATACAAACTCAATGAATGTTTACAACTGGCAATGAAATAAACAATGAAATCATTTCATATTGATTCCTGTTGTTATAAAATATATAATATATTGATGGCTGATATGTTTGTTTGAATTGTTGTACAATATAAAAATGTATATGAATATGTTTATTATTATGTAGACAAATATAAAAGTATAACAAAATCAAAATATAAAGGAAATATCATATACAAATTTATTAGATGATAATGAAATTGAAAATTGCATCATTCAAAACAAGAGAACAAAATGCAAAAAACTGCTTATAATGCAGCCGATTTACTTAAAGATCATTTTCAAAGTAAAAATTTAAACATTCAAATTTTAAGATATTTTTTAAACAAATATTTCAATATTTAATCAGATAGAAACAAAACGAATTTTATTCGATAAAACATGACACATTTCCTTATCAAAATTCAGTTTAATTATCTCTTCTTTAGGTAATAAAATATTATCTGTTGCATTTTTATTCTTTTTTATAAATAATTTTATTCTATGGTCCTTCTCTGGCTCTTTATACACATTTCTGATACCATTTATGATATTTCTTTTCGGATTTACATACCCCTTATATGTATACAATATTTCTTCCGTACACATGTATATTAAATAATCATATAATATAATGAGGTATACAATTTTTGGGACACTAACAGATGGCACTAATGATGTAGAATTGGGTGCTACTAAATGTGAAACAAGAAATGAAGTTAAAAATATTAAAAATTAATTGAATGAATATTTTCACCGTGGGAGAGGGTTGCAGCCTGGTTCTACGGAAATGTTGCAAAATCTAGATATGAACAATAATAAAATTGTAAAATTAGGCATCCTGTTAGTACAAGTGATATAGTAGCGATACAATACATAGATAATAATGTCAACACTCTTGTAACAAATTTAATTAACAACCAATTCCAAAGAGTTGATGAAAGTAGATGATATTTATTTGTTAAAAAGTTGTGATATAATGACTGGTAACCTAAATATTTTTATGGACAAGGACATAGTTAGACATATTGGTTGCTCTGATATTAGAGCTGGGAAAGAAATTATGGTTGAGCTTGATAATGATCAAAATATTATTTGTTATTATGATGAAAAACGACCTATTAATATTCTATTTTCTGATTGGTTGGTTATAAGAACAAATAGTGACCAGATAGGTCAATTTGGGGGTTCAGATAGCGCTGCCACGTGTTATTTCTCTAATGTAAATATGGGTAAAAAAAGATAACAAAATCAAAATAATCCAACTGCTGACCAAGATTGCTGTATTAACTCATATGTGGATAATGTTGATACCACTAATCGGAATTACAATAAAACAACTTTTTGAGTGAAAGCTGGTGATACAACGAGTGGCACATTGAATATGAGTGAAAATAAAATTATAACAGCTACAAAATGATTGATGATGTTGACTTGACGAATAAAACAAAAATATGTTGGTTATAAAATAGCTGCTGGTGAATACAGTTATATATACGTTGTACAGGTTTATGAACTGGTCAATGATAATACATATTATATACGCACCGTCCCAACTCGAATAATTATTGATATTACACTCTCAAAGCATAAAGAGATCGATGCTCTGTGATATATTATTCAACATAAGTGTGGAGGAATACTATATTTTTAAAAATATGTTGAAGAAAATATAAACACAATAGATCAGATCCTGAAAACTACGGCGATGAAATGATTCACATGAGGTAATTTTAGATAATACCTTTGATTATGTTAAAATTAAATTACCAGAATTAAAATTAAATTTGGAAAAACTAATTCAATAGCATTGTATGACATATCATCAATTATTGATGGTGCATATTTAGATAACAGCTAAGATCATATTAATATAAACAGATATTTTTTTTAAATACCTTAGATGCTTTGAAATAAGAAGTAACAACAAAGTCTTGGTTTGATTCCACAAAAAGCGGTGATATTGAAATACAAATGCCAACATCACTTTTAATAGAAAAACTAGATCTGGGTTATTCTAACATTAAATTAATAACCAGCACATACACAGTACAGTTCGTATTAAGAAAACCAGAAGTATACACCCATGTAGATATATCATGGATATTTTGTTGTGATTATGATGAATATGAAACTGGATTCGCTGATATGCAATCATATGATAGAAAATTATGGAAAGCGTTGTCGTAATCCTCTTTAATAAATAATATATGGATAGGGAGTGTTGAAAAAAACCCAACAATAATTAAAATTGGGACTTATGTTAACTTTCAGTTTGATGCTATTATATCAATACCCGGTTTTAATCTTTCACATAATATAAATTTGATTAGTACAACAAGTAACATTACAAAATTACATAATTATTTAACGTGATTGTGTTCTGCGTATAGAAAAAGTTATAAATTATATGGAACTATATATAAATATATATATGAATACAGTTCTGCACTGCAACCCATTCCATCAGGTGAGGATCCCTTTTCATAGAGCGTTTCTGTGCTGACCCACATCACTCTTCAGGGGTGCGCCGACAGTTGATCATACTCAGTCAGGAACCGATTAGCTTTTCCATCGCTCCTCTCTCTTCCGCCAAATCCAACATGAGGCTTCCTCGGCCTGTTTGCCAACTTTGGTGCCTAAATTCCTGCGGCTAGGTCCTGTAACCCCGATGACTCCCAAGGCATGCCAAAAGGTCTGTGCTGTAAAAGTCACGGCATCCTATTTCCACTGGTAGATTCCAGGCCTTCCGTCCATTCTTCTGGCACTCATGGATGAGTGGCTGATACTTGGACAATTTCCTCTCATTCTAGTTTTCCATGGCACTGTCAGTTCCAACAAAATCACATGTTTGATACCTCCTGACTACAGTACAATATCAGGTCTGAAGTTGGTGTTACAGATGTCTCTTGGGAACTTCAGCTGTCCTTTTACATCTGCCTGCATTTCCCAGTCCTGCGCTGTTGTCAAGATGCCTCTTGCTTCAGTCTTTTGCCTTTGTGTCTCACCGCTTCTCACAAAGCTGAAGTTGGGACCGCTTTTCGCTTGGTGTTTCTTTCTCCTGGCTATATCCATACTGGCAGCAATCTCAGCACGCACTTGGTCATAGCGCAAACGATAACGACCATCTGTCGGAGTTACATTGCAGGATGACAGCACGTGCTCTAAATTTGCAAGTCTCCCACAAAGTTTACAGTTTGGGTCATCAGTTAGTCCCCATGTCTTGAGGTTTGTTGGTATAGGGATTTTCTGTGCATCAACTCTTCAGATGTCGCTCCAAGACAGTTTCCTGGACCTCACAGCTTCCCAGCGTAGCCAATCTACCTGCTTCTCTTTGGTGGTTGCTGTTTGCCATGTAGGTCTTTTCAGACTTCCCAGCCCCAACCTTCCTGTTGCTGCTGTGCCTACCATATCACTGTGTCTCAGTCTGGATTCTGCCTCTTCAACTGCCTTTGTTATCCACTTTGTACCTGTCCATACCTCCACTGCTGCTTCTCTCACCCTCTCATCTGCACTGTCTTTCAACATCATCACCTGCCTGACCTTGGTCATTTTGAACTCCTCTGTCACTGATGGTAAACCTTGTTGCCGATACTGTACAAGCCGATACTACTGAAGCTCCTTGGCTCTTCCATCTATCGTCGCAGACATGTATTGAACATTCACTCAACTGCTTCTACAGCCGTCAATGGGACTTGGTATGCTAGAAGTGGCCAAAGGATTTTTGGTAGAATACCATGCTGGTAACGCCAGGCCTTGTACTTCCCAGGTAGCCCACTCTTGTCTATGGATTCCATTTAGTCTTTGGCTTGTCGCTTCATGCCTGCCACATTCTCACTGTCATTCATGGAGTCCTTAAACCATCTTGCCGAGGCTCGTAACTGATTGCTCACTCAGTGTTGTTATCACTTCTTCTCCTATTTTGAACCTGTATTTATCTTGAACCTTCCCTTTCTTCAGGACTAGACTTCTTGACTTAGATGACTTAAACTTCATCCTGGCCCAGCTGAGCAGGTCTCCAAGATCTTCTAACATCCACCTACCTTCTGGTACTGACTTGGATGTAATTGTCATATCATCCATGAAGGCCCTTGTAGGAGGCTGCCAAACTCCAGATGACATAACTGGTCCTTGGTTCATCTTCTCTGCTGACTTCACAAGGAGTTTCATTGAAGCTGAAAATAGTACTACCGAAATTGTACATCCAGTTATGATGCCAACTTCTAATATCTGGCATGATGGTGTGCAGTCTGGCACGGTGAATTGCATTTTGAAGGTATCGAGGTAGCGTTGAAGCATGTCCCTGAACTTCTCTGGTACATGATATTTCTCTAGAGTCAGGTTCACCAACTTGTGTGGAATGCTGCCCATATGCGTTGGCGAGGTCTAACCACAACACTGTCAGATCGCCTTTGTTTTCCTTAGCATCCTGGATGATCTTAGTTAAGACACTTGTGTGCTTAAGACAACCAGGTACTCCTAGAACTCCACCTTTCTGAACTGAAGTATCAATGTAATTGTTCTCCAGCATGTATTTCGTCAGACGCCGGGCAAGGATGGGTAGATATATCCTCATTTCCACGTTTAGTTGCGATAATGTCCTGAATTGCTTGATTCCTGCCAAATTCTCTTCCTTCGGAATAAAGCAGCCCTCTGCACGCAGTCAACTCTTTGTCAACTTGCTTCTTCTCCATATGACCTTTATTACCTTCCAAAGTCTTCTGGTAGTCTTGGACAGTATTTGTAGACTTTGTAAGGAACACCATTTGATCCATGCTGCCCTTGTATTTTTTTAAAATGTCCTTCGCTTATTCCAGTCTTGGTTCTGAAGTGTCAATTGGAGCTGCTTGTTCTTCTGAGTTTATAAGTTTTTGCTGATCTCCGATGTCTTTCTCTCTATCTGGATCTCTGTGGGTTTTTCTCAAGTGTTCATCTACCTCTTCCTTCGGACATTCAAATCTCCCTGATCTTTTGTCTCCTAGCAGCTTTTTGACGAAGCCAAACAGATTGGCAGTGAAGTGTGATCTCTTCTGCCTATGCTCTCTTCTGTTCTTTATGATGTTCTCTGCTCATCTCAGTGTATTCAGCGTAGGTTATCTCCGAGGTCACTCAGCTCCTTTTTCTCTTCATCCACTGCATTGTGATACCTTTTTGTCATCCTCCGCAGCTCTGCTCTTAAGTTTGCAACTTCTCGAAGTCTACGGTTTTCTTTTGGCAATGTATTTATCTGCTTCTTTACTTCTATCCCAATCCGATCTTTTCCCATACTGTAGATGTTGATGGCCCTGGCTTCTACCTTTGTCAACACTTCCTGCCTATGTTAATTCCAATAGTTGGTTTATCTCCTCGTTAAACTGTCTACATGCTGTTTTGTTGGAACTCACAGGCCATTTCACTCTTAGTTTCTGTTGACTAACAATCTCGTTTACCGTTGTAGCCCTTCCCTGAGTATCCAACTCCTGTCTCCCGCTCAAATCCACCGAAGCATCTATATTCCCCACCCCGTTGCTGAGCTCGTTTTCATCCTCTAGCACTTGGAGATTCTGGACACTGTGGTGTGTATCCTGGTCCATCTCCTCCTCCGTCATACCAGGTTGCCCTTTGCGTTGTATTAGAATCACAATCGGAAGACAACCCATCTTGGTACGGTGAATGTTAAGCCCCTTCTTGTTTTTACATGTTTTGCCACAACTGCAGACTCTAGATGTGTCCGTATTCTGGTTCGTTGTCCGTTGATCAGGCGTGTTTGTATCCGTAGTCTGTCCGTTTGGTCGATCATCCTCCTCCGCTCTCAAACGACATTGGGGTGTCTCACAACATATCTATCCATAGCGAAGTTGTAGGTTTCTCCTTCACACGAGTTGTACACTGGCTTGCTAAGCCATCATACACATGTTCACCGGACTTTCTCGATTTTCAGCAGTCTCTCCTTGCTGTCACCATTCTGTTCACGGTTGCCAATTAGTCTTTCCTAAAAGCACTTATGCTGACGGGAACATTGGTGGCCAGTACAGCATCTATAGCGATGATAGCAGTAATTCCAATATTTGTGGTAATTTTGAGTGTTATTTCTGTAATTAAAAGATCGATAAATAGTGCATTGAAATTATATGATAAAGATCAAATTTAAAATTCAATCACCGATTTTAATGCATTATTGATGTATGTAAAATCCAGTTTCGATTGTGATGAAAAAACAAACCATAACATATGTATCTGAGCAAATAAAAAAGACAAAATGAGTCAAAACTATGTAGAGTCCTTAGAAAAATATTAAATATTTTACAAACTCAATGGCTAGAAGGAAAACAAAATTTACTTTTATATAAGAAAGCATTATAATGCAAATAATTAATTGTGATGGTGAACAACCTAAAAAGACCAAACATCTTTTCCTTTCACGTGATTGTCATTAACTTCTCATTCGAAGCACATGTCAAGAAAAAACAAATTTGTTAATAAACCTATTACTTAATTATCTTAATTATAATGAAATTAGATTATATACTATCAATACTACACAAGCAAAATTTACCACCTTGGAAGAACAATTTGATACTATAGAAAAAGAACTGACCAAAAAATCCTCACTTGCACCTGAAGATGTTATTCCTATAGAAGAATTGGATAACAATACAAATTAAATAATCGTATTTATTTTATTAAAAAATTAGTACGGAAAGTGTTGTCGGAATCCTCTTTAATAAATAATATATGGACTGGTAGTTTTGAAGAAACATCGATAATTAGATTTGGGACTAATGCTGAAAAAGAGTTTGATGCTTTTATATCCATATTCAGGTTTACTTTTTAATATAATAAGTACAACGAGTAACATTACAGATCTACATGATATTTAAGATTTTAGATGATTGTGTTCTCTCTCTCTCTCTCTATGTATATATATATATATATATATATATATATATATATATATATATATATATATATATATATATATATACATATTATAAATCAGCTATGCTGATAAATTGTTTAGTAATATTAATTGCTCTTCCTGTGGTAGCTACATTGATCAATAGTGCAATTAAGTTTGATGAGAAATAATCACAAAAATCATTCAATCCCCGATTTGTTATGGGATTATTGATGCATATAATCCAATTTCAATAGTGATGAAAAAAAACCCATTGAATATGCGTTTGAAGAAATATTAAAAAATTTGAAATGAGTGAAAACTATCTAGAGGCCTTTAGAAAAATATCAAAAGTTTACAAGCTTAATAAATATGTGGAAAACAAGATTTAGATTTATATAACTATGTATTAAAATGGAAATAATTAAGTTTGATGGTGAACAATCTAAAAATACCAAACACTACTTCTTGTTGCCTGATTGCAATTACCTTATCGTTGGAAGCACAGGCCAAGGAAACACAAATTTATTAATGAACCTATTATTTAAATATCTTAATTATGCTCAAAGTACTTTATCTACTAGCAATAATAGCCAAACAAAATATACCATGTTGAAAGAACTATTTGATACTGTGGAAGAAGAAACAGACTAAAAAATTCTCACAATATTCATACGTGCAAATGTTATTTCCATAAAAGAATTGGATAACGACGTAACTAAAATAATCGTATTTGATGATATAAAAAAATTGACCATGCTAATATTAATAGAATTTAAGAACTGAGAATTAAGTCGTCATAAAAATTGTTATTGCATATATTTTACTCAGTCTTATTATGATGTGCCAAAATGCATCCGTCGGAACACAAAATGTGCTGCATTTTTCAATGGATTAGAGAATAACGATATACGCCAAATTTCAGATGATCATTGTTCCGGTTATGCTGATAAACAATGTTTTATCAAGATGCACAAGCAAGCAACACAAATTAATCCTTATAGTTTCTTTGTTTTGATAAAGCAACCAAAAACACACACTTGAAATATACCGTAATGATTTAGAACTTTTTATACTGATGGGTCGTAAGATTAAAATCAATCATATGTTTCAATATAACAAATGTTATTATTTGCTATTTTACATTATCTTGCAGGAACTTGCAAACTAACGTCCGTGTTCCCACTAATCCAATGGTGTCAGAAGTGGGATATCATTGGATTAGTGGGAACACGGACGTTAGTTTGCATAGGTCTTGACTCCGGTAAGGTTTTTTTTTTTAGTTATTTATGTCAGATTGTGACCTTCCTGACAAGAACTAATTCAGGCGGGTGAGTGAATACCTCACTCATATTTTGATCTTATATTTGCTTATTTCACTTTCTTTATACGTTCTTTTTACATTGTTTAACATTATTATGTAATAAATACATAATATATTACTATATTACTATATATAATGAACTTTCAAAAGGATACTAGTGCAAAGAAACGTCAAGAAAAAGTTGGAAATTTGTTGGAAATAGAAGGAAAATAAAATATAAACTTTTAGAAGAAAAATAGGCAAACAAGAGTTTCAACGAGGAATCTCAAACCAACGGCTAACCAAATGCTTTAGAAAATTTAAGTGACAGAGAAGAAAAGATCAACTGATTGAAACACTTGCACAAATCAATTACAGAACTTTCAGGTATTACCTCCACCAAAAACGTTATTAAATCAAAATTATAACAGTGGTTTTGCAAAGAAACAATCTTCGGCAACAGGTGGCAAAAAAGAAGTATGTTTTTACCATTATCCACTGTTTTGGGTTGTTGTCAAGATATAGACATAATAACAAGTGGAGATAAACAGACACTAATATTAGATCGTTCACAGAACAACTATATCATTTTAAAAGATGCTGATGTTGTTGCTGATGGTAAATTTCAAATTTAGTATATATCATTGTGGATTCCAAAAGTTGAACCCAATATAAAAATGCAAGCCGCTATAAATTCAGAGTTGGTATTTGGATATACAAACTGATTATACCTTGAGACAATGCGAGTGTACAGACAACAATATAATGCAAACGAGCTCTCACCAGCATAGAGTCACAACAAATGCGACTGAGCAATTTCCAAGACTTATATCTGTTGCATTTCAAGCAGCTGTTAGAACTAATGCTCAAACACAAAGCAACATGATATTTGATGATGCTAATTTAATACAAATGTTCGTGAGAATAAATTCGGTTCAATATCCTGAGAGCCTTACAATGTGTTTTTAATCCTATTAATTTAAATGTAAGACTTGCATATATGATGTAACAAGAAGCCATGAATAAATATCAAGATATTAACACAGAAAGTTCAATAAATATGGCTGATTTTTCGACATTGTATCCAACATTTCATTTTGACGGATCAAAACACAACGAGCAATTAACTAATAGTACATCAGATATTGAAATAACATGGCAATTAGGATGTAATTTCCAGTTTGCAGAAGGAGATGCACTATACCAAATATCATGTGTTGTGCTGAGTGATAGATATATAAGTATGAATGATGTAAATGGAAAGATGAATATTATCATATAACGATATAATATAAGATCATGATTAAAGAACAGGTTTAAATTTAATACACCATCAAAAAGATGTTATTGTCAGAGCTTATACCGCAAATCAACCAATATACATAAAATTAAGACAATTTTATGGTGGTACAGATGAATTTTTTTATGAATAAACAACAATCTTCTAAATTCCTTGTACCAAAAAGAAGGCAGTACGATTTGGTATACAAGCAAAAACCCCAATTAACCAAGCTGACAAATCAAGGTTTTATTCTTGCTAACCATTTATAAATCACTTATGCCAAAATATTGCCCACATTAGGGAAGGTTCTTCCTACATAAGAGTTAGGGGCCGCTAGTGATGCTATCATTGGGGCAATCTAAAAAGCCATAGCCGGATCTGGTATTAGGAAAAAACGAAGTAAGAAGAAAATAACTGTTTTTAATACAATATAATAATATAAGATGCCATAAGTTGAATTTCTATTGAATTTAACACAACAACCAAAAGATAAATTACGAGAGTAATCAAACACAAAAACACCTCAGCAAGTTGCGCTTAGGCTTGAGCCGTCTATGCTACATGGGAATGATAATTGAGGTTGACAAACGCGCAAATAAAACGTTTTATGAAAGCAAAATAAAAAATAAAAAAAGCAACAACAACAGAAGAAAAACTGGTCTTGATCTAAAATTTTCACGAGCACTATTGAAACAGAACAAACAAGGTAGGTTTATTGGCTTGTTATTTGCTGGTTTAGCAAGTCTATTGATTCCTTGCCTTTTCGGTAGAGTATTAAAATACCAGGGACTCGTGGTAAATGTATTTAACAAATTATATTCAGTAAATGGAATAAAGGATATAAATATTTACTAAACGAGATTGATATATTTAGTAAATACGCTTGCAGCATACCAATCAATTATAAAACTGGAATTGATATAACCAATGATTTTAAAACAGTCATAAACGCGATGAAGTATGAGATATTATGGGTTAACCAGGGTAGTGAATTTCATAATAAAATCTTAGAAAAATGTTTGCGTGAAAACAATATTGAAATGTACCACACTTATAGTGCAAGTAAAGCTGTGGTTGTTAAAAAGTTTAACCCAACATGAAAGCATTTCTTAAAAATATAATGTGGAAGTACTTCACAGCGAACAACACAGATGCATATTTGGATGGATGTTTTACCAGAAATGATAGATAAATATAATAATACAAAACATATAAGCATTAAAATGACTCCTATTGAGGCAATTAAAAAGAAAAATAAACAATTTGTTTACATAAATCTACATGGTGAATCTGTTTTAAAAGATGAAAACCAAAATATAAAATACGTGATATGGTAAATATTTCTCCCAAAAAATCAACATTTGAAACAGGATATACTCCCATTTGGAACTGTTCAAAATAACAAATATCAGATGTACAAACCCTGTTGTGTATGAAATAAATTGAATCAAAATATTTCAAAACCAAATTTGGAATAGATATATATATATATATAATTTTGAAATAATATATAACAATTATTTGGAAAAAAAATATTTTAGAAAATTTAAAATTATATATATATATATATATATATATATATATATATATATATATATATATATATATATATATATCTATATATATATATATATATATATATATATATAAACTGAAAAACATATATACCTTTTCTTTGCAAAAGTATATACAACAATTTTTGAATATATATATATATATATATGTGTGTGTGTGTGTGTGTGTGTGCATACCGTATCAGACCCCCTCTAAACAACTTTTTAAGGCCATCGAAACAATAAAAACCTCATTCCTGGGCTTCTAAAACACCTTTATATATGCGTCAGTTTAAAAAATCAGTGAGGCTCAGTCCTTTGCTAGCTTACGCATCCTACCATTTGTTGACATTTATTGAATCAGCTTGAGTTGGCCACTTTTGGATCAGCAAAGTGAGCTTTTGGTGGAATTGTCCAAGGTTTGCGCTTTTTTATTTGTTTGTTCTCAAAATACTAGGGTACCCCAAATGTACTAGTATTTCAATTAGGATTTGAGGTTCATTGTGTTTTGTTAGATAGTCAAATATGTTACAAGTGCAAATCAGACTGTCTGAGTTGACTAGCAGCTGTGCCGAGCTTTCCTATAAACTTTTCCTATAGCTTTCAGATTTGTCCATGGAACGAGGTGCTCCGTTCCTGATGCTAACATGTTATCAACATCATTCACATTGTTATCATTGACCCATATATCCTTCTACTGGCAGCACAAAGAATTATTTTTACGCGCTACTAATTTATAATAATTTGTATGCATCGAGTTCCATCAATGTAAACTAGACACATCAACATTAGCATTCATTATTATCCATTTTAACTTACATTTAAAATGTAAACATTTTAAGAAACAAATAATCAGTTTATATTAAAATTCCTTTAAAAACTGCGCCAAAATTAAACGATATTATCTATTTTTATTTATGTTTTTCTCCCTCTACAACTCACAAGTCTACTTTCATTTTTATAAATAAATGTGCAGTTTTGCATGACCCTATCCCTTTTGTCAGTCTCTTTCTCAGAACGAGACCTTTGCCATATTTTATTCACAAATTATAGAAGTTAAATCAGGATAAAATTTCTAAATGCTGACAAATGCCATTGCTTTTCTATAAGTGTACTACTACTCTCCAGTTGCTTTTAACAGTGGGTTTTGGTATTTAATTAAACCTGCCATGGTTCGGGAAAATATATTAAGTAGTGCGATATCGATGGGAAAATTAGACTGCACTTCAAAGTCGGGCTGTGAGATAATACTCTTTACCTAAATGGCTTTTCCCTGTATCCCGTAGATATATTACCCATCAGGATTGTATGGTCACCTGGACGTGATATCTAACTATTTAAACATCAGAAAAATGTGTCACCAATAAATCATTGCAATAGCTATCCTTGCTCTTCAATGGGGTGAAAGGGCAATTTTTGAAGATATAGTTTCTTCTGAGTGTTTGAAAGTTTAACAACCTCTTCTAACTACCTCTTGTAGCTGATATCTGAAATGTTTGATGTGTGTAGTACACAAGATCTCTTATAACAACCTGTTGAAGCTGAGATCTGAAACGTTTGATGTGTGTAGTACACAAGATCTCTTATAACAACCTGTTGAAGCTGAGATCTGAAACGTTTGATGTGTGTGGTACACAAGATCTCTTATAACAACCTGTTGAAGCTGAGATCTGAAATGTTTGATGTGTGTAGTACACAAGATCTCTTATAACAACCTGTTGAAGCTGAGATCTGAAACGTTTGATGTGTGTAGTACACAAGATCTCTTATAACAACCTGTTGAAGCTGAGATCTGAAATGTTTGATGTGTGTGGTACACAAGATCTCTTATAACAACCTGTTGAAGCTGAGATCTGAAACGTTTGATGTGTGTGGTACACAAGATCTCTTATAACAACCTGTTGAAGCTGAGATCTGAAACGTTTGATGTGTGTGGTACACAAGATCTCTTATAACAACCTGTTGAAGCTGAGATCTGAAACGTTTGATGTGTGTGGTACACAAGATCTCTTATAACAACCTGTTGAAGCTGAGATCTGAAACGTTTGATGTGTGTGGTACACAAGATCTCTTATAACAACCTGTTGAAGCTGAGATCTGAAACGTTTGATGTGTGTGGTACACAAGATCTCTTATAACAACCTGTTGAAGCTGAGATCTGAAACGTTTGATGTGTGTGGTACACAAGATCTCTTATAACAACCTGTTGAAGCTGAGATCTGAAACGTTTGATGTGTGTGGTACACAGGGTCTCTTGAAACTACCTCTTGTAGCTGATATCTAAAATGTGTCATGTGTGTGTGACATAGAGACCTCTTGTAGCTTGTATCTAACATGTGTCATGTGTGTGTTACATGGAGACCTCTTGTAGCTGATATTGGATCCGGTTACAGTAAATTACACGAGACCTTGAACAAAAAGAAAGACATATCCTATTGAATACGGAGACCATTGTAAAACTTAACTACTAATAGCTGATAGATAAGATGTTTCTCCGTGGCAAAAGTTATCGGATAAGAAGCTTCACATTATTTTGGACTAAATTCTGTTTTTGTTTTTTTTTCTTTTCTTTTTTTTGTTTTGCTTTTTTTTTTTTTTTTTTTTTGTTCTTCATTCGCTGTAGCATAACCCTCTGGGATTCAACAATATCTCTTGTGCTTGTTTATATGGAAATGGCTAATTGTGTGAAATATAAGCTACAACACTTCAATGGTAAGGCGCGAAATAAAGATTTATTGAAATTTCAAGTCATCGTTTGGAACATTCACAGATGATGCTAATTTCAGTCAATTACTCTGAAATTGGATCTATTGTACCCAAGGAAATCGTATAATATCTTAAATTTCTTCGGAGTCAAGTAGCATTGTCACAGTAGGTGGTTTTACAAATGCAAATAAAATCAAATTTGTAGCTTTGTTCAAGGCTAAGATTCCGCCTCTCTCAGATCGACTTTCACCTCAACCGGTAAACCCCTGCTGATGTTCGCACGAGACGTGATAAGTGGTTTTTAGACGTGTGGAAGGTTGAAAGAGTTTACAGCATGGTCATACAGTTTTTGAGCTGCTGAAATCAGTCGAAAAAAAAATCAGAGACATTTTTGTTGTATTTATTATTATTATTATTATTATTATTATTATTATTATTATTATTATGGGGGGGGGAGTAAGCATTCTCATAGAAACTGAATCATCTGAAGTGTTAGTTGCAAGTCCGTTAATACCGAATCTAGTCATAAACCAATATAGTTTCTAGTAGATCCGTAGGAAAAGAAGACTGTTTGTACCAGAATGTAGACAATTATCAAATTCGGAGAAATAGGTTCAATCGTGGCAGTAATTAAAACAAAGATGGCCAGTAGGTAATGTGAAGGCGTAAGTAACATAAATTTGACAAGGACAGCCACTGCTGTGCTCAGTTTGAACTGATAGTATGTCGAACGTTCATGAAGTAACAATGACCTATCATTGTTTCCTCTGTCCTGCTTCCTCTGTCATTAGGCTACTGTGAAGAAAAAATAAATTGTAAGACAGGGGAAGAGGATTAACTGAACATTGTCATTTGCTTTCTGGCTGTCGAAGTGCACAGACCTCAGAATATGCACCTGCTTGGTAAATTATATGATGCTTTTTTTGAGAGACACCTGGCCTCAAAACTGTATAGGTCTCAAACCATCAATTTGTAGACCTCGTCGAATTGCCTGAGTATGTACTTATTGGACTTGTTTCAACTGTTTTTATTTTAAATATTAGCTGTATTTCAATTTGACTCCATTTGTTCTCTCTGTATTAAAGTTAAATATTCTTACCTACGGAATCAAATAGACACGTAGACACAGCACTAGTATGGACTGACAACAAACATTAAGTTACTCCACCGTGAGGAGTAGATTAGTAAACGCTTTCAATTTCAGAAAGAAAAATTTCGTCCCACTGAATAACATTTTGTTTGAAAAACGCTAATTTATTATTGAAGAAAGTCATTCTGTTTCCGACACATCACTAATATTTAGATGATTCTTGGAAGCAATAAATTTGTTTTTGTTAACTGTGTTATGAACCTAACGAGTCAAGCCTTTGTGTCGCGTTTCTTTAGAATTCGACAGTTTTTATGAGTTCATAATCTTCTTGTATTACCGTGCAACACACCGCAAAAGGGAGTCCTGGTCTTGTACGGAGCCTTATGTGATATCATCCCAATTTTCTGTTGTTAGAAATAAACAATATACATTCGACAAAATAGGCATTTTTATTTAAGGTTTTTTAAAATAAGGATCTGAAGCTCCTGAATGGGGTTTAGAAAAAAAGTACTTCAAGTCTGGACTTCAGCCGTATTCATCGCTGCTCCGACTGTATACATCAACTTGACCTATACTGGTCTGTGTGACACTGTTAAAATCCTCACACGAAAGAGAAGGGGGCTCGAGATCGTACTTTCTATCAAGCTCTTTTTGAATACTGCCATTTTTTACCATTATAAATTTACATCAATGTACTTGCTCCTGTAGCAGCTAAAAAGAGAGACCATTGGTTATTCCATTAACCATTACTAACGTCTGATTAGTAACTTGGAATAGGTAATGCTAAATGCAGAGTAAACCTAATACTGCTTCAAAGACTGAGATCAGTAGATAAAGGTTGCCGGTTGGTGGTGCCTATAAGATGTGTCATTAAAGGGCAAGTTAAACTTGTACTTTGGCATGGGCTTGAATCGAATTTGTCTCAAATGTTTGCGTATAAAAGAAAGCTTGCAGCACTAAATGAATTTCTACACTGAAAAATTCCACGTTTGAGCCAAAGAACTCGTGGTTGGGCCAGTAACTCACACTACTAATTTATGATGCAGGAATGTCTGGCGGGTATAATTTCATGTAGCCCTCTTACATATAGGTCCATGTCAATTTATGATCTTTGATTTATTACGGCAACAGTCTACACTTCCAAATTTCATTCATTCCTTGACTTTGAGGAAAATACACCATTTTATGTATTCTTTTCAGAAACACCGTTAACTGTTATATTCATAGTAATAATCTTATTCCCCAAGAGAATACGTGTCTAAATACAATCATAATGAACTGCTTCAGTATTAGAGCTATTTGAGTTGAAAAGGTCTCAACTACCTGCTTCACAAAAAGCCATCAAACTGTCGTTTGTAAATGGCATCCCGACAGATGTCATCAAAAGCCATCAAACTGTCGTTTGTAAATGGCATCCCGACAGATGTACTCTATAAGGTGTGGGCGGAGCTAGAGGCAGTTTGTTACACTTCTTCTGGGCTGATTGACTGGAAAGTCATATTTTTTCTTACAAAGATTGTTGATGAAACTCAGTTTACCCTTGTATGTCCTATTGTGATGTGGTAGAAATATCTGGCGTTGATACACACATATGTTTACTCATCTTTCTTAGTAATTACATTTGGGCTCCATTAAGAGGGCATGGAGAAATAAATACATTGCAGCTCTGCCGAGTATAGCATTATTCAATATTCTGATCCAGTTAAAAATTAATTTTCAAAATGGAAATCGATTATTTATTTACAATCCAATTTTTTAAAATAAATATCACGTTTACTTTTTGATAAAGATAGTCTCATCAACATGTGTTACTATACACATATATACAACTGACAATATGGAACGGTAACAGATGTCAGCTTTGTTAAAATGTAGGGTTAATCTGTATTTCAAATATTGAGTGTTTGTCATTTCAACCAATATTCTATACTTCAAGTTCGTTTGGATCAATATTACTAGTGAGGAAGGTATTGCGCTAATTGAATTAAACGATAAAATATATCCCTCATTCTTTTGCGATTTTTTTGTCATAAAAAGATTTATTATTTTAAAAAAAACAACATTAATAGTGTGTGTAGCTAATTCTTTAACTATAATTAATGTAAAGTAACAGTTTAAAACCAAAAGTAATTTTCCAGGCTCACTGCCAGACATAGACTATTTCAATATAAGTGGGAATGGTTAAAGAAAATATTCCATTTCTTCAATAATCAGAAAATGAAAGAAACTTTTCCCAAAAAGTAAGGATTAGTATAAAACAATTAAAACTAATCTACAGACCATGACTACATGTATGTTTGCTTTCTGTGAGATATGCTCATGTTTCATATAGCCAGTCAATACCCTGAATCACGAACATAGCGCCTGTCTTACCAATCTAAAGTTATCGTAATTGCGGCAAGGAAACAATGAAAAAACAGACAGGTGGTCGCGACCAACATTCTAAGGCTTATCAATTGTATGGGGCAAACTTTAGCTAGTTATCCAATTTAACAGAAGTTCTAACAGTAGCCTTTAAGTTTAGTGACTTTTAAACGAGAGCTACATTTTCTTCTGTTATAAATGATTTGATGATTCGTAATTACGTCTGTATCTTGTGGCGACTGCTGTAGCCAACAGTCAAATAATTTCATTTTTATGAGAGGCAATGACTTCAAATTAATATATTTAAACATGGAGATTTCTTGCTTTGAACAAATTTCCTTGAAATCCAACCCACGTTAATACTGATCTTGACATTTTGTATACTGTGACGGAATGCCACACGAAATGTCTTGAATAGTTACTTTACGGTCGATATTGGAGTTTCCAAACGAACCGAAGTCTAACCAAACCGAAACCTCAGAAACATAGATTTTTCTTGATGATTTTCTGCATCTAGGTGAACAATTCAATAATTTTCTTTTTATTCCCACTCTTTTAGAAAACAAAAATTATTTAACGAGTTTCATAAAATTAATATTAAATCATTATCCATTTTAGATGATGTTTATCACATAGTTTTTATTTTAGTGGAAAGAGTCCAGATAGAAAGAAGAACAAATGATTTTTTCGGCATTTCATTTCATTCTGGCTTCGACGCTGCGCCTTTCAGTTCTTGCGTGTGAAAAAATAGTCCTAGACGCAAGTTGAAGCAATATTGTTCAATTCGATGACCAATAACACTTAGAAGTAGATTTTTGTTTTTCAGATTATAATTCAAAGAGCAACTGTCCTTCCAAATCAATAAAAAAATTTGACATGGACAGCATCGTTTTTCAACACTGGATCTCGGATAGATATTTATGTACGATATCACACAGTTCACTCCGGTCGGGTCAGCTGGAGTATGGATTTCGATAAGACTGTTTACAACGTTTCCACCGAAAAGTGTGTCGATTCCACTGTGGACATTCACTACAGATGCACTATTGAATACGGCAGAAGAAATAGCATTTCAGTTGTGGGATATTCGTCTGATTACTGGATGCAGAAATTGTACTCAATCTAGAGGTGTTGCTGAGTATGGAGGATACATACCGGTGCTGATTTGCATTCATATGGTTCTAATGATTCCCAGATTTAATGTTTTCGTGACCAGATTATTTGATTTGGAAGAATGCTGTGGTTGGAAAACTTTCTGTCAGTTGGGAGACCAGCATTTGTTGACATTTGTTGACATTCTTGTCATAAGCGAGGTGAGTTTATTTACTCTTATAGGCTGACATTTAACCCATGCTTGTTCTAGGAGTAGGATGCAATATAAGGAGATTGTCTGCATTACACTAGGTTACAATGCGTTTATTTGCATAGACTCAGTATTATTCGTGTTGGACAGCGTGATGGATTTTTTCGGTTCTCCCACATTTTCGGTTTAAGCAGGCGAACGTCCATCGGGTATACTCATATTCTAGTTTTAGTTTGGCATTCGGAGAATTCTATGTAGGGTAAATGGGACATACTCCGACTTCTCACATAAATGGTACAGTCTGCATACAGTGTTTGCGGTTTATTATTTTTTATATTTCAACACGTTAACATATCACTTTCTGTGAATTTGATTGGTCAAAATAAGCCCATGAAATTCTTGCGCAGTATTCTCATTATTGATTAGCTGCGATCGTGAGAATTTTCCTTGCCCCGTCTTCTGGAACTACTTTATTTTACTATTACAATTAACAATATGGCGGCCGTCTTGGGGTGGTTTTCAAGGAAATCTGTTTAAAACAAGAAATCTCCATTTATAAATATACCCAAAAGCTGTCAACACTGGCTCCAGGTGATTATTGGCTGAATTCTGTTATCAAAGATTCTCTGAGGGGCCGCCAAGTTGAAAGCCGCCATGCTGTTGGAAGTGCAGTTTTATAGTGTATGAACAATATACCAAAAAGTGAATACAAAGCGGAATTGAATAATTTGATAATCTAACATTATTTGGTCCATATATGTTTAATTACAGAAACTGTTTACTTTCTATTGCTACATCAAAATATGTTTTTCAATCAATTCTTTCTTAACACTGTTTTTATTTACATTTAAACTGTATTATTTATCAGGATCGCAACACCCTGGAATTGATTCGAAAAGGATCGCAACACCCTGTTATTGATTCGAAAAGGATCGCAACACCCTTGGATTGATTCATTCTTATCCCCAAACAGAACTAATGATATTTTCGTGTTCTGTTGAAAACTGAGTAACGTGTGGAAAATATATGAATGGTTTTTGTTCTTTTTTTTCTGTAAGAAAGTTAAAAACTTCCATTCTATTATAATTGTCTCCTACATCATGACAATTTAAATATACAATAGAAATACCACTATTGCTGGCCATCACTTTTACATGTGCATAAAATATAGCAACAGTATCATGAATATCTAAGATTTGCTGAAATCTTAGACAGCGGTGCAATAACATTTCTATACACAAGAAATTACTTCTGTGACAGTGGTGCAATACACATTTCTATACACAATAAATTACTTCTGTGACAGCGGTGCAATAACATTTCTATACACAAGAAATTACTTCTATGACAATGGTGTAATAACATTTCTATACACAAGAAATTACTTCTGTGACAGCTGTGCAATAATATTTCTATACACAAGAAATTACTTCTGTGACAGCGGTGCAATAACATTTCTATACACAAGAAATTACTTCTGTGACAGCTGTATAATAATATTTCTATACACAAGAAATTACCTCAGGATAAACGTTTATGTTTATAGACAATGTCTTCCCAAAAAGGTTTACTGATGTATATTCCACCAAGTGTTTTTTTTCTTTTGAAAAAAAGAGTATAAAATAGATATAAATTTGTTAAAAGCAGAAAAGGAACAGTCACTAAAATAATATTGTAACAACAGATATGTTTGCAATGAAGATTTTAAGGATAAAGTAAAAAATAATAAAAACATGGAAGACATTATGCAGAGCATTCTATCTTAATATACATTTGCAATGAAATCATACACTGAATATATGTTTGGAATCATACACTGAATATATGTTTAGAATCATACACTGAATATATGTTTGGAATCATATACTGAATATATGTTCGGGATCATGCACTGATTACATCTTTGGAATGATACACTGAATATATGTTTGCAATCATACACTGAATATATGTTTACAATCATACACTGAATATATGTTTGGAATAATACATTAAATATATGTTTGGAATCATACACTGAGTATATGTTTGGGATCATGCACTGAATATATGTTTGGAATCATACACTGAATATATGTTTGGAATCATGCACTGATTATATGTTTGGAATCATACATTGAGTATGAATTTGGGATCATGCACTGAATATATGTTTGGAATTAGACACTGAGTATATGTTTGGGACCGTGTACTGAATATATGTTTGGAATCGTACACTGAATATATATTTGCGATCATGCATTGAGTATATGTTTGGGATCATGTACTGAGTATAAGTTTGGAATCATACACTGAGTATATGTTTGGAATCATTCACTGAATATATGTTTGGAATCATACACTGAATATATGTTTGGAATCATACACTGAATATATGTTTGGAATCATACACTGAATATATGTTTGGAATCATTCTCTGAATATGTGTTTGGAATCATACACTGAATATATGTTTGGAATCATTCTCTGAATATGTGTTTGGAATCATACACTGAATATATGTTTGGAATAATACACTGAATATATGATTGGAATCATACACTGAATATATGTTTGGAATCATTCTCTGAATATGTGTTTGGAATCATGTATTGAATATGTTTGTAATCATACACTGACTATATGTTTGGAATATATAAAAAGGTATTAGCCTGCATACAAAATATGACGAAATGGTATAGCAAACTTATATATAATTAGCCTTTTAGCTATTATTCATATAGTAATATATTAATCATATAATAATAAAATAATAGCGGCACAAGGATAGCGTTATAATTATATGTTAAAAAGTATCAGAACATAATGTTAACGCAAAAACATTTCTTACTGAAGTAAAACATTGCAAACTTCAGTTCCTACAGCAAACGAACAACCCATTTAATAAACAACCTATTTAATATTTTTGTTGTTGATATTTTGACCATTTAACTTGTTTTGTCACAATATTTAGCATATAAAACGGACACAATATTTAGCATATATAACGGACACAATATTTAGCATATATAACGGACACAATATTTAGCATATATAACGGACACAATATTTAGCATATATAACGGACACAATATTTAACATATATAACGGACACAATATTTAGCATATATAACGGACACGATATTTAGCATATATAACGGACACAATATCCATTTTCTACAAGGTCAATTGCTGTGCAGTAAAACATCAAACCAAACCTAAAGTATTTATTTATGTACTTAAGAAAGTCTGCTTCTTTCTTTCCTATTTTGATACTGCATTTTTTCATGCACACATTCTACATGCCAGGGATGTTTTCATTTTCCCCTCTATTTTAGTTTTGTATTGAATAGTTCTGTTTTGTTTCTCAAATAAACTTAGAATACCTGTCGCTGCGCTATTTATGACTGGAATTAACAGGAGAGAAATAAACCCTTGAAGACATACACAGTTCTTGATTTATGCGAGTACTATATAGGACATTACTCTGGATAAGTTCTAACATATTTACAGTATCTAGATGGGTTGTGTTGCTATATTTACAGTACATAGATGGGTTGTGTTGCTATATTTACAGTACATATATGGGTTGTGTTGCTATATTTGCAGTACATAGATGGGTTGTGTTGCTATATTTACAGTACATATATGGGTTGTGTTGCTATATTTGCAGTACATAGATGGGTTGTGTTGCTATATTTGCAGTACATATATGGGTTGTGTTGCTATATTTGCAGTACATATATGGGTTGTGTTGCTATATTTACAGTACATAGATGGGTTGTATTGCTATATTTACAGTGCTTGGACGGGTCGTTTTGCTACCATAGATGTGACTTACTACACTTATATTTGTGCCACTGTTACAGAGTTGGCTTGGATATCCTCTTACTGTTACATAGTTGGCTTGGATATCCAGTGTTTGTATTTCGAGCTGCTTATTGAAAGTATTCATATTTTAATGTATGCTTAGACCAGTGACAAAACATGTAAATAAAAACATATATTAAGATAAAATACCTGTATTCTTTTTTTATAGACAAAACATAGCTCAACAAAATCTTTAACATAAAACTACGTGGATTCATTTTCCTTTTTGTCTCGCCTACGACAAATGTCTCAAAAGGCGAGAAGTAGCAGTCAAAATATCCGGCCGGCTGGCGTAAACTTCAGTTTAAAGATTTTTTTAAAAGGGCAATATCTCCTGTTTTCATCAGTGGATCATCATCAGTCTTTGACTTTCAATACACAAATGGTTACAGAATATCCCTATGATTGAAGTCTAGGAAGATCAAAGGCCAAAGTGACAAGGAGCAATTTGCTTAAATTTTATATGGCTGGAAATTGTTACCGTTATGGGGTCAGTACTATCTACAACTGTTATGGACAAATTGTCATCAGACATAGTAAAGATATTTACCATGAAATATAAAATATTGCTACTGATGGGGAGGTCAAAAGTTCAAATATCAAGGTCACAGCGGTAACTTTGTTCACCTAAGTCACTAGTGTACATGGAGCATCCTCGGAGATTACAAAACATAGTGTCAAAGGTCAAGGTCAGAGGGTTTATTGTGATTTAGCTTTTTGAGACAGATATTTTGAGAGCTGTATGAAAAGACTATATCTTCTATTTCCAAATTTGGATTTATGTCATATAATTGGCACATATTAGTTTATCAGAGGAAGGGGTGGTTAAAAGGTCAGAGGGTCAGGTCACAGTGGTTGCTTGGTCGTGTATTACTAATGAGGCATTAACACTGATAACAATAAATTCACATACCATTTTTTTTTACTTGGAATAGAAAAATAATTTAGGATTGGAATTTATTCTTGTAACCTAAGAGTTGAATATGGAGATGCCACTCTGCATCGTTTACACCGTACACGTTATTTGACGCAGCAGTATTTCAACATAGTTTAAGATTTTTCAATGCAATTCGTCTGACGATTGCTATTGACCTACTTTACACGTTCCGGTGATTACGTTGTGTTTTTGGATTTAGTTGAGTTTCTCTGACACTCTTGTATGTACAATCATGAGTATATTTATCTTGGAGAGTACTACTCACCACGAGCAAAAGTAGGTCCCAATGACCTAGTTTTCTTACTCTAGTGACTTTGCAGTATATTTTTCATGATGCCACAGCAAAACTGGCGATACATAGCGTGTTCCAATTGCCTTGCTAGTGTGGACATCCTGGAAAACATGTTGCGCTATGGGTAGATTACGCAAAAGGTTGTCGAGAATAAAAAGAAGCGCCATCTATAACACTGAAATACTGTGTAAAAAGAAGCCATCTATAACACTGAAATATGTGTGCTTGTGTGTGTGTATATATGTGTGCTTGTGTGTTTGTGTATATGTGTGCTTGTGTGTGTGTGTTTGTTTATCTGTGTTCTTGTGTGTGTATATGTGTGCTTGTGTGTGTGTGTTTGTTTATCTGTGTTCTTGTGTGTGTGTGCCATTGTGTGTGTATGTGTGTCATTGTGTGTGTCATTTTGTGTATGTCATTGTGTGTGTGTGTGTGTGTGTGTGTGTGTGTGTGTGTGTGTGTGTGTGTGTGTGGTCTCAATGTCGTGTAAAATAGAACATGATAACAGTTTGGACTGTTTTCCTCTTCATAACTAGATGTTGTGATCTAATTTAAAGCTTGGAACGGAATTTTAAATTTCACTCTGTAAACTTTGAACATGTTTTACAGTCGTATTACTTTTATTTTTGCCAGATATAAATTCGTCCCTACACACAAATTCGAAATAACAAAATAAAAAGGCCAATTCTTTAAGATATGAATTCGTCCCTGTACACAAATTCGAAATAACAAAATAAAAAGGCCGATTCTTTAAGATATAAATTCGTCCCTGTACACAATTTCGAAATAACAAAATAAAAAGGCCGATTCTTTAAGATACAAATTCGTCCCTGCACACAAATTCGAAATAACAAAATAAAAAGGCCGGTTCTTTAAGATACAAATTCGTCCCAACACACAAATCGAAAACACAAAATAAAAAGGCCGATTCTGTAAGATACAAATTCGTCCCTGTACACAAATTCGAAATAGCAAAATAAAAAGGCCGATTCTTTAAGATAACTAAAAATTACATCTTCTATGTCTCCAAATAAATATTTTATTCAGGTCTTACCATTCAAATTAAAGAAACACTCTTGTCGCCCTTATATATATATATATATATATATATATATATATATATATATATATATATATATATATATATGATATTAGGCATTAACTAACAATCTTCTTGCGTATGTACTTTTTGACTGGTATGCTACCAATAGGAATCTTTCCTTTATGCTTTGAAATAGTTAGAATGAAGACCCATAAAGGCATTGTAGTACAAAGGTGATTGTCTATGCAGTCGACAATGTTCGTTTATTATGAGTGAGTATTGGATAGTAGGGAATGACTGTTAATATCTTTCCCAAATGGACAATATAGTTATACGGAAATCTGTTCAAACAAAGAGAAGGTTGGATTTTAATCACTGACTCAGCCTTTGTTTAAAAACAACAAACAAGTAAATGGAAACAATCTTTAGGAATCAAAAATCTTTGTATAAATCTTTGTATAAATATGGAAAGGGACTGTCGATGAAAAGGGGTGTCAATGAAATTCTGGGTTATAATGCAACAATGTCTTCTTAAGTGAACCTAAACAAATATTGACCAAAATGCGCGAGTTCTTGGCTTTGTACACACGACTGATGATATCTTCTTGCAGCTGTCACTGGTTTTGTGTGCTGAGATTTATAAAAAAAGATATAGAAAAATTGTATACATGACCTGTACCCAGAAAGGGGGGGGGGAAGGGGTAGGTGTGTGTGCGTGTGGGGAGTGGGGGATGATGGTGGTAAAAGAACATCAACAAGAATATTGAAGAATCGACTATGTGCCTATGCCAATAATATCGTTTGCTTTAACTAATTTGAGGTATTTGTTCATACAGAATAATAATAATAATCTTTTGTCATACCAGAAAAACATATGAAAATATTATGAACAAAATTTATTTATGCCACAGAGGTTTCGTTTAAAACTCTTAGCAAGCAGCCTGCATTGGTCCAGTCATCAGCTAAATATTGTATACACATCGATAAAATATACTACAAAGAAGCTAACTCTGTTCTAGTCTCTTTTAATTGTTATTTTCTTTGTAATATTAATTAATTAATTAAGCAGTAAATTTTCAAAAAGCAGCACTCAGAACATAAAAATTCCTATGCATGCGCGAAGGTTTATTGTTATAAATAGGTTCGTCATTGACGGAAACACGCGACACAATTTGCAACATACCGTAAAATACCTTACCAAATGTCATGACTTTTTTTGAGAAAGATTAAAATTGATTGCCAGTGCTTCGAAACTGTCATTACTTTACATTGTTGTAACAACAATTGGGAATTTAGAATATATATACATATATATATATACATATATGTATATATATATATATATATATATATATATATATATATATATATATATATATATATATTGGTACGATCTGGGGGCAGGACTGTTCATCTTTCAAAATCACAAATGTCATAATATTTTGTCGCTTTGCAGAAATTGTTATCATTTGTCAAATTTGATATACAAATTGCCGATTTTTCATTAGTTTTTAAATTTCTTTTCTTTCAATTAGTCAAAAGCTGAGCTGGCTCAGTAGTTAGTGTGCCGGACTCGCGACCAGAAGGGTGCAGGTTCGATTCCTACCAGTCCGATCAGCCCGGGTGTGTCCCTGGGCAAGGCATTTTACTCCAATTACCTCGGCACTAAATAACGTTCATGTGTTGCTGTGCGGTAAAACTTCAAATCACAACCATTATCATTTTGTGCAAATGAGCTTTGTCCTTTAGCTTGTTATATACTTGAGATTACCTTTAAAATAGTGATTACAGATTGCCATGTTTAACGCATAAAGTTCAGAGTTTAACAATGATTAACGATTTAAATCACTTGGTAAATAAAATTGTTTACAAAAAACTACCGCCTTTCATTGGCAAAATACACAAAAGATGTGAAAATTTTGCTGGTCTCTGTAGCGTACTAAAGGGGGGGGGGGACGGGGCGGTTGCCCCGGGCGATAGAGGTCTTGGGGCGCCAAAACAGCTGATAAAAATTCGGGCCTCGTATTCTGGCACTTTGGGTCATCATCGTCGCCTCGTGCGCCATTTACCCTTAGTACGCCACTGGCTGGTCTTGAAGGTAAGCTTGTTTGAAAAATAGATATGTTCTTCATTAGCGATGTTGATAGTCCCCCATGACAACGTACATGCAATGTCTTATGACCAATTATCAATGGAAAAAAGTAAGGTTACCTCAAAAAACGCGACGAATTGCTCAATGCGGCCTCTAATGAAGACCTTGTGACCTATAAATATCAGAATATATTATAGATCTCCTGAAAACATACATGCAAAATCATATTATAAATATATATGGAATCAGAATGTCCAATTAAGCCACTACACTGTGGGAAAGAAACACGAACAAGAGCGTCAACAGACCTGTTTGAAATTGGTCTCTTTCTTTTCAATCTTCAATGTCAGAGGATGTATATCACTACGCGATAAACTAGCACGCAAAGCCTAATGCTGATCCATTGATGCAAACATGAAATATTGTCCGTAACAAAGCTGATGTCAGAAAGGCAGTCATAGTTATTGCTTTACCTATTCTCTCACAAGATTTGCTGCAAGCAAAAACAGATCACCTTCACAAAGCTTATATTATGCTATAAAAACAAAAGATATTTCCTATGACAGAAAATGCACAGCAGGGCGGGCGAAAAGACCAAGCTATTGGGCAACGCCGAGCATTCTTTACCATTTTCCATTTTCAAGACAGCATAGAACACGAAGGCCTCCATTTTAAAAAAGTCTAGTTTTGCTCCCAACCGGCAAAAAAACCCACGATATGTTTCAAGAATAATCTTATCTTTTGGACAGCATCTCCACAGACATAAGGATGCCCCCCCCCTCCCCGGTCCGGGTCTCTAGAGACGCTCCATTGGCTCTTCTTTTTTTTTTTAAATGTTTCCCTCAAACTGGGAGTTTTACATTGCAGTCCTGCCACTCACTCACTTTAAAATGAAGTTAAATCGAGGAACGACTACACTTAAATAGGCCACTTTAATAGCAGTGGTGAAAATGTTTGTTTGGTGTGTATGGTTAATGAATGGAAGGATAGATCTGTGCAGGGCGACTTACCACGTAGTGATTAGCCTTTCTCTATATTTTTAGATCTTTTTAGTCACACGTCGATACTTTGGTCACAGAGGACAAACAAAGCTTGGTCACGTAATTGGAAATAATAAACTACTGTTACGACTCTATGGTCTAAGAAAAATGTAACAGAAAGAAAGTGAAACCAACAAATTAAATAAAAATCAAAAAGCAATTTATTTATAGACAATGAAAGTGAAAATTCTTAAGACACTTACAGTAACGTGAATTAAAATCCAAATAATCCAATAATCCTAAGTGTCCTAATCACAAGTCCTAAATATAGAATGTTCAGAATTAATGACTGTATCCTTGTATGTGTTGATGTGCCTGTAGTCTTTAATGTCCTGATGTGCCAGTATTCTTTAATGTGATGATGTGCCAAAATGAAGTACTCCAGAATATCTTTCAATAAGTTCACATAAATCCCCAAATCATCGGTTAAAAATCCAAAATCCAAAAGTCTATGAGCACTTTCATAATAATCCAATGAATATTTTAAATAATTCCTCTCTCTGAATTTGGAATGATTTTTCACAACTGTAATGGCTCTTTAAAGACTGATGTTAAGGTCGAAAACTGAAAAACTGTCCACTAAACATGGTATATATAAAGATAGGTCACATGACAGAATGTTCTAGAATACTAAAAAGTGTATGTGATTTTTGACACATAACTCTAAAGGATATTCTGGTTTTATCGGTAAACAAAATCAACCTTTACCTCAAATTGAATCAACAACTTGTTTACCAAAACCGTCCTTGAACTCAAATACTAAGTAAACAACCTAATTCAAGGACAATAGCTAACATGTCAACATATACCTAACATTAATGTTTAAAGCAAATATTAAAGTCAAGAAACATTTATAATTTCCTAAAATATTTATAATAATATATAAGCATCATACGTAACACTACGATATACAAACGCAGAATATTCTAATGAAAAGAACATTTACTCGCCTACACGTGTATTAGTTCCAGATGAAATGAAGCAGAAGTAAAGTAAGATTTCGACCGAGGCCTCTCGAGTCAAGTGCAGACTGTGGAGACACTAGATAATTAGTTAGTTTCCTGTGAAAGCGGGTAATTGACTTTTTGTTTGGAGAACCACTTGACAATCTTTTTCTATTTATATAAGGCAAATGCGAACTTTCTTTTGGATATGGTGCTGTTAAATAGTACATCATAGATAGTAACAAGGCTCTGAATATGAAGGTCATCAAGTTTGATTTTCTCAAAGAAGGGTTGCGCACTAAGGTCTGCATGGTATCTGTTTGTGAGTCCAAACTTACGTTTTTGCCTTCGACTTAGTGCTACCATGCTTTGATCACGCGCATATTCAGTTTTATAAAAAAAAATTAGCTCTTTGTTTGTTGGCATTGGTTCAACCGTAAAAGATTTCCGATTCAGCTGTATATATATATATATATATATATATATATATATATATATATATATATCTATATATATATATATATATATATATATATATATTTATAATGTTCGTAGTAATTATCAATCCAATGCACCCTGTGAGCTTCCTCCTGTAGTACCACTGTGCTGTGTGTACAAGCACAGCATGAAAAATGCTTGAACTTTTTTTTATTTAGAATAGTCGTAGTATTGTGTTTAAATTGTGCACCGGATGCTTTCTTGTTAATGCTTTTGTGCCTTTGGCGACATTGACTGTGGCAGTTTTGTTTGTAGTTGGTTTTGGAATTTACACATCAAAGCAAGTAGTTGTTCCAAGAAATGTTGACACTGGCATTGGTAGTTCACAACTTTCTACTGCAAATCTGTAGGCCATATCGGATGAGGGCGATAACGCGCGCTATCTGTCTTTCAAATTTACTAAACAGGCAGGCAAAAATCGAAAAATAGGCCACTTTGGCAACACATTTTTGTTCTCCTGTTATTGAAAAACCACATTGTATGCTAGAGGTGCACTGGGAATAGGCGTCCAGTCAGAAAGCTATCGTTCCGACGTTTCTGTCGTTTTTGTCGGTTCGACAGACAACATACAGCTTATTATGAATTCCCAGCGAGATATATCTGTGATTGTGTTGAGCTTTGATTAAGCCAAGACACGGATTTTATCATGCTTTTTAGCTTTCATGGATAGTCGCCGGCTGATAAAATCCCTAGCTACAGAAATCAGACCACATCTTAAAGCTGTGACTTTAAGGACAATTGCAATGGGGGCAGCAATGATTGTTGACAATATTCCAATCCCGGCCACACCGGTGCTGGTAAGACGGCGGTAATGTAAAAGAAGGGGTCCTTTTACTTGATATCACTAGATCTGAAAATAGCCCTGTCTTTAATATCCCCGCCAAGACGCACAAGAGTCACGAATACCATGCCCTCTATTCGCAGGTTCACCGACTGTTTGTTTTTCTGGTCAATTACTGTGATGCGGCAAAGCGCGTCTTTTTGAAAAATAAATATCCTTGTAGGAAAGGTTATCGTTGATTACGTTTCACTAAATACCACGCTGTCATTGTAGTAGCAATCGCGCCCGTAACCCTCCCCACCTCCACCCCAAGGGCAGTAATTCTGGATTTCGGAACAACAGATAAAGAGCAGTTAATCCTAGCTGCTCGCGGGTTTGCTTACGGTGCTCTGGGGAGCCACAGTACTCTATGTCCATCTACTTTGCATCCTCGTTTCACCCTAATCTGAACCAGTATGTGTCAGCCCCAAGGACTCCAAGGATACTCTTGCACCAGTAGTTTCTATTCCATGTCGGTGTAATGCACTTTTGTGCGAGTTGCACCAATACTCGGTCCTCGACAATTTCAGGATCGGCAGGCTGCACAAATGATTCATATTCCTACATTATGTCTGGTCGCTAGCTCTTAGCTTTGTTTTAGCTAAGTATTGTGCAAGTTCCAACTGTGAAAGCCGAAGATGCTTACAGTGGCTGTAAATCACACACACCGGGTGGTGTCTCCAACGGCAAACATAGACACAAAGCTAGTTGTAAATTGTTCGTGTGAGACGTTAGCGGGAACGACAGAATGATTACTGCTGTCATTGTGTGCCCGTATAACTCCGTTTACACAGATTGAAAGCTTTGCCCACGTTCCGTCCCCACGATTTCCATGGAAGGTAATAAAGTAAAACCCGGCGCCCGCGACGGTGATAGTGTCGTTGTTGTTGCTGAGAGTAAAACCACCAACGTTTTGAAAGTTTTGCTATGAATTCCAGCGTTAGAAGCTAGACGCATTTATTGCAGCTTTTCCGCTGACAAACGTGATACTGTATGCCTTTAAGTACACGGTCTTTAAGGAAGCACCAGTGTCTGCGCTTGCGATAGCATCTGCGGCGGTATTAAACGGGGCCCAAAGGCTATTGCAGCGCTGTTCCTAAAAATACCAGGACAGGGTAGACTCATAGTGTGTTAGCACTCACTTTTCTTTAATTTAAAGGCTGATAGTGCACTCCAGCATATTAACAGGCGAATGTTTTTCGTCTAAGATAAGTATTTAGAGCTCCTGGATGCCGCCTTCACACAGTCTACACCTACGTAGCATTCCATATGAGACAGAGTTCGACTTCCCATAGGACTCACCACACACACGAATAACTAGTAGCAGGATGCTGTTTTCCCCATCAACAATATTCCCAGTTATTTTGTTTGTTCAAGGTGGACATAAATCCACAGGAAGTTGATAAAGGCTGGGACTTTAGGTGCTATGCGTTTGCCTGATCCGAAAAAGCCATTTGGAGCAAGTCCAAAGATGGGAGCGAACTCTACGAGATGGAGCTGATAGTTTGGGTCAGTGAGCATGATGCTGTCCCGTCCGTCGCCACGTTATAGGCCACAGACATTCCAGAAGTGGCAGCTGAATTAAATTTTTAGCGTATTTATGTTGTAATACCAATCAGAAACGGTGATGGTTGTACGGGGGTCATGGGACCGGAAATCGAGCACGTCAAATTTTTTTTGCCAAGCTCAGCCGAGACGTTGTGCCATCCTAGAAATCTCTCGGAGCACTACCAAGGTACTAGGACAAGTGTGGATCACCTGTTTTAGAGCCACCGGTCCAAGTAGAGGATTGGTCAATTACGAGATTCGTTGTCAGTAACATCACTAGTGCGAGAGCGATGGTATTGCCACAAGTACTTAGCTTTAATAGCGACGTGAAATATAGTGTCGGCAGCGTCTTTAACTATAGCGATGCAGAGAAAGCGCAGATCTACGAACTGTTGCTCAACTTCGACGTATATGTGTGAGATGGCGTTTTGTTTTGGGCAATATTTATTGCCATAGCCGGTAAGTACGTGCTACTTTTCATCCAGTGGAAAATATTGTGGACAATTGGTACTCCGAACGGCAGACGGCGAGATGACGTTTGAGCAAGATCAAGTAAACTTTGCCATCTGGTGTGAGACCACAAGTTATGGTGTTAAGCGTTGGCGACCAGCTGTTGTCTTCTGGAACAGCAGTGGCACGGCCACCAGGGATGGTGCTCAGTTTTTTCAATTCCATGTTTACTACCAAGTGAAAAAGATTCTCTCTCAGATGCGGTATCCCTTTCCAGGCCAAACAGAGGGGAACGCGCCTGAAAACGGCATGGACATGGTTGCCTACGAACGCTTTTGCAATGAGTTTAAAGTGGATAAAAATTCAAACTGGCGACAAAAGCACAGCGAAAACCAAGGCCTGGGTACGATGTATAATTATAATGTCAACACTGGCTACCAGCTGATCGGTGATAGGTGGAACACTAATATATGTGCTTGACTTTTCAAAGAACCCCAAAGTTGACTGCTTTGCACAGGACAAAAAAGGTTTTGTGTATTTAATGCTGGAGAAGTCGAAAGGCTTTATTGGAGCCGGGGTTGATCGTCTCAACAATAGCGTTCTAACACGTTTGGGTAATCCTGGACGCATAAACCTAAATGCTTAGCTCGATAGTGGAATCAGGAAAGACATTTAATGTACAAAAATAGTTTCTTACAAACGTAGATGATATGGCCGCCCACGCAGAGAACGCACAGGGGGTACAAAATAAGTACCAGGAATTGCTCGGATACGCCAGAGGCAAGGTAGATTACGCCCTTGGGGGCGGCCTTTACAATATCCCAACAGACATGTAGCTTGAAGTTGGTACCTAAGGTGTATAACAACAAACTGCTTATGGCGGACGACAGCATGGCGATATGCACTAACGTCTATATTAATTCGATAAGGATGCCAGCGCAAGTGCAAAGAGCACCACAAAAACCGCAGTCAACGAAGCGTGAAGAAGTTGGCTTTGACCCGAAAACACAAGACGTGCCTGTTGTTACAAAGGCACAATCCAGCATCATGGAAAAAGTGCAGGCATTCAAAGAAGTCGAAGACCACGATGCCGACAAAACAGCACAAGTCATGGGTAGTATTGCGATGGGAATTGCGACCATTTGGTTTCTTCGCTCTTGAACAACAAGCATACTGTCCAGCGTTGCCTTAGCGTTCACTCTGATGTCTACGGCAAAGAATGCGACCGATATCGTAATGACAAGCATCACCAAATTTCTGGCCCGCCAGCCAGTCAATGACATTGCCGGCTGTTTTGGGAGGAATGATGCAATAGTGCCAATGATACGGACAGAGCAGACAAAGTCTTTTCTGGGAGCGTTTTCATGGTCCCGGCTAACCGCTCCAGCTGGTTTTTTTACTCATTCTTTTGCACTGCTGGAGTTAGGTCTCGGTGTCGAGACAACGGGAGATGGCATCGGTGCCCCTGCGCCGCCTGTGAGAGCGAGCACAATTGTACTTATGATAAACCCCAGCGCTGTGAGAATCGAGGCGATCATGATGTCGTGCTCGCGAAAGAGGGTTTGCAGCCGCTCAGTGAGGGTTGTATCCTCCTAGAGAATTGTGTTGATGGTCTCCCGAATAGTGGTAAATTGGTTGCGGATGTGATCCTCATAAATCGTTGGCTATCTATAACTGATTCTCCAGATCTGCAAGGCGGTCTTGTATCTCCTGGCGCGTCGTTTAGTCTTCCGCTTCGGTCAGCTTTCTCCTCTCTACGACTAAACCTTCATCGAGCTCTACAGTTTTTGCGATGGTAAGCGAAAGCGCACCGCGGTACGTCTGAAGTGTCTTGTTGAGACCAAGGTTCTCTCGCATTGGGAGACTATCAGGTTCTTGCGCTGCCGCTTCTTTGAGCGCTGTGTCCTCGGATCCCGCCACAGCGAGGAGCTCAATATCTTCTAGCCTGCTTGTGTTGGTCGGAATCTAATCTCGAGCCGAAAGACGATACGTGGAACATCAACCTGAACACGTATACGCTCCATTCTTCCCGTTCTTGAGCTGGTGTTATGTGGTGGTTTCATATTTTGTACGCCACCAACCACGCTATGAAACTTGGGACCTTAACCTATAATATCTATAAGCTACCTAGAGTTAAGCGCTCAACCAACCATATCCGGCACTTTATAAGAACAATGGCAGTTGCTGTAAGTGACATGAATGTTGACGAGATACTGTGTGGATTGAAAGCACAACAACGAAAAACGGGCAAGCCGGCAGTGGCGATAAGCGCGACGACGGCCACTTACGCCGAGATTGCCACACCCAACGAATCAGCACTAATACAGCAGCGTGATTGCCTGTGCGAGTTGGTGGCTTCTGGAGCAGCAAAAGAACGCAAAGACCGACCTCATACCTTTGCGGGCCTTATGGCAATGAACGACGAAGAGGTAGCAAAGACCTATGCCATATCCGAGGCTAAACTGGAGACCAAGATGACTACTTCGCTGGGGACGTCTCTGCTTGGACTGTACACATCAGTTGTAAGCTACTTTCTGCCTATAGATAACCGCAAACGTCTTTAGAATGATTTTAAAACGTAATCTAATCATCCAGACCTCTTTGTCAAACATCAGAAGACACCTTTACTGTATGTACGGTGCGGTACTAGTACACATTGCAGATGGTATGATTACATATGAACACGTCAATTTTAAAAAGAAACAATGAAAAGAAATTACAAGCACAACTGACGATGGATACGTCAGCACAACTAATAAAGGATGCGTCTGCAGAACCGAAGACTGATGCGTTAGCAGAACAATCTCAGTTAGTGACACAGGTCACCAAGGTTAAACACCCAGGTAGAGTTGCTGCTGGTAAAAGACTTGCCGAGGTGATGAAACAACGTCGGGCTGAAAAAAGCAGATACTACCGACACGCACGCCACTAGGTGGCGGCAGGTGCAATGACGGTTCAAGAAAAAACAGAAAGCGATAACATCTTATGTACTCTGGGTGTCCGAGCTTTGGTAGCTGGCCTTCTTTACACCTAATCCCGCTCGCCAGCACAAGTTGGCGGAACACAGGTGCAAGAGCCGTCTGAAAGACAGCGAAAAGCAGAATCTGGGGGTCCGTCGGAAGGACAAGCACCGCATGTGCCCGCAGCATCTAGTAGACTAGTAGACATACGTCTGACCCCTTTCATATGGAATAGTAGTTTGTGTTGCACTTGTTAAAACAAAATAACATAAACTTGTTAATAGCGGAATATGGGTGCAAGATGTCTACACCACCGTTTTTGATGCAGGACATGCTAATTAAACAAGGCATAATTTCTGATAATATCATCAAGTCCGTATAATGGCAACAGTTGTAATGGTGGTCGGCGGGACAATCGACAACTAACTCGCTCAGACTTTCTCTTGTCTGCAGTGCAACCAGATGGGGCCAACGCCGAACGCATCCGCCACGACAAAGTTTTGGAAGAACTCCAAGTTGCGCAAGCCGAGTACCAGCTTAAGCACAGCGAACGTCTCGATTACCTCAATGAAATAAAGCAAGACGAACAGCATGCTGAAATGATCTACCTAGACGATAATTATATTTTTTAGATTTGGTGCTGTATCTGCTTCAGCTGCTGATAATGTACTCCGTTTTCTTGTTAAATTGATTATTTGCATATTTCATTCTTTCTTTTTCTTTTCTTTTCTTTTTTATCTTTAGTTCTTTGGTAAAGAGATTAAAAAATTATAATGATTCATATTTTAACGCATACATCTAAAGTTTTTATTCATACTATTTCATTTACAATTACACTGTGTGATTGGAAAGTAGTGGTAATATTTCATTTTGTTAAATATGTGTCTTGGTTCTTTATTTCACTTTGAGATTAATTGCTATTGTGCGTTTATATGTTTCCAAAAGACCAATAGGCTAATGTGCAGTAGAGATTCTTCTTGCTAATTGTCTTAAGTACTCTAATTAGTCGCTTCTCAGGGTGACAAGCTAATATAATTGCTTTACTGTTACATCCAGTGAAGGCACTAAACCTTTATTTAATAGTAACATCCGTCATTCTTGTAAATTACACATGGCAACTGTATTTAACTTCCTCGTGTTTATTTTCATTTATTTTATTTTCATTTGTTTGTGAATTCATATATTTCGTAATTCTCCTATTTGTCTCTTTACTTGTACATTTAATTATTCGTTTGTGATTCATTCAATCATATTCGTATTCTCTCCCTCTTATCCAACGTCTGTTTGTTCGTTCAGTTGCTTGTAGATTCTTTTTCAAAATCATATCAATATAAAGGATGACTAAATTAATTAGACCAATAATGGCAATCTAATTTAAAATAATTCAGAAAAAATGTGTTAATAAAACCTTAACGCTTATAGTGATAATTAAACTTTTACTCTCTCTCTGTCTGTATGTCTGTCTCTCCCCAAATAACACTGTTTTCTTTCACCAACCATGTCTTATTTGCCATTGAAAAACAACATCGAAGTTTATCTCAATTTTGTTCTCTTTAACTAAATGAGAATCGCTTTTCACAAATAACATTTTCTAGCAAAGAATGATATATTTTTGAGGATGTAGTCAAGAACGTTTAGAAAACCACAAAACGGCTTAACAGATTAATTAATTCATTTTTCTTAAGATGATTAATATAACAATTATTAGGCTGTATATGAAGATTAATATTCAGATGTTATAGCCACTTTACTAAAAAAATCACTTACCTCATTGTACTGAAACTATATTAGCGAAAGCATACAATATACATTTTTTAAAAAGTGAACAAGTATCATTTTGATCAAACTTGCAGGTTAAGCATAAAATCTTTCTTCAACCTTTATGTAAGCCTCTTATTTGTCGACTGGAACAAGTCAGTGCTACAAACAGGAACATGCTGACCCCCAATATAGAAATTACAGATCATAGTAAAAAAAAATTGCCATTTGGCGCCAGTGAAAGTACACACGTTTGGGGGTGCCGGAATTAAACGTAAACTCCCGATTCAGCCGTGTGTAAAGTACTGTGTAAATAACATGTTTTATCAGCTCTATGGTTGGATGAATTACGCCATATGATGAACACATATTTACAGCTCATATAATATAGGTTGTAGTTACACTGAACTTGACCTTTAAGGCAGTGAGTGCAAAAGACATACATGTGCATTAAAACAATATAAACTACTTCACAATTCTTTCTTTTTTTCAACATGGGTTAAACTAAAACAAACACATGTAAAAAAAATAGTATTTTATTACAGTGATGAAGTAATATTATCAAATAGCTGAGCTTTGTTGATCGCAAGGAATCTCACAGAAAGAACAAACCAAAGTTGGGGGGGGGGGTAAGTTGGGGGGAGGGGTAGCTTTCTGCATCGCACGTGGCTTCTTTTTCGTTAGGTCTTTAATTTCGTGGTTCGGAGCAACCACGAAATCCAAGAAAATATTTATTCGACGAATAATAGTAAATAAACATTAATTTATTATTATTATTATTAATATTATTATTATTATTATTATTATTATTATTATTATTATTATTATTATTATTATTATTATTATTATTATTATTATTATTATTATTATTATTATAACCTTAACTCAGTTGCAACTTGACAAGGCATGTTTTAGCTCACCTGGTCGTAAGTTTAAGTGAGCCTATGACATGTCCGTCGTACATCATGTCTTGTGCGTCGTGGGTCCGTCAACAATTGCTTAATATCAGTTTGTTTGGAACGTCAGTAATTTAAAGAAAAGTCTGAAAATACGACACCTAAATGCAACCAACCATCAAATGTTCAAGTATACTGTTTGTGAAATGCATGAGATCTTCAAGAAAGGCGCTTGAATTAATTATATGATTGGCTCTCTATCTTTGTAAAATTGGACCAAGAATACTTGATGTGAACCGGAGAACGTACCAATCTCGAGGATGCGGAACATTCAATACCGTATGTGCATGTAATACTTTAAGATAGGGTCATTGACAAGAATATCGAAGTCCTTGTCTTTTTTCTAGAATTCTACGTTTCTTTCGATACATTTATGGACATCTTTTATTTGTAATATGTATATTGTTGACCTGATTGATATGGTTCTTGTCATCAAATACTGTTAACCCTGATTTCATGTTCAATATATTTGATTTACACGCGGTATTTAAATCTCGAAAACATTAAAATATGCTTATGCCTGACAAGGTTTCTAATACAAAATCTCAAATTTGTATCAGCTGCTTGTGACGAAGGTGACAGGAACATTGAAGATTAGGAAAACGATGCGAGGAAAGGGGAATGCGTTCATTCTTCTTCTTCTTCTTGCAATTATTGTTTTGTTTGTTTTTTATTTGGGGAGGGGGTGATATATTAGATGTCGTTAGAGCTGTTGTTGTTGTTGATGATGATGATGATGATGATGATGATGATGATGATGATGATGATGATGATGATGATGATGATGATAAGGAGGAGGAGGATGGTGATGGTGAGGAGGAGCAGGAGGCCGATGTGATTTAAAAGCGTTCTAAATGAGCTATGGAACATAGAGCTCAAATTGGTACTGGAATTGTCCCTCGTATCCTCCCAACTTTTTCTGCCATGGGCAAATGAATTTTCGGCCTTAAAGGTTTCAAATATTTTTATTTGTATTTTTCTGTTCACGTGAACGATGACATAAAAGTTTCCCTCCAGTGTGTCAATACCTACGTATACGGCTAATCGTAGTGCAAAAGATTGAAGTTACAACATCGACGCACTGTTTGGCCAAATATTATGGCACGAGATTAACTGTGATAACTAATCTTCATTCATTTAAAAAAATTTATAACAATTTTTAATCCAAGGCACTGAAGTTTGAATCGAGAACATTTAGCAATATTTGCATTTCGTTACGCCACAAAAACATTTTTTAAAAAATTTTAATTAAAAAAAATATATAAACATAAGTTGTCAGGATTTTACACGTTCCCCAACATCACCACCAGACCTGGTGTACGGGTATTAACTTGAATTGTTTTATATCTTCACTTAAAAAAAAAAATAAACGACTTCTTCACAAAAATTATTTAACAGAATTTGTCTATAACACAGAGGACTTTTAATTTCGAACAAATAATGCCGATTCAACATTGAAATTGTCCACTGTGGCTAAAAATTGAAAACCATTTAAAAGACTTCTTATGTAAAATTATTAAACAGAACTTGACCAAACTTTACAGAAAGCATACTGGCTCAAAGGGATTTCAAATTTATACAAATTATGTCAATACATCATAAAATATACTGCCATTTACTAAACATAAAAAACTTTGAACATTTTTTTCAGCAAAAATTCCTCAGTGGAAATTGACCAAATATAACAGAAAGCATTCTGGTAATAAGGGCTTTTAAATTTATACAAATGATGCTTATTCGTCATCAGACATGGCCACCGTTGCTCTAAATTACAAATCATTAAAAAGACGTCTTTTCAAAAGCTACTCAACAGAATTTGACCAACATCTATAAAATGCATTATGGCACAAAGGTTTTTTTAATTTATACAAATTATGCCAATTTGCGATCAAATATGGCTATAGTTATTACGACTAGAAAACCCTTTAATAATTTTTTTTTTAAAAAACAACAAAAAAACACTTAGCACATTTTGATCAAATTTGACAGAAGTATCCTAGTTTGAATACCTTTCACATTTATACAAATGATGCTGTTCCATCATCAGATATGGCTTACGTTAGTAAAAGTAGAAAAACCTTTACACAACTTTATCTAAAGAGAATTACTGAACATAATTTGACGAACTTTGGCACAAAGCGTCGGAGCACAGCTGCCTTTCAATATTGGACAAGTCATGTCGACGTCTCGTCAAATATGGATGAAGATACAACAAATCCAGATAAACTTTGAAACAATTATTTTCATAATATACAATGAACAGCATTGGAAGAAATTTCAACAGAAAGCATCCTATTGGCTGGGTTTTCATAATATACAATGAACAGCATTGGAAGAAATTTCAACAGAAAGCATCCTATTGGCTGGGTTTTCATAATATACAATGAATAGCATTGGAAGAAATTTCAACAGAAAGCGTCCTATTGGCTGGGTTTTCATAATATACAATGAACAGCATTGGAAGAAATTTCAACAGAAAGCATCCTATTGGCTGGGTTTTCTTGGCCAACTGTTATAGTTCTTGGCTAACAGGCAGATATCAGCAGGTGAGCGATCTAGTTCCCTTTTCGGCCTCTTTTTTGCTTTTGTCTCTCTGTCTCTTTTCCCTTTTACTGGGATCTACACTTTGTAGACGTACATTCTAATGCAATTATTTGTATGCACTAATAATTTATTTACTAAATCTTACGCGTCGAGATCCATCAGAGAAAGATAAACAGATAAACATCAACATTCGTTATTGTACATTTTTGTAACTTTCCCGTAAAATATAAAAATATAAAAATGTCACCAGTTTTTTGTAATTTATTTATGTTAAAAGAAATGTAACACTAATAATAACAACACAGTTTTATTTTATTTATTTTCTCCTCACATCCCCTTCGCCTTCTTCCATTGTTTTAAATAAATGTGCAGTTTTGCTTGTCTCGTTCCCTTTCTGTCAGTCTCTGTCTCAAAACGAGCGGTTTACTATTTTTCTTCTTCTTCACAAATTATATTAAAAAAATCAGGCCAAAATATTCTAAATAAGTCCCTTGCTTTTCTTCACTAACTATAATACTACCCTCTAGCTGCTTTAAACAGTGGATCTGGGTATTTAATTCAACCTGCTATATGTTGAGAAAACATGTTAAATAGGTGGGATATAGATAGAAAAATTAAATTGCACTTCAAAGTTTCCATGTAAGATAATATCTTCACCCGTAATTGCTTCTCCCTGTATCCGGTAGATATATTACCCACCAGGATTGTATGGTCAGCTAGTCGTGCTATGTAACTACCAACTCAGTCATCCGGAAAATGTCACCGATAAATCATTGAAATAGCTGTCCTTGGTCTTTTGTGTGGTGAGTGGGCACTTTCTGAAGATATAGTTTCTTCTGTGTGTTTGAAGGTTTAACAACCTCTTATAATTACTTCTTCTGTGTCTTTAAAGGTTTAAAGATGTCAGTATTATTTGTAACAGTAATGAAGTATGGATTCCTTTGCTTGATAAATTGACTGACCCCCCCCAAAAAAAAAACAAAAAAAAAAAAACAAACAAACAAACAAACAAACAAGTTCTTGATGGAACTTTGCTCGTCAATAATTAACTTTCAATTTGTGTGATGAATCTTATTTTTCTCAAAGAGATGCAAACATCATTTACCTTCAAGCTTGATTGCTGTAGAAATAGTAAGTTGCTGCCTGAAACGATGCTAAACGGAATTCAATTACTTATACCTGTACTAGGGGTATTTAAAAAGTTCTGATATCAGTGCGCTGTGCAACAAAGCTCTTTATTAGTGAACAGGACGTCGGTGCATCTTTCGCAAAGTACTCCCCATGCACCTCTACAGACTTTCTCAGTCTGATTATCCAATTATTAAATGCCGTTTTGTAATCACGTTTGGTATATTGTTCATGCACTGGAAACTCAACAGCATTGCGGCTTTCAAATCGTCGGCCTCTCAGCGAATCTTTGATAACGGAATTGAAACAAAAATCACTTGGATGTAAATCAGAGCTGTATAGAGGATGTTGTAAAGTTTGGATGTTGTGCTCCTTCAGGAAGTATGTCACGACGCGGATTTAGTATCCTGTGCGTTGTCCTGGCGTTGATGGATGCCTCGGGGACAGGTACTCGGACGGGTGGTCCGGTAGTGTTCCACAACTTCTGGCAACACTTTGGAATCATACAAAAGTCCAGTGACACTAGCGGAACACAGGTACCTGGACGACCGGGCTTTTTGCATAGAAAATAATGCGTATAAAACTGTCTTGACAGTGTGGCTACGTCTAGCGATTTGTGGTCTGTGATGGTTTTCTCCGATCCAAACTTTATTATTTTCTCTTGAATCGTGTACAAAAAGAGTAAATCAATTTGTATCACCTGTGATCAGACTCGTTCAAACGAATCTGGTCATCTGATTCATCTTTGGTGAGCATCTGTTTGGCGATTTCAACCCGAGTCTCTTTTTGATCAGCCGTTAACATATGCGGGACTCATCTTGCTCAAACCTTTTTTTTTTTTTTGGCTTAAAATAATTCTTCAGTAGTATTAAAAACAGCTGACGAATTAATGCCCGTGATAATAGAAACATCTTCCAATGTGTATTAAGCATCTTCATCAGTTGCCCCCTTCACAATAGCCACTTCCCGCTCACCGATCACAGACAACGGTCTTCCATGACGTGGATGATCTTCCATGGATTTGCGACCATCTTTACAACAATGAAACCACCTCATAATTGTAGGATATGACAGAGAGTTGTATCCGCAACTTTATCCAAATGAGACTTGATATAAGTCGAAGAGTACCCTATGAGCGTCAGTATGCTCTTTTTGCTCAATTGCAGAATTGTTCTCATTCTTAGACATTTTTAGGGCACTGTCATTTACCTATGTTATGCATATGCATATACGCTCTAATATCTGCAGGTGTCCAGCGTGCTGCTGGAAGTGCAGTTGCAAATAATTTTATAGAACGGTTCTCTTTTTGTCTATCGATCAGCATTAAATGTATTGACAAATTCAAAGGAAAAAAAGTTATAACAAATTAGTCAGAACTTTCTAGGTGCACAACGAGCACGTGTATTGCTCAATGAGTTTAAAAATTGACAAGGGTTGAAGCCTCTTACCCCTTTAGGAGCTGCTCGCACGTCTGCGGTCGCTTTGGCATAGGGACAAGCATACTTTGAAGCAGGAATTTGGCCGCTTGGGCGCTACTGAAAACTAAGAACCTGAAGTCCCCTTGGACATTTACAAGGTAACGCCGCACCTGCGCCTGTTCCCAAAAACCTAGATTTTGATTGGTATCGTCATCTTCGGGACGCCAAGGAAGAGTTTGAAGTTGACGGGGCTGCTCACGTTGTCTTTAACACGTTTCGCATCGAAGAGTACGGCCCACTCGGACTTGGCGACCTTGACAGTATGCCAGGATACTGAGTCCGAGGCGATCGCCTGATCTTGAATAGCCAAATGACCGATGTACGCGCCGCCGATATTATTGCTGCCTTTCCAGCTGGCAAAGAGTTTTTCATTCGCATTACATTTCTCTATTATGATGAGGAGAAGGAGGAGTGGACGATAATTAACAAGACTAACAAGGTTGAGGACAGAACACCGCAAGGGCGAAAAGGTGGTTGAGATTTCAATTGATACGAAACCTGGACTCCTTACTGGTATTGAAAAGCCTTACTATGAAAATGATTACCCAGTGTCGGCGATGGTGTACGGCCTCTACCCTATTCGAGAGCCCGACCCCGACAACCTAGCCTCTTTGAGGGATGGTGACCTAAAATGCGTTGCGCAGCGTGCGGTAGAACACTTTCAATTCGCCCTCAGAGGTCAAGGATCGTGACCAAATAATTACGATATGGGAAATGCGAGTTCGCGAGACAGGTGCACCGTTAACGAGGTGACCAGTCTGGAAAAACATTCTCAAGCGTGCATTTATCTTCCAGAACATCGTCTGCGGTGACATTTATAACAGTGGCAAGTATCGTGTTCAACACCGTCCACAACGACCATGCCTGGTCTCAAGACCTGCACTTTGCGGGGGTGCGCAGCGTTGAGTATTACGAGGGTGACGTCTGGAACGCCATTCAGCGGATTACGGAAGGCGAGCCAAAGGCAATTAGGGTTCTTGGCGGCGAAAACGACAAAAAAAAAATAAACCTGGACCCTAAGCTTGTGGAGCAGTTAGTGCTGGCCGACAACAGGAAGAATCACCTGCAGATTATCAAGGCAAGCAGCAAATACACAAACAAGCCAGATGAATAAGCGACCACAGTTTTTATCTCGGCCTCCGCCAGCTCTAGTGTTCCCCGAGAGCGAAACGGCTGAGGACATCCAGCGGGCTGGCGTCGAGTTTGGACGTTGTGGTCTCTGGAATAGATCCGAAGGCTACAAAGTGTCTCAGATCGTGAGTCTTGACATGGCCGCCTGGTGATATCTACCTGTTAGCCAAGTACTATAGAAGTTGGCCAAGAAAACCCGTGTGCGCCATAATTTGAACAGTTTGGCCATCCGCGCTGCGGTATGATCCGTGTGGTTATTAACGGACCATTCGCTCAAGATTACACGTGGCTTGCGCAGCTGCACTCTTAGACCTTTGCCCCCGACTGCCACCAAGTCATCCCCGCCTTGTTTGGCCGCCAGTTCATGAAGCCTAAAGAAAACGAGGATGCCCGCAACGACCGCGGTTGGGCCCCATCGCGCTGCTGCGGTTCATGGTAGAGACGGTCGTGCACAGGCACCTTGAGGTAGGGGAGGCTATCGTTTCCTACAAAAACAGACCAGAGTCTGACTGCCAGAGGACAAGAAAATGGGTCGCATTATCATCGGCAAAAATTTAAAGCCTGAAGTGCAAACGGCTGCAAGCGCATAACACGCCGGTTGGCTACAGACCGGGTGAGCTGAACCTTTTTGTGCGCACCTGCCGATAAGCTTTCAGTCGGGGTATGTAGGGCCCTATACGACTCGTCTCACCAACAGAAAAAAAGAGTTATATTAAAAAAGGCGCGTTCTGGTGCATCACAGTAATCGACCAAACAACAAACAGTCGCTGCAGCTGTGACTCTTGGCGAGCGTGTTGGTGGACGCGTTGAAGACCGTATTATTTCCAGATCTAGTGATATTAAACAAGCTGATATTTTCTTTGATATTTTGATATTACCGCCGTCTTGCCAGTAAGCCACTGCGACAGGTTAAATGTGCGTGTCCCGCAGGTGAGCTGACATCCCCACTAGATCAATTAAACTTTCATATCACGCTGCTTATAGAAGAATTATAATATCGATATATCCAAAAATCCAAGACCCGCAACATTTTCATCTTGAAAAGGCTAACACCTTTCTACGAGCAGAGGTTGAACAGCGGAGCGCTGTATATAAAAAGTACAAGCGCGCAGTAAACGCGGTGGATGGTGGTTGACATCACACTAACAGCTGTGTCTCTGGGCACCGGTGTGGCGATGATTGTAATATTCTCAATAATCAATGCTGCCCCCATTGCGATTACCCTTGAGATCGCAGCTTTCAGGTATGGTCTGATTTCTGTAGCTGGGAGGTTTATCAGCTGGCGACTATCCATCAAAGCTAAAAAGCACGATGAAATCTGCGTCTTGGCCGAAACAAAGCTCAACACAATCGCAGACCAAATATCTAAAGCGCTACGCGACAACGCCATCTCCGAAGAAGAGTTCAAGCTTATCCTAGATGAAGTCAACAAATACACAACCATGAAAAATGAAATACGAGTTGCTTCGCACAAGGCATACACACCGATTGTAATCAACGAAGGAAAAAAAAAAAAAAACGAAAAACCCGCGGAAGAGCCGAAGTCGACGAAGAGCTCATGAATAATCTCGCTGGGAATTCATTCTAAGCTGTGCGTGTGCGTGCGTGCGTGCGTGTGTGTGTGTGTGTGTGTGTGTGTGAGTGTGTGTTCTTATTCTTTGTCTTTTGAACCGTGCGAAAAACAAAGCACAGTTTGTGCTCCCGCTTATTCTAGTAGGAACGACATGCTAACACCAACTGCGAAGCCGCCATATTGTTAGCGCGTCTTTGGCATGGGCGTTAAGTCGTCCCCTGACCTTGTGCAGCCTCTTTTCTCATGAAACACAACACAAACTAAAAAAATCATTCTGCTGGGTATAATTTAGCCTTGGCAATAATTTAGCCTTGGCAATAATTTAGCCTTGGCAATACCGCTTTTTGGATTTCTTAGTCAGTTTTAAGTCTAGTCGTAACAAACAGTTCGCTTTTCATCACGATTAAAAGTATCGTGGCAGTCTCACGTGTTATTGCCCTCATTCGATAAGACATGCAGATCCGCAGTAGAAAGTCGTGAACTAACGCCACTGTTAATATCTCAGATCTACTTTGATGTGTAAAAGCCAAATCCTACTGCAAGCAAGGCTGCTACAGTCAGAGTAGCCAGTGGCACAAAGGCGTCAATGAGAAAGCATCCGCTGGACATTTGAACTAAAATACTCCAATATTTCTAAACTAAATAAAACCAGTTTTACGCCAACTCAAGGTGGGGGGGAGTAATATCTTATTTTTATAAACAAAATCCCAGAAAAAAGACAGTGGAGCCTTTTTAGAAACCGAGGCCGGCGAGGGGGGGGGGGGGGGCGAGTAGGCTGGCCCCATGCGCTATCTTGTCTTTCCAGTACGGTTTTCCGGAAAGCCACCAAGGTTAGCAGGTAGTCATTGCCGGTAAGGAACACCGTATCGCCCGTCCTTGGGCCTTTGCGGCTCACTGGATCAAACTTCTCTACCACCACCACCTCCTATACAGCGTCCTGATTCTCATTTTTTAACACCAGAAACTTTTCGGTAATTATAAACGATTTGCCATTTGGGAGGATGAGAAGAACCTCTACTCGTTCGTCTGTCATTTCTGCACTAATATACAGCCTTTTATCGATGATACTCTAACCTGGTAAAATATCGAGGTTAAAGCCAAGCCCAAATGGGTCTTTCATGTTGATTAAGTATACTTGTAATCGTTCCTCAGTTTCACTTTAAATTGAATGTCATGACTCCATTGTAAAAGCCCTGTTTTGCGAAACACAGTGGAAACTCTCTAGAGACCCGGGCCAGCGAGGGGGTAGGGGCTGGCTCTATGCGCTCTCGTGAGGCTCTCAGAACAAAAAGCTGACATAAGTACTTTTTGGCCATGCCTGAAAGCCGCGGTAGGCCGTTTGGAAAGGTTGAGGGAAATTGTTGGTTAGCATTACGAAAAGGCGGCCAGAGGTTTACCGCACGCGGACGCAACTCCCAACTCCCTCCGCCAATAGTCCGCCTACCCTCCCTGCTTCTTTTTCATTTAATATATAAAAAAGACGCGATGGGCTCAGATGTGAAATCAGCATATGTAGCAATCGAGACCTCTATTCAGTTTCTAATTCGTTCGTAATTTTGCTGACAAATATGCTTAAATTTTTCGCTATTATCTTTTTCTTTTTTTTTTCATTAAATGTTGAAATTTCAAAATATTTGGACGTATGTATTAATATTTCTTAATCAAATTCAGTCTAACTTCCCTAAAGAATTCACACTCAACAGGTTATTTATGGTTTTACGTCCTCACAGCTAACCAGCAATGCGTTATCGTTTGACTGAAAGGTAGGCGGAGTCGGCGATCCATAAATTCCGCGTTTCTTCAAACGGCAAATTGTTCAAGGCCAGCCCACTTCTCTACAAATGAAGCACGAGGCAATCCTGATAGGCGTTCGATATTTATTGACTGCAGACAGGCCAGCTCGATTAGGCAGGCAGCGCTTTAAGCAATTGCATTGTGCTATATACGAACCACGTGCCAAAAACACGGCGTGGATCTTGAAATGTCGTCAGTCTTCGTTTTGCCCGCGAAATCTTGCGTACGACTCGAACTGTATTTGGCAGTGAACTTTGAAAACAAGATTACCTGGAAGAACTCTCGGTCATCGTAAAAAGTTCATTACACTTTCGTCCTACTTATTTTATTACTCAAAGTTGGCACTCAGTATCCAGGAAGACACAGTTTTATTTTTGAACCATAAGCGATCAAAAGGGTTACTACACGGCGTAGATTTGAATAAACTTCCGTGAAGCAGGTCCTACGCGTGTCTAGTTGTATAAACTCCCGTATATAGGTTCTGCTTGCGTTGATTCCAAGTTATGACGATATACCTTTATAGAAACTGGAGCGAAAAGGTGTGTGCTATATTTCATCATTTTCTTGCTTCAAAGAGTTTTAGCAGTATACAATTTGACACTTTTTTATGAACCCTTGGAGTTATCGCATGCTGCATATGTATTTCAATTTAGTATTGAAACATAGTATTGCGTATTAAAATATAAAACAAAATTTATTTACAGATCACATTCGTCTATTAGATTTCTATAATTCGTTATACTGGAATTTCTTTAAAATCCCCATTTATAAGTAAGATTTTTTCTTTTTGTAATTTGTAAAAATTACCAGCTGAGGAAAAATGCATATGACGAATCTTTTCTTCCTTTTTCTACTCATCTCTACAAAAACAGGAAAGTATCCACTAACACAGCAAAAAAAATCCTCTGGGCCGCTTACGCCATGAACATTTGCTAAAATTTGAAACAGAAATTTGAAGTTGCTTTAAAACAAATATAATTAAAGTAACATTTTATAATATATAATTTCATCATTACAGTACGTTTTTCTAGTTACCAATACTTTCCTTCGTACGCTTATTTCCACTTGGTTTGAAGACGAAGAGAACGCCAACGTTTAGTCTGGACTTCACACATTAAAGGAAGGGAATCAGTCCAAGCACTTTGATAATACGGTGATATTCCAAAAAGTAATGCCAGAATAATTTACTTTCCTCTAAATAAAACGTTTCAGAGCTTCTTTTTAACATTTCTAACAACAAAATTGTCGAGCCTTGCAGCTCCTCGAGACTGTGTACTGTCTATAATTTTATATTTCTTTCAATGTACTATAGCGTCAATATCAATAAAAGAGAGTAATAAATTTAAGACACGTTAACGGTGCACAAAATCAGGGTCACTTTCAAGTCCTACACAAATTATATAGGCAACAGCAATTACTTCAATATGCTCAGACTGTATTTTATTGTGTTTCTAAAGGTTGGAGTTTGGCGCCTGTTTTCCTCATCTAGTCACCTGGCTTTAGATTACTCTGGCATATTAAGATTTTATCATATGAATTTCATGAGCTAACAAGTACTCACTCTGTCCTTCAAAGCAATAGAAAATAATGCTGCAGAAATTAAATAACCAGTAATTATATTTTTGCACTTTCCTCACCAAATACGTCTGCTTGGAGACAGGTTATTACAAAACCTACTGTTCAGGTGAATAAATACAAGACATCAAACAGACATTTAAAATAAAACATCAACAGAAAATGGTATCATATCCTACGGCTTTCCAGGGATTTATATGTCCGTATCTATTTCCTATCAGCTTGTATGATGTCTGCAATATTGGGTTTCTATCTTAAATGACAGATTTCAGGCAGTACAAAGATGCTGTAGAAAAAGTTCTCCATCACTAAAATTCATTACTTCTTGTGTGTGTGTGTGTGTGTTTTCACACAAAGCAACAGCAAGATGATGCAAAAAACGTAAAACACAAAGAAATTAATTATTATTTGTACAATTTTGCAATGTTAGATACTTTATGTAACAAACAAACAAACAAAAAATTTAACTGGATCGGTATTTAACTGAAATATTACTTTTGTCGTTTTCAAATTTTCTAAAATCTCCATTGTTTAAATAGTCTAAAAATGTAATGTCTTAAAACACTTGAATTCTAAAGAAATGTATCTCTGTGTGTTTATTGAACGAAGAACCCATGTTTCTTTGTATCCTTGCAAAACCGACACAAATGGATGAATATTATCTAATGGGAAAGTGCTTTGAAGTTTTCGACGCAATCAGGCATGAGCCTTTGAGTGACCTCTGTCTCATTTTAAAAGTTTTTAAATATTGAATGACAATTTCTTTTGAAAAATCCATACGCCACAGTTTGCGCTGCTTGGAAAGTCTTTTCGACTGTCCCCTTTTCAAAAGGTACGGACATTTCCGGTAGACATATTTTTTTTCTTTCGTTCCTATATTTTCACAGGTTAAAATATACAGAGCTTTTTTGCTTGTATCGAGTGAATAACGGATACATTTCATCTCGTGGCTGAAAATACTAGACTTTGTTTCACCCACGAGATGAAATATATCCTTTATTCACTCGGACACCAACGAGATGAAATATATCCTTTATTTACACGGAACAAGCAAATTTTCTTTTTATTTTATGCTCAAACGTATTGGCTAAAGTATGCAACAGACACAAGTAGCAGATTTCTTACGGTAATACCAGCTGTTTACCGTTTATGTTATTCTGTGTTTTGTGTATATTCGCACAGAAAATATTAGTAACACATTTATCTTTCCTAATTCAAAAAAGTACATTAAAAAAAAAAAAAAAAAATTAAGTACAGTGTGGAATTCGAACCTGGTACTCTTGCGTAGTGAGTTATCAAAATTATTTCTCTTCGATAATCCACTAATTCACGGAATAGCATAAAATAAATCCTTATATTTTAGCATGTGAAAATACAAGATTTCCCATCATGCTATACGACGTTTGATTATACTTGCCTATCTCATAAAATCTAATTTGACTGATTGATTTAATTGACTGAATCATTGATTCATATATTGTTTGAAAGAGATCATATTTCCTCGGGAAATCATGAACTCAGAAAGAGTTAGTTCAGCTGTAAAAACCGCCATCTTCGCAAAATTCATATGGAGGCTCACTGATTATTGTGATATTGAAATTAATTAAACCTATGACACTAGATGTTCAGTTTTTGTAAATACTGTTGAATCCAATAGTCAAAATGTTGCAGCTGGCATACCGCAGATCTCTGTTTTAGGTCCATTATTATTTATTGTTTATATTAATGATATAGGCGACAACCTCTTGCGTGTAATGATACTCTTTGCTGATGAGAGCCCACTGGCTTATGCATCGAATGATGTTCGTTCGTTTGATTAACGACGTGTGCGGCCATTCAGCCATTTACGTCGAGCATCGAATGATAGTTACGAAATGGAATATGTACTGACTATAGATTTACAAACGATTGACGATTGGTCAAGGCATAGGTTGGTTGACTTTAATCCAACCAAAACTGAGGTGATGTTATTCTCGCGTAATTTAGAGCCAGTTGTCCTGAACTGAAATTTAAAAAACTTAATTATATCATTTGTTCACTGCCACAAATATCTAGGCGTAACTTTTAGTAGTCTAGGCAATTGGACCAAACACACTGATAACATATTTCAGTCGACCTACAAAAATTATACATTTTTAGATAAAAAATTTGCCGAAAACTTTCGAAAGGCTATATTTCACATACATCCGCCCTTTACTTGAATATGCAGATCTTGGTTGGGACTCTCTCAAATAAATCAAACTATAATTAGACGCAGGGAGAATTGTGACTGTTCTTACTAGAAGTGTATCTTTCCGTAAGATTTGTGAAGAAAATGGATGGCAGATAGACGAAAAATTCATAATGTTGTTACTTTATTAAAATTCCATATGTCGTCTTTATTTCTAATCTTGCTGAATTTCTACCACCACTGATTGGTGACATAATCATGTATAATCTTACAAATATAAATATTTGTACTCGAATTAATGCTATACTAAAAAAAAATAGGTTGAAATTTGTTTATATACTCTTCGTTTCTTGATAACTGGAATATCCTCCCTAGTTCAATAAAAGAGTCAAGTGACTATTCTATATTCAGAAGACATACGGAGGTTAAAAACACACACATGTCTACGTATTTTTTACTTGGTGACATAAAATGACATATTTTGCATGTTAGAATTAATAACAAATGTAGTGATTCACGTTATAATTTATATTCTAATCATTTGTGTGCTTATGGTGAAAATGTAGAAAATGCATATCATGACATGTTTGTTGGCAAATGCAAAATAAGGTACAGCATTGGTTCAAAGTGTAAACAAATCTATATACCAGTAACTCCTAATATTTTGTTGTATGGATCATCTGATTTTAGTGTAACTATTAATATTCTTTATTTTTTTTAATTTTTTTTTAAATATTTTTAAAAAAAAACTTATTCAGGATTATAAAAAATTGCATTTCTCTGCTCAACTTACTGCTTTACTGCTGCCATATTTATAAACAAAGACCAAAGACATGGCGTCCTTCGTTAATACCCATTTACTATTTACTTTGTGTATTTTTTTGGGTGTATGTACTCTTGTCCAGTATCTGCCACAGATCATTCATTACGATATAATGCTCTCTCTCTCTCTCTCTCTCTCTCTCTCTCTCTCTCTCTCTCTCTCTCTCTCTATCTCTCCTTGTTTTGCTTGAATGGTGATATTTACATATAAATTGTATGAAACCATATTATTTTTATGCGGCTGTCGATGTACATTTCTAATCCACTGTAGGGGAGGGTTTATTCTAAGTTGTGAGAAACTGTAGCCCGACCCCATTAGTCAGCATTTATGGGAATAAAATATGTTTTAAGTAACTAAACTAATGGTTCAGAAACATCATAAATACTGAAACATGTAGCCATCATGATGCCTGCAAGTTCATGTTTACTGAATAAAAGCTACTCATCAGAGTAATTAAAGGATCATTGACTATATCTTAATTACCGTATATACTCGTTTACAAATTCAGTCCAACTGCAAACTGCACATACACAGATCTGCCGTCACATAATGCGTTGGCAGATCAGGGTCTATGCAGTTTGTTAGGAGTAATTTGTAGAACAAACAACATAGACCCTGAACTAAAGGCGCATTATGCGACGGCAGATCAGGGTCTATGTTGTTTCCAGTTGGACTCAATTTATAAGCGAGTATATACGGTACATCCGCCTACTTAATAGACTATCTAAGTATCGAATTGTGACAAGATTGTCTACGGATAATTTCACAGATCACGTCTATGAAGTTATTTGGCATGTATTAAGCATGATTAATACCTAGAATTCGGTCCCATTTTGACAGCTTTTGTCACACTCAACGTCTAGAAAAGGTCATAAACAAGAGCTCTTAAAGTATGATTCGGATGACGTTTAATCAGAACAGAACAGAACAAAACTTTTATTAATTAAAGTAAATCTCAGGCCACACATCAAGTAACAATAATGCCTGTAATTATAATTATGATTACAAATACTTGACTGCTTATAGCCGATTTCACTCAGTTCATTATAGATCAAATACTATTATTTTCTGACTGGTCTACAGGGTCATTCGTCACTTTTAGGTGTATGAAAATCAAAGGAGAACTACCATTCGGTCATACTTTTCAGAAATGAAGAGGACATTTTACCTTCATTCAGTTCATTGTACACATAATAGTAGGGTTGGGCATCGCCAGAATTTTTGTATACAATATATTGAAGAAGCAACATAAATTAAACACTTAAGGCAACTGAGCTTTCTTTGATTTGTTAGCTGCCGTCCATCACGAAATTTCATATGTATAAAATGTATACACAGACTCATCATTCAAAATGTTTACTTTTCTGCCTTACCCCCCAAAAAATTAGAAAAACGGGACCGTGATTTTGTTGTTGTTGTTATGGGTCTAACGCCATTTTTAAGCACATGATAGGCTATACATGGCGGCCAGTATATTTGGTGGAGGAAGAACCCGGAAAACCCCCGGGAAGAACCACCTACCCACGGGAAGCTACTGGCAAGCTTTCACACATACCCACTTTGGCCGAGCCCGAGACTCGAACCCACTCGGACAGAGGTGAGATGTCAGTGATCTGTAAAGGCGAGCGGCTTAGACCACTCGGCCACTCGCGGCCCCGGACTATGATTTTAACAATGATGATGATGATTATAAAAGACTCTGACTAACGGGGAATATACACGTATTCAGTGCGCTATAAATAGATATCATTATAAAATAAACTGGGTTGACTCTTATAATCAATATTATGTATTTATGTCTTTTCAGATTATTGACATTTGAAAGGAGTTGTACATTTAATTTTTTTTTTTGTTTTTGTTGTTGTTGTTGTTGCATGTATTCAAATAAAGTATCCGGGATTATTTTTTTCCAGCAGTTATGGTAAAGGAAATTGACTGAATATAGTAGAGCCAGACCATACATACACTTTTCGCGGTTAGTTTTCATATTAACCTTATAACTGTTTAAAAAAATCTGGAATTTCTATTCAGGGGTTACGGGTTACGGGTTTTATGCCACCGATTGAATGTTGAATGTGATTGATGGCACAAACCAAATCCAATACCTTTTAATTAAAAGAAATGTCGTTTTCGTAATATATTGGACAACGAGTTTCATTTTGTATCAGAATGCAAGCGTTGTCATAGTTTGAGTAATATTCATCATCAAGATTTTGTAAACACGCAATTTTTTTTAAGTTGATAGAAATTTTGAATTAAGAGAAAAGATGTTGGTACAAAAGCTAGCAATCCTTGAACACAAGGCATTTAAATACAGAAATACTGTATAAAAGTTAAGTTTGCGTTGGCCTGCTCTTCCTTGATCATAAATTTATACAAGATAAACGTTCAGAGCCTATATTCCTTGTACCTTTTCAAAATTTATTACTATGGTTTGTAATAAAATATATTTTGAAATTTTCATTTATAAATGTAAGGTGTACTATTTAAATTGTCAATTAACTTTTCTTTCGTTTACCATCTCTTTGATAATTAATGTTAATTACAAACAGTGTGGAGGACCATTTAGTCTTTTGCTGAATAAATGATTTATGTTACAGGTTTTGAACCTGAGTTCTTCTTTTTTTATTTCTCCTTGTAATGATGGAGGGGCCAGGAAACACAGCAAAAATGATAAAATATTCATATCTGGTTCACAACAACAACAACAACAACAACAACACCAATAACATCATGATCATCATTAATAATGTCATCATGATCCTTTTAAAGTATAATGTACCAACATGAAGCGCATACGAGACAATCATGCGAAAGTGCTGGAAATAATAAAGTGTGGATATATTAATTCGCTTTAGGGTCAGAGCTCGCATCTGTACGATAGGTTTTCACTTCGACCATCTAATAAGTGCTGACGTTTACACTGGAAGTGCAAATTGCCTTTCAAGACGTGCAGAGGTAAAACGAGAATGGGAATAGCGACAGCACGGTCAGATAAAAATCTTGTTTCTAATTTATTATCACCAAAGTTACAACAAAATAAATTATTTGTCTATCTTTTTTTTTTAAAAAAAACAAACTATTTCAATATATAATAATAATAATAATAATAATAATAATAATAATAATAATAATAATAATAATAATAATAATAATAATATACCGCTAAAAATAAATTTGCTGTAGAAAATTTTTAGCATTGTGTCGGGTCACACACAAATGCAAAATTAGAATAAGAACAAACAAACTTTCTTGAAACATGTTACCATAAAATATTTGTTGCATTTTGTGTCCCTTTTTATGCCTGTAGTGCCAATAAAATCCAAAACTCAAATATGAAAAATCTACTCTGGACGGTCGTCTGTTGTACGTGACCCAAATTTTTATAATTTATAGCCACGTTTGTTTGAAACAAAATCAAGTTTTAAATGTTCACTGTCCTAAAAACATCAGTTAGCACTGTTGCATTTTAATTTATTTATTTATTTTGAGACTTAGCGATTCTGACATCTTTTGTTGACAGTAACTGGCAAAACTGAAGAGACTACATTTTTCAATTACAAATGTCTATAAGTTCTTAACGTGAAATATAAATGAGCAATTCCTTGTATATGATACGGGTAGAGCATGCTGATAGAATCTTCGTAAGCATGGCTTTTAATGAGTTTAAAAAAAATGGCCTCTCTGGGCATTCAAATAAGGGGTAAAAAGACGTGCATTTATGTCCATAAGAAGCCACTGCCAATGATATGAGTGGTCAGTGCTTGAGAACAATCACGTTACATTATGGTTATACGCAAGGGTCAACTTTACCGGATTATTGATGATTTATCCAAACCTGTTAATGCTTTGTTCCACTTCAACCCAGATTGTAAGGAGAATTGTAGAATAAGGAACACAACTGAAAGATACATTACATCAAAAGAGTTAGGGTGGGGTTGGAGGGCTGATTGGTGTTTTAAAACAAAATCTCAGATAGGTTGCATTGTCGATGCATCTTACGGTTTTTGAAGAGGTAATCTGGTTCTTCATTAGCACTCCTTTTAGCTTGATTTTTAAAAAAAATTCCTCTGTAGAGTTGAGAAAAAATATTAAAAATCAAGCAAGCAATTTTAAGTGATTCAGAATACTTAAATGGAGAGGATACCGAGTTTTACGAACAAGAATGATTTATATTGTAATCCTTAGCAAATATTGGTTTATATTTAGAAATTCTGGCTGTTTAGCCAATTTTCAATTTAGGAATTCCAAATGTATCATTTGTCAAATAAGCGAATAGATTAATCCATACGTTCTCTTAAATGCTCGCTTCAACTGTACTTATGTTTTTTGATGTCTGATGAGTGTTTTTTTTATCCATAAATTAGCTTTGATAAAACATCAATCCATCTTTTGGTTTCATTTGATTCAGATACTTCCACACTTCAGTCTTAGGAGTTCTAGTAAACCTTTCCAATAATGATACTATATTTGTGTCTGAGTAAGTTGACAAATACGCAGTGTTTTACTTTTCCAACAAATCCTCAACCCTCCTGTAAAACTCTCTCTCTCATCAAACTGTATCTTTTTAGGATCTTGCCCATTAAAAATTTATATGAAAGCGTCCTTTATGTAAACTTCCTTTTCGTTTTTGCCTTTTTTTTTCTCAGCCAAAGAGCATTTTGAGAAGACATCTGTCTACATGTATTTGTATCCATCGTTGTATTTTGCATATGCTTGCTGTGTATGCCTGATACTGGTCATCTACGTGACTTGCATTTTTCTTCTGCTCTGATTGTAAACGTTGACCAGTGATGTCATGCGTTTCACCTCAGTTTCGTGATGTCATGCGTATCATCATAGGTTCGTGATGTCACCTTATAAATTTGTAGCAGCTGCGGTATTCTCATATGCCACCTGTGTGTGGCCTGCGATTTGCTTTCAATAATAAAAGTTATATATATATATATATATATATATATATATAGAGAGAGAGAGAGAGAGAGAGAGGTCTCAGCTGCACACTATATTCTCTTTTTCGCTTTCCACCTTCAAGAAATATAAAGAATACTTTGGTGCCGATTGTCATCACAGAGATTTAGAGATATTTAAAGTAGTCACTGCAATTTACAAGAAAGTTAGTTTTAGAAAGATTACAATACTTCAGGCTGAAATTCAGTGTCTAGTCATTTTAAATGTTTACAAGCATAATTTTATCTGTACAATTTCAGTCAATATTTTGCATTGCATCGTGATACATATCCCTCTTATCCCAACAAGAAAACACTATTGTCTTCGGCTACTGAATATGCACGAACCAGTCAAACACCAAGGAATACAGAATCGTTTCTATAGAAATATAAGGGATTTTGCATCTTTTCTCCTGGTATGAACACGAGACTTAAAAGGTCTTTCAACTAACAACACACATCATTAAAATGCATTTATCAATAATGAATGATTCATTGAAATAGTCCCAAGCAAACGTATAACGACAACAAAAATTAGTCAAAAGTATACAAAATGTATGATGTAGTAGTGGAACCTTCCATGTGAAAGAAACTTTTACTTCACGACTAGTTTGCGTGGTCCACTTATCATAAACAGAAATGAAGTTACACAAAACTAGGTGAAAAAGATGGCTGATAGAGAATACAATTACCCTTGAATTCACAGCCAACAAAAACAGCAAAACAAGCAAAGTCGGGAAGGAAGACATAGAGCGATAAATGAAAGGAGGGATCACATTCGCGATAAATCTAATGTGACAACGAAAAGGGCAGATGCTCGCACACAATAATTGAAAGATTTAGATCGACTGGAAAAACTAAAAGAGAAGAATTTTTTTTCATCGAACATCGGGCATTTCATGCAAGGCTATGTACTCCAGTCTTATTGTAGCATGAAATGAAATACAAGCCTTTTTTCAATTTTCTCAACAAAATATTTGAAAAATAAAACTGTTATTATGGGATATTAATTGTATTTTATGTTTATTTTATGCCTGTATCACATTTACATTGACGATTCGACAAATCATAATTTTCTCCAGACGATACCATTTGTTTCGGGTGACCCGAATTCAAAACCAGTGTACCGCTAAGTGTTGTTTGAGACGTAAATCAAATGGGTAGTTCACCGTCTTTAAAACCGTGTTTACTTTTATACCAGTACTTTGCGAGATCTTGGGGGAAGTTTGACTATGTTTTGGTAACCACCTGTTCAACACACACAAACACACACACAACGGATTAAAATGCGAATACTTACAAGTTCTAGAGCCAAAAGTAAATGTGTTATGTTTGCCATAGAAGGTAGAAGACATACCAAATTCATTCCCAACTGTTCTGTGAGAAAAGATGAACACCCAAAACTCTCAAGAGTGCTTATTTCCTATTTTTGCACCTTCTAGAAAAATTGTCAGGCTGAGTTTAAAAGACAAAAAAAGAAGAGGAAAGTAAACTTGTTACACAAGGAACTGGACCAAATGAAGTTTTTAGTGGCTAAGTGCAAGAATGAGATTATTTACACCGGGCATTGACATTTTTTATTCTTATTAACTCGTATCATTTATAAAGAAGTCTATATGGTATAGAACAACATCGATTCAGTGTTCTTTCACTCAACTTGACCAACTTTGAAACGATATCAAAGATAAATCTTGCCACATGCAGACACAATAAACCGCAACTCGGCCTGCGAAAAGAAAGAATAAAATGGCGCCTTTGTATGTAGAACAAGTTTCTGAGAAAAAAAAAAAAAAAAAAAAAGAAAAAAAAAAAAAATAGAAAAAAAGCAAGTTGATATTAATAAAATAAATTTGTATTTCCTTCCCACCGTTTTGCAAAAGCAAGAAATGATAATGCAACGCATTGTCGTATCATGTATTTGACATTACAACCATAATTATTTCTGTATGAAGCAGAAATTCATAACTTTTCATCGACTACTGCATCACACTTACGGTGGTCATGAGACCGCAGATAACTATCAACCGCCATCTTGGAAGCAAGTACCAAAATTGTGTACTTCTTTTACTTATCATGCACCGCTCCAATATGAAACTAACAACCAATCACTGCAGTTTAGGGGAAAGTTTCAAACTAGCAGTAATGATAATGACGTCACTGTTGTGCGAATAAAGTCATTGACTAAATCAACCGCGAGTAGTAACATGTGGCCCGCTTTTTGATTACTAAAGGCAGACGGAGATTTTACCAGTTACCGGCATATAATAACGGCTAGTCAATATTTGGCGGGTACAAGTAAAATCATAACTTAATATGACCCGCTATTGTAAAATCAACGCTTACTGCGCAGCTCGAATTGACCTAATTATTACATTATGGCGTCATCTATACGCAGTCACTTTTTACATAGGTGTATCGTAGCTCTATGAACTCTGGAAGAGATTGTACGTAAAATTCTGTCTTATTAAGTAATGAAAGAAAATACTTACACAATTTTACTAATCACAATAGAATTCCTGTGAAAGACAATTAAAAATATACATTGGAAAATCATTAGCGATTTTCGACCTGCGGTAAATCAGTCGCGGAGGCTTTCATTTCAGTTGGAACATCTCGTGGTTTTTTCTACAAAATACATCTCAGAAATACTTCCACAAAGTGATACAGCGAAAAAGGGGGAAATCGCTAGAAAATGGCGAAGAACTCTGTCACACGCCACGATATGCTAGGCAAAATAAAACCATGTCAAAGTATCCTGATACCTTTATAGAAATATTTGTATAAGCTCTGTAAAAGAAAGTTTTATAAGGAATTCATGCTTGAAAAATAACATTGGGAATGTTTGTGTTGTCTCACTCGAGTCGCCTGTAATGGATGCTATGATGTATGATGGCATGTCATGTGCATATGACGTTATTTAGTTATCATGGCACATGTGTATCCAATGGCGGCTGCTGTAGTATTTCTGAGGTGTTTTACCTATCATTGGCGGAACGACCCGAACGTGTTCCAATTGGCTTTCAGTTGCGGAAAACTAATATGATTTCATTAACTGTGTCATAATGAAAACAATTCATTCACCAACATTGATTGGATCCTAGCTGTGTAATAACAGCATATTGCTATGACAACATACATATAACTACTCTGCCTTATCCGCGAATCGTGGTTGTATAATAATGGTGACAATGTGAGAAGTAGATAAGTCCCATAGCCTCCTCGCTTTTTCAGGTATGAAAGCATACCAAAATGACCACTTCCTCGTCAGGCGGTCCGAGCTCACCTGTGTTTTTCTGCAAATTTATTATCTGAAAAAGCTCGGAGACTATTGGAGTTTCATACTACTGAGCTCGAGCTCAGCCTTTGTATTTACTACCTATTAAAGATGTCCAATCAAGATTTATGATATAGACATGGTATGCGTTCCGATGTTCCCTGGACTGCTGGGGAATTACAATAATCAGCAGAGCTAGCGCTCGGTGTGAGACAGGGCTTTTGCTTTTTTTTTTTTTTTTTTTTTTTTGCTACAATATGTTTTCGAGAAATGGCTGTAGATTTTGTTGTTTATATTTTGGTTTTAGATAATTCTTCTAATTGAAAAGACAGTACAGTATAAACAATGGATCTGAACGCTATCTTGAAAATGTTTGTGGAATTGCATCAGATGAAGCAGAAGTCTCCTGAATGGTATTCGATTATACCAACCACAGTACGAGGCTCTAAGTTGGTTACAGGTCCTGACATCTGCCCCTTTGTAACGCCAGAAGAATTAGCCAGAAGTAAGCTTGGTATGCACAAGCATATATTACGTTGCTTTGTGTTTGGGGAACATTATTTGAGCCAATCATCAGAAGATACGTTGAGATCACCACAGGCGAAACGATTATTGGCAATGATATCTGCATTTTAGAACTACAGACGGTATCAGAAACAGTCCGGATGGTTATATTGTAGACGGCAATACAATTCTGCTTTATAATTCAAGTGTCCTTTTGTCAGAGATGTTAGCAAATAGCCTGATTACTATCTGCCGCAAGTATTATTAGGTGTAGCAGTGACAGTTGTAGCTTTATACGCTCTGCTTGTTGCCACAAGTTTTCGTAAGTGCTCGCTAGATCAATTTGGACTTTACCCAGAATAAGACAAAAGCTTTCGCAACAAAGATTGAGGCAGATATGATAAGGATCCAAATCGCTATAGGCATCGTAGAATTTCTTGGCGATTACTATGGCTTTACTGATCTTGACGAATCTACTGAAGCAGAGTAATCAGCTTTCTTAAAGTAAGATCTGCATAGAGAACACGGCTATATCATAATAAACGTTCAGTATCAGCCAGATAGCATTGCTGATGCGCTAGATATCATTACCAGTAGATGTCCTGACAAGAAGCTTGTTGCAGTATTACCCTGGAAATATTTGAGATTACCTACAACTATATTGCTCGCTAACCAGGTTATGACAAAACTATCAAGAGCGCCATATCAAAGAAGCGACAAATTGTACCCGAATTAGAGACAAAAAAATAGTACTATATAATGTTCAAATACGACTCAAGACGAATAATGGCTGCATACAAGAGAGCATATGTTGCTAAAGTAAAGTTTCCCATAGGCTGGAATATACAAGATGTCAGCTTGATGATAAAAGAAATTAGAACGCTAAACTCTGCTTACAAATTTGTCAAGGGCGCTCTTAAATTGCTATATCAAGTATCAAAGGAGCATCTTGAACACTTTAATATTTACGTTGATATCGCCCTAGAGGTAGAAAAATCAAGACGCATACTAGGAGAAGAATACAATAAGCTTGGCAGTGAAAAGTCTTTGTACGATTTTTTCAAGACAAGTATAAATGGCACTCAATTTTAATGCATGCTGCATATTGCACTCACCGTAGTTAGTATTTAGTTTTTAAATCCGCCATTGTCCTCTGCTTTAGTATCGCCTGTACCAACGTTTTATTTCGAAAGGTATGATGCTGATATTTTTTGGATACATTTTTTCGTATTCTACCACACACATAGCACTTAACTCATCAACAATATTATCTATGACTATGAATTCTTTGACCAAATCTGCCATATTAAACGTAGCACCACGCAGACAAGATTTAATTTGATTTAATATTTCTGTGTACTGATGAAGGCATATTTGCACATTGCCATCTTCTGATGAATTTTTGGTTCTAGCTTTCGGCAACAAGCTTGTGCAGCAATTCCAATGCCATAAATAATCAGAAGAAAAGGATTTAACAAAGCTCCAGAACTAGCAACGCCAGCCACAGTGATCGCCAACGGAACAGCACCCAAGAAAAAAAATAGGCGCTTGTAATGTTTGTACGACTGCTTGAAGCAGTAAGCTTTTTTTGTGATAGCTGCGATAATATACAATAAGTTCGTTATGCGTTTCTTTATTAAGCTGGTTGCTAATGTGATTTAAATCCATGACGTCTTTCATCGTACACAATATAGTTAGTCAATTATTTCTGCGCCCTCTTCTCAGGAAACAAAAGGTTCATCATGTGGAAATTCATCAACAAACTTTTGTGATAATTGTTGAAAAAGCCGCGGATTATTGTGCAAGACGGATGCCCGAATACCACGAGCGTATAGTTTTGGATCTTTTTCGAGTTCTTGTTTCTGCTCTTTTGTAAGCTCAGGTTCATTTAAGCATCCGCTTGGTATTTTTGAGATATCAAAGCTGAACTTTAATTCTACAGAAATCTTTTTTTCTGATATGGTAAATCTCTCTTAAAGGAGTCGGATCCCAGTCTGGTCTGTGTAGATACCTATAGATGTTATGGAGTGTTGTAGCTATCTTTTTTCTTTTTATTATCAGGTTGTGTTTTTCTGCTTCAGACTGCGGCTGCTCAGGTTGTGGTTGCTTTAGCTCTGCTTCAGGCTGCGGCTTTTCTGCTTGAGGCTACAGCTTTTCTGCTTCAGGCTGTGGTAGGAACTCCAGATCTAATTTGCTGATAGTATTTGCATAAAAATCTAGAACCTTTTCTTTCAGATCATTGTAAAACCTTCGCGTGGTCTGTTTTTCATGTAGTCTGAATAGCACTTTATCAAAATCACAAGTCTCTGAAGCACCAACAAAGTTTCCTTGTTGTATTTCTGTTGACGTTGTTTGCACTTTAATCATGTATATTCTACCATCAAACCTTTCTTTATTAAAATTAACAGCGGCTTGCAGCTCATTAGGATCATACATATGCTTGTCGTAGTACTTAACAATAAGATAGTAAGCTTCAGTTGTTTTTTGCAAATTAGTCAAAAGCTAAGCATCTAAGCTGTTCTTGATCAGTTGGAAAAGATATTTTGCATTTTTTTCCAGATAATCCTCATGCGATTTCATGCAAAATGTGCTTACGCGAATGTGCTCTGATATTTCATGATCGGGATATTCTGTACCAGCCAATTGTCCGCTAGGTATATTTTGATTTTGTCATCAAACGCAGCAAGAACCAGTTTGTCTTCTGGCGATAATTTTCCAACATGTTCAAGAGCAGCGGCAAGAATCATGACGTCATATTCGCCATAGTTTTTGTATCTCATAATGTTGTAATAAGCTTCAGAAGTCTTTTTCACGATTTCTGGAATTTCATCGGCGGAGCCTTTGGTTTTTGCCTCTGGATTTTCCTGTGGTTGCTCTGGCTCAGGTTGTGGGATCTCTGATTCAGGTTGTGGCTGCGGCTGTTCTGCTTCAGATTGTGGCTGCGGATCGTTAGGAAGATCTTTTATATCAGGTAGCGCCATCACTTTCTACGTCGTCATAATCCAAACCAAACTCTTTGTAAAAATACCGTTTGTTGATTTTTTCTTCAAGTCTTTCTTGGTTTTAAATTTTTTTTGCCTGACTTGATTGTACATGCATGTGTATTCAGCATCTAGATTTTTTGTTTCTTTTTCGTTCAATTTTTTGGGTGTTAGTTATTTGGTTAGAAACAATAATTGTAAGTTACCAACGCTAAATTCATTTAGTATGGTTTTAAATAGCACGCCTATTTTTCTAGCAGTGATGGCTGATTCCTTGTCATTGCAGAATTTTTTAGCTTGTCATATTTGTCCAGCTCGTCCCGCAACTGTGGCGCCTTTATACGGGTTACCGAAAAGAGATTGAGCATGTGATCATCTAATTTTACGCTTTCTGGATCAGCCAAAACATTTTTATACAGTTGTTTGTTTTCACCAATTTCATCAAAATACGTCTTTGTTCTCACGTCATCAAAAGCTACGACCTCATGCTTTTCTTTAAACAACAGCGTGTTCAATTTGCGTGCAATTCTTACTAATTCTGACATCTTATATATTTGTTTACATAAGATCATCTAGCGTAAAAATCTCAAAATAAGCCAGACCGGGATTGACTGACATCGCAGAAATGCAATACAATCTGTAGAGACGATATTCTGTCGTGCCAGGGTTTGCAATGTCAAATGTTGTCAGAGCTGACCCTAATACATCCGTACTGGTGTAAAACGTGGTCCAGTTAACGCTCGCACTGAACGCTTCTAGACGCCAATGGTTGATATATTCAGTTGAAACTGTTCTGCCTTTCGGTTGAAAACGACAAATAGTAACTGCCACAGGACAATCTATTCTGATCCAAAACTTATTGTAAACGCCTGTTGTGGCCCATTAGCTAGTAGATATGTATTTAGCGAAAGCCAGATGGGCTCTAAAGGCTGCTAAATATTCCGATGATGCAGAGGCTACAAATAAGTTGCGATTATCAGAATTTGACGACAGCGATGGAATATGTCCAATCGTATTTTTTATTCGGTTGGCATCCCCATACAGTTTTGTGGTTGCATCTGCATTATCAGTTGGCACGCCCACAGTTTTGATTTGCGCAGAGGTTGTATTGATTCCAGTGCCGGTAACCTCAAACGTAACTGAGTTTACATGGTTGCTAATTCTAAAACCTTCTGGCGTTTGGACAATGATTGGACTATAAGATGCCGCAGATGATCTTTGTACAAAAATCCGCCTTGTGGGCGAACCAAAAACAAAACACAGAAACTTACCCACTGGCAGATCCGCAGTCGTTCCGATATATCGGCTGCTTACTGTAGTAGGTACGCATATGATTTGTAGCTGCATCTGCATCAATGAGTGGTGCGGCTAAGTTTGTCATTTTTTTTAGAATTCATGTCATTGTCACCAGTCATTGTTCCACCAGCTAGCGGCAAAACAAAGAGCGCTGACAGTAACATTTAATTGCCAAGAATTACCGATGTCAGGTTTTGTCCGACTGAAAGTAAGCGCCCTGGAGGAAACTTTTTATTGGCATCTGTTAACAACACGTTTGCATTTGCGTACTTATCTGCATACTGTTTATTAGCCGCATCTGCATTATCTGCTGGTGTAGCCACATTTGTAATCTTTTGCGAGGACATGTTTAGCGGAGCATTTGTTGAGTTCTGCATTAGAAAATACTTGCTGTTGTGCTTGATTCGGCACCGCCAATAATTGTGCCAAAATCTGTATAATGACTCATTATATATACTCTGAGTATAATAAAACGCGTATCATCAACTTTGATTCAGAAGATGTTAAGAAATCCAGACATAATTTCTTGTTTCCAGATTGTCATTACATAGTTGTCGGTCCAATGGGCCGCGTCAAAACAAACTTGCTTTTAAATATGTTGCTTAACAATGGACTTAACTACGACAAAGTAGTTATTTACAACACGATCAATCCAAGTCAAGATAAATGCAAAACACTTAACGATTTTGACAAAGCCGTTAGCAGTTCTGATGCCGCTCAAATAACGTTTACAATATTACAGCCAGAAGAAATAACGCCCGCAGAAGAACTTGATGGCGACAACGACAATGTCATAGTTTTTGATGACATTAAAACTGACCGTGACATAATGAACAAGATCAAAGAATATTTATCTTTGTCACGAAACAAGCGCTGCAATTCTATTTACCTGGCGCAGTCTTGCTATGATATACCAAAGTATATTCATCCCAATACTGGCTGCTTTGTTTTGTTTTCTGGTCTGGACAATCGCGACATAGATTCTATTGCGCACGATCATTGTCGAGGCATAGACGCTGCTAAATTTAAGCAATGTTACCACGAGGCCACTGGCGGTAGCAAGCGTGACTTCATTGTTTTTCATAGAGGTGCATAACACGTTCCTGGAATGTATCGTTGCGGCTTTGATGAGTTTTATATGCCAGATTAGACAGCAATCTGTCATATGATTTTGGCATCAATATTTTATGCAAATATATTGTATACGATGCCGTTTGTAAAAAAAGAAGATCAGAAGGACAACGCTGAAGTTATGCGCAAGTACGTGGAGCAGCAAGAGCAGATAAGTGGTCTCATTATTGCGAACAAGAATTTAAGCGCGAAGTAGCACAAAAATTTTTTAAACCTGTAACAACTGCAATAACTGACGTAGCATCGGAACATGATAACAAAAACAAGACAAGCAGATTAAAGATCAAAATGTCACTGATGCCGTACTAGCAAAATGACTACTACGCTAAATACCAAGCAGGAAAACAAGAGCCGATCTCTGAGCAGCAACTTCAGGAGCTAGAAAAATCTAACAGAGCAAGCGTCAACAAAAGCAGCAGATGAAGAAGAAGCATTTGAGGAGGCTAGAGAAGAACTTGAAGCTGACTGGGTTAAGACACTCTCGAATGATGATTACAAGGCCATTATCGACAAATTTGTTTAGCGACTGAAGAATACAAGAACAAAAGAAAATTAAAACCGGGAGAATATAGTAAGCTTAAATTTGTCAGGGAACATATTGCAGAAGCAAATGCATACTTTAGTAGAGAAGCTGGAAATGATAGTGAGTTAAAAGATCTTGTTGCAGTTGGCAAAACTACGAGATTAAATGTCGAAAAAGAGCTTATTAAAAAAGTGAATCCAAAGTTAGAGGCAGATATAAAAATTGCGAGCTAAAAGTAGGTACTGGCATTAAGTACTACAACAGTCCATCTGAACTTGTTGCGCGACTAAAGTTAATATGGAACTCATTTCATAATATTTCAACTAGCAATAACAAGTTTTTTTATTTTACTTCTGTTAATGATGCAGAAACATTCCTCACCATCGAGTACGTAAAAATACTCACCAGAACTAATCATATATGCATAAATTGACATCGACTAAGTAAACCACATGTCCACGCGGTGCGCCCCTAGATACAATATAATGATATGCGAGCTGTAGCTCACACAGCAGAGAAATCTGAATGCCATTTATAAAAATTTCCGTATGGTATTGAAGAACGATTGCTAGAAAAAGTAATAACGTTCCGTGCGGTCTGCTCTTCTTAAAGGACGTGGAGTGCCTGCTTGAAACTCAAAGTTGTTAGCCCACGACAGACAAAAAGATCCTTCTTTCTTTAAAAATTATTGTAAAGGAGATGCTGACTTCTCAGCCCATATTCCATTTGTGAAATATCAACAAAGAGTTACGAGAAAAAAAATCTTCTCATGTGAATGTAAAAGGCAACTTAATTGTACACGAAACCGTTCCCCAATACTCAAGGATACTCTGATGAATATGTTCCCTGATGCGTGATTTCGTGTACACAAATCCACATCGAACCTCTTCGAAATACTGTGCATAATTAAACTGACATTATTGGCTTCCTTGTGCTAAAAGAAACAACAAGTGGATGCACAGAAACTGGGGTAGAGGTCAAGAGCGGATTAGAATTGAAGTGCTTCAGAAATAGCTGTTAGCCGCATCCATCATTAACTCTATTTTTCACATCACCGTGGTAATGGCTGATGAACAGACAAATATTAGCCCAGGTGGCATTGATCAAATCCTCAGACAAAGGAGAAGCTGAATCTCAATGGACCCTTTATGAACCTCTCGGTAAATATTGACATCGTATTTACACTTGTTCATAGTGGGCTCCTGGCTCTTAATAACTAGTACCTGACGAGTCATTATGCAATCGTAAATCTGTACGCGCATACCTAAAATAACATCCTCAGAATATGGTTTGCGTTTTTCTTAAAGGCACGTCGTTTTGTGTTGTTGTTGTTATCGTCTTCGTTATTGGTGTTACTTGTTATGGACAATCTCTTTTTGTCTTCCATTTCCCTTCTCATTTTTATACGATTTTGATGATATAAAGGCGATATTAAGTTTAGACTGACTTCAATCTATTGTGAATTTTCTTTTTCATAAAATTGTTTTTGTAACAGAATTGAAGCCGGGTGGGATTGAATCTAGCGAAAACACTAAACACAATTTCGTGAATGAGATGTTTATTTATAATTCATACGAATAATGAATGAATCTGACACCTTACTTATGCGCATAAAGTTCAACAGTGGATATAACAAAATGATGCGCAAGAAGTTCAACAATGGATATAAGACAATGATATCGTTCCTTAACTGAACCGATCAAAACATGGAATTTCAACAAATAAACACAAATAATCCCGTATATGAACTGATATGATCACGGTATGGAACTATCACCAAATATGATTCATATATGGAATTATAAACAAGTATGGTTGACAGGTGAATCGATGCATGACATTTATAAACAAGTATGATTGATATATGGTTTAGCCACAAGTATGATGGATGCATGATTGATACATGGTTCACCAACAAGTATGATGGGAGTATGATTGATTTTCACACATATAGTGACGTGGAATTACGATTTTCACACATATAGTGACGTGGAATTACGATTTTCACACATATTGTGACGTGGAATTACGATTTTCACACATATTGTGACACTGAAGTAAATGTTTACACATACAGTGATATTGAATTATATTGATTCAAAAATGGAACGTATGATGTTGTTTATCTCGTGGGATGCGTGCACATGAATAGACTTCGTTATACATTCAATTATTTCGTAAGAACGATTGTACGAGATTATTATTATAATAACAACGTTCGTATATGAATCTGTCTCCAGCAAGAATAATCGCACTAGATTATAAGAACTCGAACATTACTCATCATTTAATGCATGCAACATATAATTGAATTCAACTTGTCTGTTCAGGTATCAAAACAATGGCTGATTTGAAACAGACTATAGTCTATCTGATGGCATGGCGTTATTGTGACATATATCCGACTCTTTATAAACTTTAGAATAAATTCCGGAACATCCAATATATAAATCAATTCGATCACATAGAAAGGATAGCAAAAAAAGAATACATTTCCATTTTCACATACCTCTACAGCTGAAGGTTGCTTCCGTTAAGAGGACAGCTTCCTGAGAAAACTTATCTGTATTGTGACTATATTGACAGAATTTTGTGCTATAAGTACCCTGGTTATGGTCAAATCCACGGTCAGAGAACTCGAGGTAGTCCGTGCATCAGTGGGTAAACTGAACTCAGTATTTTGAAATAGCTAAGATTGAAACTATACACCCCCGGGTAACGCTGTACGCGTCAACGAAACCGATGTACATTTTTCTTCATATATTATACAAATGTATTTTAGTACACACAATTTCGTGACAGTTATTAAAATATATTTTAATGACAGAAATTCAGCTGATGAACGTGAGAAAATAAGATAAAAAGTAAATTTAGTCTGATTCCTAAAGGGCTATCTTATTTTAAATATTCAATTGATATGTTTCTTTATGTATGTCCATCCCATGCTAAGTTTTGTTATCCCATTGTGGTATATATTTTGTTTAGGTGGGCTGTTTTATATATACTAGTTGCCCAGAAGTGCATATGGCTTGAAAGTTTATGACTGAAGAATACACGGCACGGTGGGTCTCATTTGTTTGACTCATGTAGTGCTCTCTTAAAGTTGTTTTGCATAAAACCTGGGTTCACCTTAGAATATATAGTCTGACTTCGTCTGCAAAGAATATGATGTAAAAGCTGAATGCCACAGGCAAGTCATTTTAAAATGAAAAACAGTGCAGGGTCCATAGAGCCACTTTAGAAAAAGAAAATTCACGAATTCCTTTATGCCGAAGCTTATCCATTCCCATCAAGACTCTTTATCCAATTAAAATTTCTTAATATACATCTCAACATTTTACCCTTCATTTTGGCAGTAGAAGACCATCTTAGAGGTGTGTACACTTTGTCAATCACTTTTTTGCCCTGTCATATATAGTTAGCGGTTCTGCCTACATAGCCAATACTTATACTAAAACCACTTCCGGTTTTTTCTTGACTGGTTCTAAAGATTTGTAGCAATATGCGGGACGTAAATCATATGAGATTTGTCCCGCGAAAAGTATTCTTTTATACTTTTAAATAGTTTAACAGGCTTGTCAATCAAGTTGTTGTTTTGTTTTGTTTTTTCCCCAAAATGCGGTTACGAAATAGGATGAATTGTCCTAGTCAAACTTCTTCCAAAGAGTGGATTAAGCCTGGGAAACTTACTACTGATTTTGTTTTCTTGCTTGACAGGAAAACAAACTGGAATGAGCATTGTTTCTAAGCTACCTTGTCATGTACTTTGAATCTTCATTGGACCTGCATGTTTGATACACATGTCTATGATCGAACATTGTAGTCCTAAAACGTTATGGGCGTCTTGAAACATTTTTAAAAATATCGATATTATTAATATTATTAGGTACAGCAGAAAGCTAAAGATGTATATATCATAAATTAAAGTCTGTATCTGTAAGCTTGTTTATTTTTACTTTGTTAGAACGTGTCATGTGGGATCCGCGATAGCTCAGCTTGTAGAGCGTCAAACTCGTAATCCGAAGGTCGTGGGTTTGATACCCGCCCAGGCCAGCCTGGATCGGCTGCCTAAGTGTATGATTTGGAAAGGCACATAGCTCCCATTTCCTCAGAATGATGTAGCTAACAATATGTCAAAAGTGTCGATAAAACCAATAAAAACAAAAATTAGAATGTGTCCAAACAACATTTCTTATCATCATATCTTTAGACAAGGCGAGTATTTTCAGTGTCTCAATCAACTAATTAGTTTCTGGGTCGGAAATACTTGAGAGCTGCATCAGCCCATACGTTATACAAGCTAAGCATGAGGAACTTTCCAAGTTTGATCACTTATTTATATAGTACTAATATTAGCACTCCTGTCTTCCTTCGTCGGCGGAGTACTAATTTGATGCTATATCCATCAATGGAACAGCTGGGTGCGATTCGCACTTAGTGTTTTTCCCCCAACATTTTCGCTCATGTTCGTAACAATGTATACATGCTATTACAGACTGAAGTCCCCTCGGTTTATTCCAGGTAAAAACAGATGCAAAATCTTTACAAAAATTACGCCAAGTGTCCTCTAAACTATCGAAGCGTAATATCCTCAAGAATATCCCGCCATTTTGAATACAGCATCTGATTGGATGAGCGCGACACACATACAGAAAAAGTTCCATGTCATATAAACACTCATGTTTTATAAGAAGAGACACAAACTGCTTGGTAATTTTAGACTGTGATTTTGTTGCCCGTTAACAACACATCGTAGCCTCGACATATCCAAATGTCAGTCGAGGTTACGATATCGTAGCTATTTTTTATATGCTGATATGATCATTGAAATAGACGCAACGTCAGCCGTAATGAATGATTTTATAGTATAACGATGGTTCCTTGAGGAAAAAGGGGGAAAAAAAAGAGAAAGAAAAAAAACAAAAAAAAAACAACACCAATACTTTTTAAGAGAACATATACATAAACGGTCACGTAGATTATCAGATCGGACTTAATGCGGCCTAAAAATATATGGGACCTATTAATTATCTGTAATAACGACATTCAATGACTCTGGGAGGTCAGTTTTAAAAAATGACTGATATGAATTGTTTAGATGTCAAGCTGCTATCTAAGTGTTAATTTGAACCACGAGTTCTCATTTTTACAACTCTATGTTAGAGTTTAATTATGATATAAAATAAGTATGGGGTCAAAATCCGGTTCTAAGGATTTATTTGATGCAATCTCATTGGACAACATTTATTTCAGTGAAAAATTTAAAAGTTCATATGCACAGTGGATTGATCCCATCGCCTTGGTAATTATAAGTAAAACAAAACTATCAAGCACTGGCTTGTTAGCCCCACATTCACATCACATGTAAAGCTCTGCTAACAGATGCAAATTTAAAAAACAAAGAAAAGGCGAATGTTGGTGTCTTAGCTTTTTCCTCATCTTGGTCACGCTTTATCAAACTGACCACTCCAGCCAGTGGTAATAAGGGATAAAAGATGACCACTCACGGAAAGGTAAAGCCATCGTCTAGCCTGAATGGCGAGCATGTGAGTGAGAACAATCACATTGATTTGTTGGTCACAAGCAGAGGCATCTTGTTGATTTATCTTAAAGTACGTGTATTGATGTTTAGGTCAACTACCAAAAGACAGCGAACATGTTGGGGGTATCGATCATAGGATAAACGGATAAAAGAGGAACATGTCTGGTTCATTTTCACTTTAAATGGGTGAACTAAAACAAACTGCAAGCATTAATAACACTTTAATCACCTATTTTGCATATTATTTTGTATCATTCTATCAAAGCTTTACGTGGTGTCAAAATATTGTCCATATATTTTTTCTTTTGAAGATTTACATGGCTGTTATCCATTTGAATCTGATGCACTTTTTTTCTCGGAGATTTTTTGGGATGAGACAATATTCGATTAATTGATTTTGAAAAGTCCAGTTTCTCATTTTCTCTTTGAAAATATCTTGTTTTTCTCCGACTGCTTCTTCTATTTAGTATCATTTGTATCTCCATGGCCCCAGATGTCAAAGAGCTAAGCCGTTTATTTTTCATAAAGCCAGGTTTCGTGCAGGAATACTTGCCAATTATAAACTGGCCTTTATATTGCAAAGTCACCAAATGGCTCTTTTTTCTTACTGGATGTGAATATGACATCATTGTGCACTTTCATGGACTGTTTAAATGTTATACAATGAAGTTACCAAAGTTAGAATGAAATGTTGATTTTAACTTCCATTTAATTCTTATTTCCCCCATTAATTTGTTGATATATACATCTAGTTAAACCACAAGATTCACGCTGTCTTGAAAATATAACAGCATTTTTCTTCATCCTTTGTTGACCGTAAGATCTTGTGTTATTGTTCAGCACAGTCATTTCACAAAATCTGAATAAAAATTAACCAAACACTGTACAGTCTGTCATTTGTTTGTTAATGCGTTACCATGTCTTCTCGACATAATTTTGGTTTCATCATTGTTCATTCAAAAATGATTTAGCATGCCATTCTTCTCATACCTAACTCATAAGATATACGCTCTTAAAATGTGGGGCCCCGGGTGTCCGAGTGGTCTAAGGCCCTCACCTTTACAGTTCACTCACATCTCACCTCTGTCCGCATGGATAGTAGCTTCCCATGGGTCAGTAGTTCTTCCCGGGTCCTCCTAGGTTCTTCCTCCAACAAATATACTCGTCATATATAGCCTATTGTGTGTTGCAAAATGGCGTTAAACCCCACAAAACAGAATCAAACCATCACTTAAAATGTATTACATAATATATCTTCCCAATTTTCCTTTTTTTAATTTTGTATTTTGCTTTTTTCCGTATTTTTCATTCGCTTGCTTTTTTAAAGACCAGATTTTCAAACCAACTGATTGACCTGTATTGGTGTGATGCCAGCCCTGCTTTTCTATAATAATTAGTCAGCTAAAACATCTATCAGGTACTTATTTAGATGTATGTTCACCTCCGTGGTCAGAGTAATAATGAGAGAACTCAGTTAATCTTCGTTTTAACACCGTACCCAAATACTTTCTTTAAGATGGCTCTCAGTAGTACAGCCAGTTATCACGAATAGCTTTGTCATTATGTGTTTTTCATCAACTAGAGAAACAGTCAAGAAAGAAAAAAGGAAGGAAAGAAGGAGAGATGAACCACATGTATCTAATTGATGCATTGAAAGGTTCCACAAAGCGGTGAAATAAAAACAATCGAACTTTACAAGCATCGTGTACATTAAAATTTGGTAAGCTTGCGTATAAACCCCTCCGTCTATCTATGAAAAATCAATATCAGTTTCTCATTCTTCTTTTTTTTATTTATTTATTTTTTTTTGGTCCATGTTTTCAAGGGTTGAAATTTAGTAGCATCAATATGTGAAATCTCAGGGACGTAAGTGTTTTTTGGTCCATGTTTTCAAGGGTTGAAATTCAATAGCATCAAGAAATTACAATACGTGAAATCTCAGGGACGTAAATGTAATATTGTATTGCTAGTACTTTTGATTAGGGATCGGGGTATTTAATTAAATCTATTGTAGGGTGGGATGAGTCATTTAGTAGGTGGGATACAGCCGGGAGAATGAGGGTGTTTTTCACAGTTTGGGTGTGATGTAAACCTCGTCAAACTTTTATGGCTTTACCTTGTGGTCAGCAGATACCTTACTCATTGCAATAGTATGGTCAGCTGGAGGTGATTTCCAATCTTTCTGACACCTGGACGATTTGTCTCCAATAAATCATCGGAAGAGATATCCAAATATTGAGAGTCACTACACCTATTTGTGTTTATATTTGGAGATTTCTTTTCCACCAGGAATAGATCGATTTGAAATTTGTGACTATTGTTATTTTACATACAAATAAAGTTGACATTTGATGAAACGGCTCTACAATAGTTTTCATAATTGATCGAGGGATCTTTTCTCAACGACAAGAACAGCATATCCCTCTACTGCGTTCAACATTTAATTTACTCAGGAAGTTGATAAGGATAAACTGATCGCCCACCTCCGATCCTGAAATAATTTAAAATATAAGCTATGGGCTTTCTGAGGGTTTTACGGTTTTACGAATATACATGACAAGTTATCAACACTGTTGGGGATTTTCATTGATTGAAATTGAACTAACAATTAATTGAACGAGACTGGAACCCTAGCGACGCAATTAGAGCCCTTCGTAGACACACCCCTGTAAATAGAGACATACACAAAACTAAATACGTTTTGTTTCTTTTGAAAGAACGAGGTTGATAAGACCTATGGATTCGTCCAGGCTGTGCGGTCGCGATGTATTCATACTCCATATCAAACGAGTTCTTTGCTCCGACTCAGAACAAAAAACACATGCAGTTTTGTATTTATTACATATTCCCTCTTTTACACTTTCAGTATAATTTTAGCTTTACAGATTCAATGAAATTCAAAACGAATTGGGATTTATAAAAGTTCGATTCACTGCGTCTAAAAATATCGACGTCCGGACCTTAGAGAAGACACCAAAGTAGTTCCATTCTGGGTGACACTGAAAATATCGATTGAACATCTGTATCTAACGTCAGATCAACCATGTAAAATTAAATGGGTAGGTAATAAAAGCATATATTACCCCTCCAAGCTAAACATCTTGCTCGATGAGAACTTAAAATAAAATATTACTTCTAATATTGAACTAAGTCCATACAAATATTACTTCTAATATTGAACTAAGTCCATACAAATATTACTTCTAATATTGAACTAAGTCCATACAAATATTACTTCTAATATTGAACTAAGTCCATACAAATATTACTTCTAATATTGAACTAAGTCCATACAAATATTACTTCTAATATTGAACTAAGTTCATACAAATATTACTTCTAATATTGAACTAAGTCCATACAAATATTACTTCTAATATTGAACTAAGTCCATACAAATATTACTTCTAATATTGAACTAAGTCCATACAAATATTACTTCTAATATTGAACTAAGTCCATACAAATATTACTTCTAATATTGAACTAAGTCCATACAAATATTACTTCTAATATTGAACTAAGTCCATGCGAAACTTGAATAATGTGCTGAATATTTTCCTCGCACTTAATCCTGAATTATGTAGTTAAAACATCAGTCAATCGTGCCAGATTGCGTCGCTGTTCTTTGATTGTGTAGAAAACCTGCACAATGTATTTCATATTGTTCCGCGTCATGATGTATTGTTTCCTGTATATTTTGAAAGCAGCTGTAATACAGCTGGGACCCGTATAAAGTCGTCGATAATGGCGGACACGAAAATCACATCGCTCTCTGACACGAATAGCAACTTCCCACAAGCACGATATGCATTCGGTAAAGAGGTGATTGGTGTTTAACTGTTGGATTCTGTTTAGTCCTTTCCGTTACTTGTATAAGAAAGGTACAGGCAGATCTTTTACATCTAATGCGAAAATCTCAAGAAGAAGGAAAAGAAGAAAAGGATGATAATAATGATGAAGCATTATAAAAAGACGGCAATGAAGATGACAGGGAGAAGTACAAGAGGGTCGATAAACAAGTATTCTAAGAATTTATGCGTATCCTGATTTAGTGTGAGCATTAGCAAAGTCAGTGAAATTTTATGTTGTATTATCACAAATTTAACTTTTACAAACTTTAAGAATTGTTTTGCATTTTATTTTATTTTTTTGCCTTATTCTAAAATATTTTTGTGCCTTCATGATCCCTTACACGGATAAAGTTTCTGTACATCCTAATCTGGCATCCGACTTGCAAGCTAATTTCACAGTTGGTGGCAGATATGAGAAGACACAGATTTAATTAGTCACCATTATGTGTGACAGTAATAGTGATCATCAGGACCAAACGATGGCCCTTAAGGTTTGCTGTCACCTTCGGAACACTGATTAACTTAGAATAAATTAACGTGAAATGTACTAGTAATTACTTTTTACAACTTCTAATTGAACCTGTTCTGTTGCTGAGAGGCAACAACAACTTAATTATGGAAAAAATATACCTGACCCTTAAAAACTGATTGGTAAGACCTCCTAAAATCCGGTTATCAATCACCTGTTTGTACTGTATATTGTTTTTCATAAAAACCAATTCACTGTTGCCAGTTCAATGTCTGAAAGAAAGGTAGGGTAGAACTATGATATTTAATAGAAAAACTAAAAGAAAACAAACCAACCCAAAGAAAAATAAAAACTAATAAAGAGGGAAATAAAAAGACAACAAACTAACAAACTATCAATAAATTGATTGAGAGATCAATCAATCAATCAACAGCCACCTAAAAAACCCAGTCAACAAATATACTGTAAAACGAAGATGTAAACATTACTTGACGTTTTAAAATGATAAATCTCCAAGCACATCATAATATAATCCCTAAAGGTACTGTGTCAGTTCAAACTTCTTATCTAGAATACTCAGTTGATTGGCAATAATTCCATGTCTACAAATTGCTCAGCTGATTGGCAATGATTCCATGTCTACAAATTACTCAGTTAATTGGCAATAATTCCATATCTACAAATTACTCAGTTGATTGGCGATAATTCCATGTCTACAAATTATTCAGCTGATTGGCAATAATTCCATGTCTACAAATTCTTTTTGTCTAGAATTCTCAGTTGATTGGCAATAATACAATGTCTACAAATTCTTTTTGTCTAGAATTCTCAGTTGATTGGCAATAATACAATGTCTACAAATTCTTTTTGTCTAGAATTCTCAGTTGATTGGCAATAATACAATGTCTACAAATTCTTTTTGTCTAGAATTCTCAGTTGATTGGCAATAATACAATGTCTACAAATTCTTTTTGTCTAGAATTCTCAGTTGATTGGCAATAATACAATGTCTACAAATTCTTTTTGTCTAGAATTCTCAGTTGATTGGCAATAATACAATGTCTACAAATTTTAAGTTGGTATGATATATGAGCATATTATTCATATTGTTTTCATTTTTAAGCATACTATGATTTATGAGCATTCAATTTTACCTAAAAGCACACATTAGCATATATATATATATACACTAACATTTCATAACAATAATAATATACGATCAAGATTTGTTAGACTGCCCTTTCTTTGGGTTACATTAATATACCTGTACAAGAATGCAGTGCTTAGCTGATATCTTGAGCGCAAGAGGCGAAATTTACCTGCAGAATTGTCCGTATATCTATTACACGGCAAGTAACCTTTCCTATGGGGAAAAAATGTTTATTTCCAGCATCAGAATTTTTGTTTACCCCTTTGGTTTAAGTAACCGTTTAGACTTCTTACCTAAGATAAGTGTGTGTAGTTGTGATATAAGCAGGTGACTAGGTAGGTATTGTTTTCTGAACGTGCCGATTCTTTTTCTTCCTTGATTGTCGCTCTAACGAGATCATACAAAAGCAGTATAGGTCTGTCTTTCTTTTGCATACTTGATCTAGTCGTAATTTATTTAATACTTCTTCAGGATGCAGTCAGTTCTTTTTGCCAGAAACTTCAAACGAAGCATTGCAACTGGAAAATGACAGGTTAACATCGAAAACAAAATCACAGTGCAACTGTCAATGAAAGGTAAACAATTTCAAAAGCAGGAGACATTGCAAAGTTTATTAGTTTTAAATTCACACGTCCCATTCAGAAATTATTGCTAGAATTCGATTGTTATTCACGTCGAACAAAATCCTATAGGTGCGCTGATGCATTAAATAAAGTTTGTAAGATCAGTCTAATTAGAAAGTTTCTGGACCGTTTTAAAGTGCAGATAATAATAGAAACTGAGAAGAGGAATACAGATTATCGAACTATCACAGTAAGTCCCATCTGGTGTAAATTAGAAATATCAATTCCAAGTGAGGACACATGTATATTACAAAGGTTTATTATTTTATATCAAGAAGATGTTCATCTAGCAACACCTAATGTCACATACACATGTTGAGATTTCTCTACCTCGGCCGGGCTTTGGTAACAGTACCAAAACACCGGGTGTTATTAAATTGATAAAAACAAAACAAAATTGACTTCAAATACTACTACGAGCGTCTCGTTAATTGCAATTATATCTATGTGACCAAATATAACACGAGCTAAAGAGGAATAGAGTCAATAGAAGAATTTGTTTAAAAATTTGTAGCAAGTTTCAAATTTAAATATAATAGTATGACAAATATAAAGTTTTGCTAACATGGAAACAACACAAAAACTTGTTAAAAAAAAAAACTTATTTTGACATGATAGGGTTGGTTCAGGATGGTTATGGTGTCATGTGCTTTGTGACGTCACGGTACCCAAACATCGCAATTTCAGGTGCTACTTAAGCACAGGCCATTTTCATGTTTAAAATCTCCTTTCTGATTGCATTTTGTATTGATATGCCCATTAATTGACAATGAAAGAATAACTATAATATGCTATTTGATGCGTGCAAACATTTGCCGGAGCACACAGAAAGGACTTTTTACCCTTGGACACAAATTCTTGCATAGTACCCCAGCAAACGCTGGCACACCGCAAACTGCGTATTATTTCTGCATAAAATCTTAATGCAAACGCTGGCACACCGCAAACTGCGTATTATTTCTGCATAAAATCTTAATGCAAACGCTGGCACACCGCAAACTGCGTATTATTTCTGCATAAAATCTTAATGCAAACCTGAACCTCAGATGACGAATTTTCTGCTAATCGCTGAATCAAGATTTTGTATGTTTCTAGAATATTTTGAAAGTTAGATTCGGTGTCTCCACGAACTTAAGTTGTGAAATTTATGCTTTTGACCAATCGTTAGAACGGTCCAAAAACAGTAACGTCTTAGATGCTTCAATATTGCAGAGGTACGTTATAGGATATTTGTTAGGCGAAGATTTAATGTTGCTTTGTATCCTTGCAAAACTAAGACGGATGAATTGGCATTAACTATTGGGCACGTTCTTGGAAACCACGATGCGATGAAGCATTAGATCTAATGTGATCTGTCTCCCATTTTTACAAGTTTTCAAACATCTTATTACAATCTTAAGGGTCATCTGTCACATCTTGCGCTCATTTTGACTGACATTATGTCAATGTTAGGGACATTTCATGACGACTGCTATTGTTCGCATTTGAGCACTGACCCTCATTTCGTCAACCACTATCGGACAATGTGACCGGACAGTTGTCAGCTGCCTGGAAAAAGGGAGCCGAAGACTTCTTACTTAGAGATGAAACAGATGTTGGTATCTGGAGTACCTTGAATCAAAGATAAAACTTTGTATCATGTTCGTGATTTGTTACCTAGCTTTGAAGGTTCACCAAACGCATTGTAAACTAGTGCATAATTATTACGTTTTAACAATGGTAAAGACTTGTCACTTTAATATTAGATTTCTATAACATTGTTATTCTGTTGTCAAATAAATAGAAAACCAAGTACGAGCATATAAATAAAATAAATAAACATGCGTCGAGTTGTGGTTTGCTGATGTTGCATCACTGCTATTCTTGACTATATAATTTAGGAACACAACATTCAGTCTTCAAAGAAGTATCATCAAAGTATGTTATATTGAACTTTCATCGCCAACCATTTATATGTACCTTATTACTAAACACTTATGTATGCATTATTACTGACTACTTATGTGTGCATTATTACTGACCACTTATGTGTGCATTATTACTGACTACTTATGTGTGCATTATTACTGACCACTTATGTGTGCATTATTCTGACCACTTATGTGTGCATTATTACTGACCACTTATGTGTGCATTATTACTGACCACTTATATGTACTTTATTACTGACCACTTATGTGTGCATTATTACTGACCACTTATATGTACCTTATTACTGACCACTTATGTGTGCATTATTACTGACTGCTTATATGTACCTTATTACTGACTACTTATGTGTGCATTATTCCTGACCACTTAAGGGTGAATTATTCCTGACCACTTAAGGGTGCATTATTACTGACCACTTATATGTGAATTATATTTTACTGACCACTTATATGTGCATTTTTACCGAAAATCCCAGTGCTAGTGGTTAAAAAAGAAACAGTTATATACGATTGGTCTTTATTGTTCCTAATTTTTATATTTCAACGTAAACCATTCGTTTTAGGTTAAAACATTAATAGTAAATAGACAAGATTCCATGATTATTATGATTTCACACATAAGCGTTTACTTTTCAAAATCATCTTCTTTAATCGCAATCAGTCCGATAAGTTTTAGTTGATTCTTTTCTCCTGCCACGTCTCTAATGATCCATTGATTTAATTTTCTATATATGCATCTACAATTATAATTGTCTACAGCCAAAATGCTTCCGCAATGAATGTTGTCAAACTTTACTAATTCTGGGTCACTGAGAACGAAAATGATGCTTAAAATTGTTGATTGGCTCTAGTTTTAAAGATATTATACTGGGTCAGTATATACGACCCTTGACTTGGGAATGGCGGAGGATAAGTGAGTTATAAAGGGAAGGGATCTCAATTTAAACCAGAAATGACTAAAATACATCTTTGACTGGATCTATGAATAAATCTATGACTGGGTTTGGACAGTACTTGCGTTTTAGGCAAAACAATGAATGATGCAATCTGAAGCTGGTATTGCGTCATACATGATATGAATTGCATCATGTTATTCCTAGAAGTCATGGATGATGCAATCATAACTAAGCTTACATCACTCTGCTGAAGAAATTGTCTTATATCAGCTCTACAAATCATACAGTGTCATGCTCTCTTATTTGTCAGTGTTTGATTTTGCAAATAACTTCTGCTATGTTTGTGGTGAAGTGACTTTTGCATCACAAAAGTGCAGTATAATCACTATGGTTAAGAAAGCCTATCACCTTTTTTTTGGCTGCAAAATTGGAGATCAGGACAAGATGTGGGCCCCTCACATATGCTGCAACACTTGTGCAACAAATCTTCGCCAGTGGTTGAACAGGAAAAGGAAATCTATGCCTTTTGCAGTGCCAATGATTTGGAGAGAGCCAACAGATCATATCAACAATTGTTACTTCTGCATGGTGCCTCCAGTTGGGAAAGGTGTGTCAAAGAAGAAAAAGTGGACTGTGCATTATCCAAACATTTGATCAGCTATACGCCCAGTGTCCCGCTGAGAAGGACTGCAGGTTCCCGATGCACCAGAATCATTCTCACTTGAGTCAGACGAGGAAAAGGAAGAGGATGAAACTTCTAGTCCTGAACCATCAATGTCACATGACCCATATTTTCTCCCATCTGCCTCCTCTGAACCACACCTCATAACACAAGGTGAACTGAATGACCTTGTCTTGGATTTTGAACTACACAAGAGTAAGGCAGAGCTGTTGAGCTCCAGACTACAGCAGTGGAATCTCCTGGCAGGTGATGTTAGGGTTTCCATGTTTCGTTACCGTCAAAAGGATCTTGTCCCATTCTTCTTCATGGAAGGTGATCTTGTAGCCTGCAACAACATCGATGGTGTGATGGCAGCCCTCAACATCGTTCATGATCCAGATGAGTTGAGACTGTTCATTGATTCATCGAAGACGAGTCTTAATGCTGTTTTGCTGCATAACGCCAGTGTTTTGCCATCAATTCCAGTTGGTCATACAGTCCATATGAAGGAAACCTATGAAAACATGAAACAACTTTTGAGGCGCATAAACTATGACCAACATCAGTGGCAGCTTTGTGGCGATTTCAAGGTTCTTGCTCTCTTGCTTGGTCTGCAGACTGGATACATAAAGTACCAACATTTGTATTGATTTTTATTTATCTTCATAAACCCTCCAATAAATTATGTGTTGTTCCTTCCTAGATATTTTCATAAATACAGCATTATTGATTTTTCAGGTGAAAAAATATTTCGTCTTCTATTAAATTGAAAAAAGTTTAAAGTCTTATTTTATCACATAATTGGTACACTTTGCATACACTACCTGCGGTTTATCACATAATTGGTACACTTTACATACAGTACTTGCGGTTTATCACATAATTGGTACACTTTACATACAGTACTTGCGGTTTATCACATAATTGGTACACTTTACATACAGTACTTGCGGTTTCTCACATAATTGGTACACTTTACATACAGTACTTGCGGTTTCTCACATAATTGGTACACTTTACATACAATACTTGCGGTTTATAATTTGTTTCATATGTCTACACGTTACCTTATCACTTTCTGTGAATCTGATTGGTCCAAATACGCCCATGAAATCCTTGCGCAGTATTCTCATTATTGATTGGCTGTGACCGTGGCAATTTTCCTTGCCCCGCCTTCTGAAACCAATTTATTTTACTATTGCTATCAACAATATGGAGACCATCTTACCAATCGGTAGCCGAATGGACATCGGGAGAAAACGGGCGACTATCACAAAAACGCACAGTAGTGGTTACGCAGGTTGGAATATGTCCCATGTATCCCACATAGAATTCTTCGAGTGCTAAACTAAAACTTGAACATGAGTAAACGTTCGCCTACTTAAACGGAAAATGTGAGAGAACAGAGAAAATCCATCCCGCTGTCGAACACGCGGAGTCCTAGTAGTACAATGTGAAACGTCGGCCCTAATATACATTGGGGGGGGGGGGTCGACGTCTTACCGCCTGAGCAAGCGACGCCGTGTAGCTCAGTCGACCTCGCAACTAGAGGCCAAATTTAAAGAAATGTCTCACATAGTTATCAACCGATTTTGAAACTGTTGCACAGATTAGAGTCTAACTGTTTGAGTCATACTATACTTACACTGATGCATTTTTCTTTACTGAAGTATATCCATGTACAATCAAGTGGTTGGGTTTTTCAAAATCTGCGACCGGTATTTCAGTTGGTTTAAGAGCGATGATAGGTTCAAGAATGCCGCACTCGGTTAACTTGTGGTACATTTTCTGTAACAAAACGAATATGTCTGATCACTTTTGGCCAGATGTGATTAGACATATTCGTTGCAGAAAATAAACTCTTTGATCAACCGACGTCAGCATTCCTCGGCTATCGTCGCTCTTGTGTCAAAATAGGCTGCCGACTATGGGAAATATTCTAGAAAATTTTATCTCTAGTTGCGAGGTCGACTGACATCGCAACGAGCTACACGAAACCGCTTGTTCAAGCAGTAACACGTAGACCCCTCATCATGCATATCAGGGTCGACGTCTTACATTGTAGGACTAGGAATATTACATGAAATATTTAGGTTTCAAACTTAGAAATATTGAATTCTATCCGAAATATTGTATCCTACAATTCTAATTTCCTGATAGTCCATATTGCGACATATCCGGTTTTCAGTTTTTGCTTCAACAACCTGTCAGATAATTTACACATAGTCAGGACTGTAGTCAAATTTAGACATAGTCAGGACTGTAGTCAAATCTACACATAGTCAGGACTGTAGTCAAATCTACACATAGTCAGGACTGTAGTCAAATCTACACATAGTCAGGACTGTAGTCAAATCTACACATAGTCAGGACTGTAGTCAAATCTACACACAGTCAGGACTGTAGTCAAATTTACACATAGTCAGGACTAGAGTCACACGTGGATTAATAGTGAAATGACAATTTTAATATCAGATGTTAACGGTACATTTGGTTTAAGTCAGCATAAATTATTCTGTAAAATTGCCTCCTCATTCTATGTTTGAGGTAAATTTTGATAGCTCCATAAATTTGACGTGTACCACTGTTTGAATACAGATTTTACAAACTCATTATAGATGTAACATTGTAATTCACTCATACACTTTACCTAACGTTTGGCCAATTATCCTATGCCATGACAGGGATGTTTACCTCGGTCCGTTCTGCTAAATTTAAACTTTAGTAACACAGAAGTCTTAAGTCAACTTTCGCAGTAGTTTTTTTTTTTTTTTAGGATATTATTGCTCCAGATGCATCAATTGTGTTCTGTCTGTCTGTCTGGTCAGTTTTGTCTATTCGGAAATGAAAAACAAATTCTGAGCTTGTGCCCAGCGAAAGTCCTTTGTTGAGGGTGTAATAATTATTTGCTTTTGCCATCTCAGTGGGGAAGATTATAGACTATAGGCGAGGTGAGGACAACAAAGCAATCGAGGGTTATTGTCCCTGTAAGCAGCCTTTTGACCCTGTAATTATTGCAATGACTTTCAAAACATTTGCATCCAAAGATTTTCTGTCCAGCAAAGCTAATTTTTCATTTCCTTTGCACATAAGTACGGTTTTCAATAAGTCAGCTCTAGCTTAAGCTCCAATGCACAGTAATCAATATAGAATTTCAAAATAATTTTATATTTAGTTTTTCTCATGCTAGTCACGAGCAGAACAATAAAGCAAAGTTACAATTATTGCCCGAAGGCATTGACTTCTTCATGTATTGCCCGAAGGCATTGACTTCCTCATGTATTGGTTCAATCATTATCTATAAAATATGTGGCAGAAGGACGTTTAAAAACCAGAGGGTGGAGCATTGAGATAGTGGGATAATTACTTTAAATTTCTTTGACATTATGACGACAAGGAACAATAAAGTCTTCCTTCTCTTTTCCCTCCTCTAACCAGAGGAAGTACCTTTTGCTTATTAACTTCTTTACGTCTTACACGGTGGAAATTTTGATAAAAGTAGACCCGTGATTTCACCAAAGCTTGACACCTTTTAGCATGTCAGTTTCATTAAAAAATTGGAATAATTAGTTATGCTGCAATACTTTGCCAATCGAGTATTGATTTATGTGTATTGGGGTTATTCCGCGCGAAAAGATATTGAAATCTTACCGGAGCACTCCTTTAAAAAGAGCTTTAGTGTCCTATCCTGACAGTTTGCTATTCAATGGCCAACCCAAGTGATTTTAAAACGAGGTGTCTGTTTCAATATATAAATATATGTGCATGCTTTTCATGATGACATTTAAGTGCATTTTTGGAAAGATTATTTCACAAAATTTGGCAAGAATATCCAAATTTCAGCCTTAACCTTGCAAAATGTTCACCTGAAGGATTTTCAATGGACTAGCCGATCCATCCGTTATTTAAGGTAATACCCAACATTTTAATTACACCTAGACAATTAGTGTCAGCCCAGTCTTGAAACATGCTGAGTAATAATGGCATAACTTGCGTTTCTGGCGGTAACCTAGGGGCGGAAGATGTGACACACCATCCTTCTAAAATTAACGCAGTGATTCATGACAAAAACTTTAATTCGTGTACCAAAGAATTAGCAGCTTGAAAATAGTTATCAAATTTATTTTGATTCTCAGTGGGTTCACCACGATATTTACTTACAATTACGCTTTTCAAGCTAAGGAAATTGTCAAACACTTATTGTCAAAGCAATGGTTGAGTGGAAAGTTAAACCGTCTTGACGTTGAATGAACCAATTACAGCCTCGCGTTACTAATGATGTTCCAAACAAACACTGCGGGAGGAATAGCATCCAAAACCAACTGAAGGCAAACACAGGATAAAATCGAGTCTTTCATAGGCTGGACATCTGCCATGAATGCTGGAATCATACGAACTACAATAGTTATTTAATCCAACCTTGCAGTTTTAGTGGTAGCATTAGTAGTAGTAGTAGTAGTAGTAGTAGTAGTAGTAGGCTTATATAATTTCGACTGAGTTTTCATACAGCCATGAAACAGAATAAAATTCAAAAGTATACTCAGGATAAAGCGTTTTAATGGGATTCTTCAATAATATTTTCGCTAAACGGAGTTCTTGTCAATCGGTACGCATTTTGTGTGTCTTTTTCACCTTTCGACAAAATCAAACATTCAAGACTTTTAGATGTATGTACTATACAGAGACCACTGACGAATGAAACGTCTTTATGATGTGGGTGCAAGCCTTCTTTGCCTGTCTGTCTGTCTGCCTATCTATCTATGCTGCTACTTCAACTACAACTACTACTACTAATGCTACCACTTAAACTACTACTACTACCATTATTAAAACCACTGCTACCATTACTCAAACTCTATATTAATGATGATGAGTCAGCGAACACTAGAAAATGCTGCTTTGAAAAAAAGAGGGTGAGGGGTGTGTGGCAAATCTGATAGGTTTGACTGTAGTAATATTAATTAATACAGTTATTGTTAAGTATGGCTTGGACACAATGGAAGATTACATGTCATAGGACACAATGAAAAATTCCATATCATAGGACACAATGGGAGATTCCATGTCATAGGACACAATGGAAAATTCCATGTCATAGGACACAATGGAAAATTCTATGTCATAGGACACAATGGAAAATTCCATATCATAGGACACAAGGGAAAATTCCATGTCATAGGACACAATGGAAAATTCCGTGTCATTGGACACAAGGGAAAATTCCATGTCATAGGACACAAGGGAAAATTCCATATCATAGGACACAAGGGAAAATTCCATGTCATAGGACACAATGGAAAATTCCATGTCATAGGACACAATGGAAAATTCTATGTCAAAGGACACAATTCCATATCCTTCCATGTCATAGGACACAATGGAAAATTCTATGTCATAGGACACAATGGAAAATTCCATATCCTTGGACACAAGGGAAAATTCCATGTCATAGGAGCAAAAGTATAAATACCAACAGCAGCTTCATTTAACTCTAAACAAGAAATTTTACAGTATTTCAACTGATCTGACATGATGGGTCCAATACATGCGCTAGTTACGTTAAACATGCTACATCTCTGTGTGTCTTAGATTTTTGCTAAATTTCTCGATTACAAATATAAAGACATGAGCACTCATATTAACTCTTCGATTGTTTCTTGTTATTTTTACAGATATACTGTATGGTGCTATACGTGTCAAAGTACTATTTTAGATTAAGAAATGTTTTAATTTCAGATTTTAAAAAATGCACTAGGTAATATTCGTAACTACACAGCCCACACAGCCCATAATGCTGAACTTAAAAAATGATACAAGAATGAGAAATAAATAAATAAATAAATAGATAGAAGCGAGTCCCCTGAATATGTTTTCCATATATTTGTATTTTACTCGCTTTTTATTGCTCACATGAGTTTTTCAGTTTTAAGATTTTATAACACAGTTGTATATGCATTGTATAAGCAGAAAGTGCTTAAAGATATAGATTTCTAATTTGGTATACATGTTTATACTTCGTAAATTTTAGATCACTTGATTTCGATGCCTTTTTGGACAGTACACTCACATGCAAAACCTGGTCCCCAATTCGAAATAAAAAATTCATGAATCGCCCTAAAGTTATTTTGACTTGGATTGCTAAATTTCGAATATACTTACAATGTGTGTACTTTCTTCAAGTGCAACATTGTCTACCAGGTATGGTTAATGTCTACCAGGTATGGTTATTGTCTACCAGGTATGGTTAATGTCTACCAGGTATGGTTATGTTGGGGTTAAATTTCTTGTTTGCATGCCTTAAGATATACCTTTATAAATTATAGTCTCTGTGCATAAAATGCTAAGAGAGTACTAGTTACGTGGATCCAGATCAGAGATTCATGTCTAAAAATCGAATGAAATTAAAACTTTCTTCCTTTTTGCTAAAGCGCCAATCTTACAAATAGATGAAAATATTCTAACACATCTTAGTACATCCATAGTCATGGTCCCCTGAAATGTCTCTTTTTTGTTTCCTTCTTCTTGTACACAATTAAAATTATACTTCATGTTATGCTTCCTGGAGACAGATCCTTGTATTCGATTTTGGACCCAATTACAACGACAACAAATTATACGAAACTTCCGCCAGAAAGTTGTAAACATAACTATTTTGTATTATCTGACACATAGAATGACCTTGAATACTTACGTTATTTTCCAATGTCTTCGTTTCATTCGATTTTAATTTCCTGTTGTATCGCTAACCTTTGGGGCTATTTAATAATAGCTATTGTGTGTGATTTTTTGGAATGGGCACATTATATGAAATATAAGACACCACAATTTTAGTACCGTATCTGAACCCTAGGCTTCAATAAAAGATTTAAATTTTAAATTAATGATAGGAACATTTCACTGATGACTCTAAATTTAGTTACTTTCGAGCTATGTGTATTTCAAACAAATATCTGCAATAACTGAAAAAGAACTTTATTTAACTGAAGTATTCAATTTAGAACTTAGATACATAAATTTATTTGAGACTGTTAATAATCCCTGTCAATAGAGTGATGTATCAAATTGTATGGTCTCTGTTCACTGTCAATAATTCCTGTCGATAGAGTGACGTCTCAAATTGTATGATCTCTGTTCACTGTAAATACTCCCTGTCAACAGAGTGACGTCTCAAATTGTATGGTCTCCGTTCACTGTCAATAATCCCTGTCAATAGAGTGACGTCTCCGATTGTATGGTCTCTTGTTCACTGTCAATAATCCCTGTCAATAGAGTGACGTCTCAAATTGTATATTCTCTGCACTCTATTATAAAAATGCTGCTGAAAGACATTATTTTGGAATATTGAAACGAATAATTCATTATATGTGGTACAAATTGTACGCAGAGAATGCACAAAAGATCTGCACAGATGAAAAATAGAAATATTAATGATTCTCCTTCTGGATAGTGACTTTTCACTGACTTTTAGAGACCGTTGTAAAATGGCTTTTCTATAACTTAGAACCCGCCCTTTTTCTTTTTTTTTTTTTTTTTTTTGTAGTTATCGTGAAGATTTGCCTCCAACAAGAAAAGCGTCCTCAAGAAGTACAAAATACCAAACACAAGCATTTTTAAGATATACATTTTTATGATCATATCTTAGAATCACTGTCTTATAAGCATGTCACGTGGATGGTTGATCCAAAATAATGACTGATGACAATTCCAAGAGATAAATACTTTCATGACGTCACGTGAAAAAGTGTCAGTGTAGCTAAGCTTCGTGTAATCAAGGATCCGCCAAATTTCGGAGAAATGTAGATATGGCATAAGTTGTAATTTAATTTGAAAATGATGTCCATATTTATTTTTTACAAACTCAGTGCATGACTGTAGAACAAAATACATTGTAATACGTCGTACAGGACTCTGGCACAGTTTGCATAGTTCACTTGTTTGACAAACAGTGGGAACGTTTCTCCAATCGTAAGTTTCCCCGAGTTTTCCATCTCAGGGCTTAGTTTTCCACAACCGTATATTGTCATTATTTTAACATCGTTGATTACATAATTGAATACCAATACATTTTTAAAAAAAAACATTTAGTATTTAAAAGAAACTATTTGTAAAAATAAATTATTTTGAAAGTATTATTAATCTCTTTTATTTTTTACGAATACTGGATAATACCTTACATTCCTCACCTCCTTAGTTTAGTCTTTATATGATGTGCTGGTATACGTAAACCTATTTCTGACGCAGTATTTAGACTTTTGACTTACATCCAATATTGTCTCCTAACTGTACTGATTAATCTTCGTGTCAGACTCACCATTCTGTTAATACTTTGTCGTAACTGTACGGATTAATCTACCTGTACGGATTAATCTGCCTGTTTGATTAATCTGTCTGTTTGACTCCCAATTATGTTAATAATTTGTCTTGAATGTAATGATTAATCTGCCTATTTGACTGTTTTTCTTACATAAATATGATGGGTGACTCTGACTCATCTTCGAAATTCTTGATTGTTTTGCAAAGGAACGAGAAATGCTTTTCAAGGTGAATGTTGCAATAAAAACAAACTCTTAAAAAAGAAAGATTTACAATTCCTGCCAAGAAATATTATGGTTTGATTTCATTCTTACATATAATTGTATAAGTAGATTTGTGTACAGAAGTGGAAAAACACAGGCTGCAAATCCTCGGAAATCCAATGTATATTCCCCAATATAATCTTGTGTGACCAAGAGGGTCATTAACCACACAGAACAATGATCCTTGGATATATATATATATATATATATATATATATATATATATATATATATATATATATATATATATATATATATATATATATATATATAATACAGATCATATGGCGAATAACAGTCCTTTCAAGTACAACGGGATCTCGTGTGTCAGCGATTGACTAAGATAATTGTAAAAACACTCAAAACGAACAGTGCAAACATAGTTTTTTTTTGTTTTTTTTTTTAACTAACCTTAGGGCTTTTGACTTTCATTGAGTCTTTGTCAACGGCAAAATTGCGAAACAGTGACAAACAAGACAGAAAATAAACACAAAAGAAAACATTGAATTTACAAAACTTTACATGATTATTTAAAAACTGTGGATATCGCACCTTATTGGTTTGAACTCCCTTGATAAAATGGCAATCTAGTTGGTACAGACTTACAATAGGAGGATCAAGAGAGCCATCTATTTCTTAATATAAAGTGATGTAGTCATATATTATATCCATGATAATTCATTGTTTCTTTATTAGCAATAACCACAGCAATAATAATAATACCAGCAAGAACTACACAATAAGTAGTAATTATAGGTAAGTGAATGAGTAATGAACTAAGTGAGCCAATTACTGAATTGAAATATATGGATTCTAAACATATAATGATTTTATTTTATTTTATTTGCGTGTGGGTGTCGTTTGGAGTCCTCTTGATTTAAGCCGCTTGGTTTCAGGATTCCTTTTCTTTCCTGGTTTGGGATCTCCAGTTGCGGTTGTGGGTAATTGCAATTAATATAAAGTTATTAAAAGTATGGCCAGGAGAAGAGAAGTGTTCCGCTACTGGGCTTCTGTCTAACTTCTTTGTCATCTAGTCAGAGCTGTGATGATTGATCCATTTGTGTAGTGTTTTCGATTTCTCCGACATACTGAAGATGCTGTGATGAAATAAATTACATTCTCTGTTTTGCATGTTTTGTTTGGACCATGTATGTTCAATTTAGCGCTCGTCTCTGTGCAAAAGAAGGTGTTTGTCTCTATCATATTCAACATATGTCAATCATGTTATGCAGCTTTTATTACCACAGGGCTCAGATGTGCCGATATGGTCTTGGCTTGTGATTGGAGTTAACTTTGCTCTGACAAGGATGTCGCTGAGGATTTTCGGTCTGCGGTAGGCTACTACTGGTTTGTTCAGGAGAATGAACTTTAGTGTGTCATACGATTCCACAATGGATCAGTGTTTCCCTATTGATTTGACCTATTTGGGGTTATCTAGATGGCATGTCAGGATAAAATGTATCTGGTCAACTTTTGTTCCTTTTCTCTATATTTTAAGAGGTCATTGCTGTGTTTTGTTCGGCCTTCTTTGTTGCCTCCGCTATCAGGTCCTTGTCATAGCCTCAGTTCATCAAATGTTCAGACAACTCAGACCTCATTTAGAATGTTTGAACATAGGCGCAAATTGTTGATACATGAACTGATATATCGTGTTGACACATGAACTGACATATCTTGCTGACACATAAACTGACATATATTGTTGATACATAAACTGATGACATATCTTGTTGATACATAAACAGACATATCTTGTTGATACATAAACTGACATATTGTTGATACATAAAGTGACATATCTTGTTGATACATAAACTGACATATCTTGTTGACACATGAACTGGCATATCTTGCTGACACATTAACTGACATATCTTGCTGACACATAAACTGACATATCTTGCTGACACATGAACTGACAGATCTTGAACCATATACTAAAACATCATGAGTTCAAGCTCTGCCCCCGCACGACCACCACTACCACCACCACTCCCAGCAGACCCCCTCCTCCTCCTCCCACAGCATGTTCTACAACTAGATAGGTGTGACATAGGAAGGATGATTTTATGCAATATGCATGACAAAACTTACCTTTGGGTTGAGCGTAATTGACACGTAGGAAATGATGTACTGCCCTTGCAGGTTGTTTGATATATAGAAAACCTTAGTTCAAGTGGGTGAACCCATCACAGTATCTCAGAAAGTTGCAATGAAGCTGTTCGAAAATGTTACTACTATTTAGGACGATTTCGCATTCATAAAGGCAGATTAATGTAGAATTTAAGTCCAAATATGGACAAGGCGAGTTAACCTATTTATATACGTTCATCCATATTACATTACGTTTTCATTTCTGGGCCACTGGGCTACATTCTGAATGAATTGGGTTGACCTCATATTATTATCTACGAGTTCTCACATTGAAACTAGGCTCCTTGAATCTCAATAATTTCATCGATGGAAGGAATTTCAACTATTATAAACTTTTGCATCCCCATACTTTGAATTTCCATTTGTTGATCTTCAGACATTTTTCTTAGATTCATCTGATTCAGCTTTTTAATTCATCTTAGACAGGACCTGATACTAGGAATTCTTTGACAGATATTCAATTACTCAGAGCAGACGCTTTGGACAATAGCTGCATACTGGAGAAAGAAGACTGAATTTTCCCAATTTTATATCCTCTTTTCAACCGTGTTTGTTGGAATCTTGATCTTTTCATTTCCTACAGTGGGAATATACGCAGATTTAGTTTTTTGCCACACATCATCCAAGTTATTTCATATGGTGATGAGGGATCTTCTTGCAAATAATGAAACATATATGCGAAACATTTTACTTTTAAGGCATTGGACAGGGTGAACCTTTTTCTCAGGATAAGTTTGTCCTGGGTTATATTTATAATTTTTCACACCTTATGCAGCTGTGAAGTAACGTGACATATGTCGAGTGCTGCGCTATTTTATGTAGAGAATGCAACGTACTTCTCATTCGTTGTTAAATTTCCATCAGGTCTCACGAATTTATCCAGATTGCAGTGAATAACAAAGACCAAGAATAACTTCAACAGAAATATAATTCCACAATTTGTAAGCTATTTACATATCAACAGTTTGAAAGATACTTACAACTATCGTGCCATCTTTTACATATAATTATAATCTTGCACGTACGAAGTTATTATGAATCGAAGAGGTGATTTGGAATTGTGTAAGAGGGCACGTGCTCAGATCACGCACGAATACTTGAAACACGTGTCCTGACATTGTGTCTAGGAAGGGTAGTCAGTATAAACATATGATTCAGTTCGTGTCTTCATCGATATAAAAGTCATTATTGACAGAGACGAATAGTTTTTAAAGGAATACAAGTTTGAGCGAATTGTTTTTAAGATAATAAATGAGTGATAGTGCATTCTGACCATAATTGGAATCGAGTTGCGATTTAACCATTATTAAAGAGAATTTTATTGTATATGAACAGGAACGTTTATGCAACAAAAATGTATTTTAAAAGAATGGATCTTACAAATCATCTCCTAGCAGTTACAGAAAGGGAAACTGACTATTGCGAGAAGTTAAAAGAAGGTTGCAGTTGTTGTTGTTGTTGTTGTTATGGGTTTAACGCCATTTTTACATGATAGGCTATACATGGCGGCCAGTATATTTGGTGTAGGAAGAACCCGGAAAAACCCCGGGAAGAACCACCGACCCACGGGAAGCTACTGGCAAGCTCTCTCACATACCCACTTTGGCCGAGCCCGAGACTCGAATCCACGCGGACAGAGGTGAGATGTGAGTGATCTGGAAAGGCGAGCGCCTTAGACCACTCGGCCACCCGGGGCCTCACATCACTCGGCCACCCGGGGCCTCACATCACTCGGCCACCCGGGGACCCTTAAAGAAGGTTATTATGCATATGTCTCTAAAATTGAAAACCATATTTTCAGAAGGAAATTCAGGAACTCGGTCTTGAATGCAACATCTCCAGGATTGCGTGTAAAATATATACAGCTGCAGAAAAAAAGATATTTCGGTAGGTTTCTGTAATTTTCTACAGCAATGTAAATTGATGTTAAGAAAGTATTCAAATACCCTCTTATTTCTATCTCCACGTTCATGTAATGATACACATTATTCTAGTAATTTGTATGTCAATCATCGATCTGATGGTACCTATGAGTCTTTGGAACTTTATACTATTTTGTGCCAAAATTTTAGTAAATAAAAACTGAGAATATAAGGCGTTTCAGCGCTACTACAAGGGGTACTGATATCATGTGGCATATTTAGCACATGTTGAAAATCATGACTGTCCCATATGTCGTTCCCTTCAGCGGTACAGATGTTCCTTTTCCCTTCTTATACCATACAGATATTCTTCATGTCATGTTATGGATGGACTTAGGACATGACAGCAAGTACATCAGACAATACATTAAATTACACGCAGAGCAGACGCTTTTAAAGAATGACTGCTCGCGATTACCAGTAATTAATGCACTAACTAGATGCAATTTGACTGAAAAAGTTCTCCCTAAATCTTTCACAAAACGTATGAAATTCTTATGTTACTTGTGAGATATATCACTCATGGTGAAATGCCTCAGGTGTGTGATGAGACGGTATCGGAATTTGGCTCATTTATTTTCCCTCCGCGCGAAAAGTCGACTCCTAGTGTGACTGCAGATGCCTGTTACACTTTAATATATGAAATATTCCCCCCCCCCCAATGAAAAAACAACTCCCAGCAAAGCTTCACCTCCACACATGACTTTACCGGGATATAATATCTATAGTACACCTTTAGTATAAATTGTAGTATCGGGTGTTAGATGGCATTTATTTTCGCCACTCATGGTTTCCATCCTAGGTCACAACAATTTGGCTCTCCGTCGGATAAACACGTAATTGCACAGATCACCCCATCTTTGAATATTCTTATAAAATTGTGCTATTCTAACAACAACACAAAATAGACAATTACTTTAGTCATATTAAGACTGTTTTGCAACTGTTTCTTCTATGTTCCCACTACAGAGCCTTTTTTTGTAGATGCCCTCTGCCTTGCAAACATGTCATAGTCCATTTTTTCTCTTCGCTTTTGTGTTTGTTTTGCTGATGCGTGTTGCCCCTTCCCCTGACTAAGAGCTCGAAATGCTTGGATATAGATACATTGGAATGTATATCTTAGGCTGGATAATATCTGGTGCACTGGTTTAAGAGTGTTCAAATACTTCTGTCAATTGTGCTTGCTTATCAATAAAATACGAACGAGGTTGTCCTTGACATCCTATCAGATGAGACCGAACAACAAGAAGAACGAACAGTGTATACAATTACTTCTCGTGAGTGGCTGTAGCAGTGCCTAGACCAACACACCACCAATTTCCCAAAAGGAAGAATGATTGATTTGCTCAATCTACTTACCTTTCATAATCATAGATCTTAAATTTTTCCAAAACATCTGCATCCATAATTCTTATTGTTTAATTTTGAATGATACTATTTTGTATAATAGTCATTTCAAAGATTCTGTATTAAAAATTATTATGTTGCATTTGTATTACAAAATCTAAGCAAATTTGTTATGTACATACATACATACATACATATATATATATATTATATATATATATATATAGATATATATATATATATATATATATATATATATATATATATATATATATATATATATATATATATACATACATACACACATTTCTTGCTCATTGTAATTTTGTTCATTTTAGGCATTTTGTGAAATATAACATACAAAGAATACTATACTTACTCATCTGCATGATAAATATGACTAGAAAATAGTACCAACTTATTATTGGGGATATATATATATATATATATATATATACATATATGTAAATATATATATATATATATATATATATATTTTTTTTTTTTTCTTTTAATAATGGTATAGTTTATAAGTTTATAATCTCTGTTCTTAGTCTAACAGCTGTCGTCTTGCCGTGAGTACACATACGGTAGGCTCGATCGATATTTCGCTGAAGCTTAAGTCATGTGACGTGTTTTCCGCGCTTGAGAGGGTGAACTTTTGCCTAGATTATATGAATCAATATGTTATTTACTGTTTATAATGTCAGGACACTCGTACTTTAAGAGATGTCACGCATAACCTAATTTCTGATTGGTTCGGAGAGGGTTGCAATATTTCGAAATACCCAGTTGTTTGTTTAAGACGTAATGGGTTTTAATTTTGTTTATGCGTAATGGGAGACTATATTATAGAATTAATAGTAGCATTCAGGCATTCTTCATAGTTACATTGAATAGAGAGGTCATAACGAATTTGGTTCATTTTGTGTGTGGGATATTCTTCTTTGGAGATCTATTTATTTTTAATACAGTGCATTCTGGATTAGTACTGTTTCTTCAACCTGAATAATTATACAGTTCCGTGGAATTATCGGAAACATTTAAAGAAAGTGTGATATTCCATATTCGCAAGGATTACTTGGATATAACTATTCTTATCAACACATTAGTACAGTGAAGGTTACTTCATTCGGAATACCTCATTCGGAATATTTGGATTGAATTCCGGATCAGTGAACTTTAGAACAATTTAGGACTTTTAAGGATATTCTATACTGTAAGTTATTTTTAATTCTTTCACTTTAATTGTTTGTTGAAATATTTTAATTTGTTAGGAAATTAAAGATTTGTATTTTAAATCTTGAAAGCTTGTGTGTGTCTTTTCTTTTGTTACATTACCCCTAGTCGTAACAATATATATATATATATATATATATATATATATATATATATATATATATATATATATATATATATATATATATATATATATATATATATATATATATAACAAACTATGAAAAAGATGTTTGGAGTAAAATATTGTTGTAGTCTTTATTAATTTTGTTATGTTTTGAACACATAATAGCTCCTCAATATTTTCTTTCTCTTTCATCTTGACCTCATTGGTAAATGAGTTTAAAATCATTTGAAAGTTTATTAAAGGAGCATACACATCATGCCAAAATTCCATTGGCTTTCCAGCGAATGAGAAGTTAGAAATTTGAAGTTGAACTGTACCCCTATTTTCTGGTTCTGGTAATTGTAGGCACAAAGGACAAGTGGGACAAAATGAATCTTCAAAAAATTGGTCACAAAGGCTTAACCAGGACTGTTATTTTGGTAATGTATGCAACATTTCCTATTAGAAAAAAAATATTCTACTAGCGACCGGACTGTATTAAAGACTCATTAATATGAGATATATGTGACAATTTAGGGATGACTTGTATGCAGAAGAATGTTTGTCGTCTGGCAGGATCATAATATCTACATGTCTTACATTTACACTTTTATTTGCTGAATGACCCTCACTCAGTCTAATTATTTTGCTTAGCACAATGTACTTTATACAGAAGACTTAATGGTTAGATATTCTTCATTTTAAACCTAGTAGTTCACGTTACAATTGTGCCCACCAATTCATATCCAAAGTTGTATTGACTTTTATTTCATAATTTATATACACCGCCTAATTGAAAATAAATATCTTTCTCCGTAGATATTTTCGTAAATATTGCGTTGAAGTTTTAGTTGAAATTTAGTTTTCATCTCTTATTATTATAGAAAAAAATAATTTCTTGTAATGTCCGTGATATCTGCCATCTGACCATTTTACATCCATTAAAGATCAAAACGAATTATATCCACACAAAAAATGTCTGAAAAAGTGCCTGCTCCAGTCTTTGCATTTTAGAATCAAGTCACGCCTGTTTAATGTTGTTGGGGTCGTTTTTTTGTGGAACAGTGTCAGGAAATAAAATGTTTCGCACCACATTTTAACAAGTAAATCTCTGTATCGGATGAAACTCTAAAGCGTCACACAATCTTTCCGAACTTTCTGCGAAAAAGATGCCGTCATTAAAATTCACATGTTGACACTTTTTAGTGTAGTTAAATTACACTAACTTGGAGTCATATTACGACATATACTTTTTTTTCTTCTTGAACATCTTGTCCGATAAATTACATATAGTAAGTATTGAAACCACACAATGATTAATAATGAAAAGATCATTTATATATTAAACTAAGATAAATTAGTTTCAGTAGGTCAAAGCGAGTACATATTTGACATTGACATAACTTATTTCAAATGAAAATTTCACTTCATTCCATGTTAGAAGTAAATATCTATAGCTCTATAAAAAATTGGCATTTATCACTGCTTTTACAATCTCGTTAAACCCATTAAGATATAAAAAAAGTAATTTTCGAAGATACTTTATCTTGCATGTGATCAATTATCATGTGTCAGACTGGGGTGGGTCGAGAGGAGGGAGTAGGGGTAGCCCGTTCTCTGTACACCAGATTTTATGTAAACAGAAATCTCATGTCAACTTTCACAGTAGTTTCAAGTATTATGGCAAAAGAGACTCAAGTACAACTTTGTTTGGAAAAGAAAAGTCAATTTTGATCCTACGTCTAGGAAAACACTTTGTGTAACGCCTTTAATTATTGGTCACTATTGCCACCAAGCTGGTGAAGGTTTTGACCTTAGCCGAGGGTGGCGGTTATTAAACAGTTGTGAGGATTATTGCCCCTGTCAGCAGCCTTTTCACTGGAGAACTCACGCAGTGTTGTTCAAAGCTTTCATGTCCGAAGTTGTTCCGTCCATAAAAGCTAACGTTCACTTTCCTTTCGATATCAGTACGAGTTTTGATGAGTGAAAATTCTATACCAGGTTTGCGATGGAAAGTGTTTGGTCGATCTAGATTCATAAAGAACTTTTCCGTTTGTTTTTTTTTTTGAATTCCAAAAAAAGAGGCACAGGTAAAGCTACAATAAACACTGTCTTCGTGTATCGGTTAAACCACAAATTAGACATGTAAACAATGAATCGAAGGGATCGTTACTGTAGTACTAAAATTTTTTTTTTTTTTTTTTTTTTTTTTTTTTTGTAGTTTGATTTTATTCCTAGGATGAAGAAAAAAATTTGCCTTCCTTACCCAAAACCCGTTTCTTCTCTCCTGTTCTCCCGTTAGCTATCTGTTTGACATATATATATATATATATATATATATATATATATATATATATATATATATATATATATATATATATATATATATAATATATCCGTTATTTTACCAGAGTTTGCTAATATAGTCAAGTTTTAGCTTTCAAATGTCATTTAAAATGTTAAATGCTTAGTTACACTGTGAGACTTTACATTTAGATTTATATGTATTGAATTTTTTTTCATGCGAAAAGATGGTAAAATTGTTAGGATCACAATTGGAACCTTATTGTTTTTCCTGATATTTTGCTATTTATTACCCAAAACACAGGTATCTGTTTTAATGGATCAATACATGTACATGCTGTCAATGTTGTAATTTCTATAATCCCTTAGACTTTTGGGGAATTTACATTACAAGGCAATATTTTTCTCTGATCCTTTAGCTTAATCTTTCTCATCCATTAGTTCTGAGGAAAATCAGGTAACGGTGGCGCTCATTTTGTTTCGATGACTGACTGAGCAATTTACTAATAAAATTGCTTTGTCAGTTCCAACGCCTGTTACATGTATTTTTAAATAAAATGTAACTATGTTCATCCACACAGCAGCCTTAACTTATCGACATTTTCACCTGGTTGATTTTTAATGGACAAACCGGTCCAGCAGTAATTTATGATAAAGGACACCATTTTTATTCAAGTTCAATGATTAGTGTAAGCCTAGTAATGAAGCATGTAGGGCAATGATGACATAAGAGACCGATTAATTATTTCGAGGGGGGGGGGCGGCTGGAACTTCTTTTGAGAAAAGCAATTGCCTCCTAAAATAGCCTGAAACAAATACTTTTCGCTATAATTTGCAGAAAAGAAAAAACTCTTCCATGATATTAGTTCGGAAAAATATTATCTTCAGATAAAAGAAACAAAACTCCTGGCTGGAAATAAAATTCCAGCTATCCTCCCGCCACTTCCCACAACTACACCCACACCCCGCCTCCAAAGATTAAATGGTCAGTTCCTAGCGGTAACTTGGGGCAGAAGATGTGATACAAATAGTTATCAAAGTTTTCATTTTGATTATGAGTGGGCTCACCACGATATTGACTTGTACGTACCCTTTTCAAAGAAAATAAATCGTCCGACACTTATAATTCAATGCAGAGATTGAGATGAAATTGAATCCTCAATTTAGTACTGATTTCCATAAAAGTCTTATTTCAGGCCTTTCGTGTGGCAGTGAATGTCTCTGAAAGAAAAATGTTAGCCTTAAAACTAATTGGTAGTTTAGTGACTACGGTCTCTCTCTCTCTCTCTCTCTCTCTCTCTCTCTCTCTCTCTCTCTCTCTCTCTGGACAATACACTTATTGTTTAATATCTCATTGTGCTTATTGCAATTAACTCCCACTTTTTTTGCTGCGTATGATCTAATTTTTCTAGGCATCGGAAAAATAAAATAGACAAAAGTAACTAATTTATTGTTTCCATCTGTTAAGAAATCATCATACCAGTCAGAGTCTATTAACCTGTTCAAATAAACAAGATCATATATATTTATGGTACAGAGGCTTTGTGTATAATACAGACTTCATTCTACCAATGTATATTTGTAGTACAGAGGCTTTGTGTCTAAGACAGACTTTATAGAACCAGCTTGTTCGCGTCTTTGGAATAGAAGGAATGGTTTTTACACTTGTCCAGTAGAATTACTCGAATATATAATATATATATATATATATATATATATATATATATATATATATATATATATATATATATATATATATATATATATATATATATATGTACATTACAATATAAACGTTATCAAAATAGTTTTACGGACAACGTTGTAAAGTCATCTAGCTGACATTTGGTGTTATTAGTTCAGTTATTTCCTTCTTTTTTTTCTCTATTAAATTTGTACAATTATTGTATTAGATTGTATCTCTAGATAGGTGACAAGTGCATTAGTTCACAGAGAACAAAGCCTATCTGAAGTTCTGCAACGACTTAAAAAAGTGGACTGTTGATTAGCTGATGCATATCATGTAATTATAAATTCAATAACCGTACTAGAGCAGTCTATAGGGTCAAAGGTTAGGCTCAGATACAGTGATATTGGAACAAACAATGGAACTTGGTGTTCCAGGGTGGTGATGATTTATAAGTTTATTTATGAATATCTCCTCCTTATAAAAATGTGCTTGTATTATGTATACACAAAACGATTTTCATTCCTGGCCACCAAGGAATGAACAAATAAATACTGCCTTGAAATCGGGGTGGGGTGGATGGGGGTGGGGGGTAAAGCTGACTGGTTGGACTATATAACAATTGATGTTATTATATTAATGTTAGTATCGTTGATGTTGAAAGAGTCTGGACGTACAAAAAAAAAATCCATAACATGGGAGCAAAAGTAAAAGTTACAGGAGCAGAGTCGTTCTCCTGTAGTCAAAGAACTATAATGTAGTTCAACTGTACTGACACAAGCCGTCCAACACGCATGTAACGCTCAACAATTTACATTTATTTATATCATAGTAAACTTTTTCAATCACAAAGGTAAAGATGTGCATATTATTCTTAACTTTGTTTTACTTCTTAATTTTATAGACACACCATACAGTGTTGGGAGTCTAAGTACGGTTTTAAATTACGAAGTTCTTAGAGAAAACGGAATTGCGCCAGGTTACATTCGTGACTACAGAACCCAGAATACTAGAATTAAACTCAGTCAGATTAAAACTAATAAATAAATAAATAAATAACTTTAAAAAATAAATAAATCAATAAACTGTGACGAATCCCTCGAACGCGGTTTTTCTATACATTTTACTGGCTTTTTTTCACACGAATTTATAGGTTTTAAGATTACAAAAGAGAAATGTATATGTCTTTTTCATTGAAGTAGCGACTAACAGTATAGAACTGTAACTTTGTAATATACTTGTTTAAGCTTAAATCAATATTAAATTTTGTTATTTCTATATTGTGCTATTTTGGACAGCATAATCACATGGACTGCCTGCCAGAAATTGTTGAAAACATACATCTTAATAAATGATATTAGCAACGCTTTTAGTCTGTACAATTTCAGGTTTCACTATTTTCTGTACATTAAATCACCCAAGAATTAGTTTCGACCGATATTTCTAAATTTCGAATATGCTTATCATGCATGTTCTTTCTTAAAAATGTAACATTGTCAACCGGGTGTTGTTAAAATAGATGATCTTATATAAGTGCTCATTTCAAGTGAAATTCACGAAACGAGTCAAATAATTTCTATCGTCTGCGAGCCTTGGTTTGCAAAAGATTCAAATTGCCTACAAAGACAATACATACCCCCAAGATGTCTCACCCATTTTCTTTATAAAAAAAAAATTAAATAGATAAATTTATTTCATCCTAGTATTGCCAGAGACAATTCCTTGTAGCCTATCTTGGGTTAAGTTTTAAACTGATCGCAATTTTATTTCAAACTCGGGAAAGCAGAAAATCAATCAGAATGAGGCGTAAGTGTGGTAAACATACCTGATATCTGATACATATAATGTCCCCTTAAGTCTAATTTTATTTGCTGTAGGTAGAGTCACGTTATCTTCGTTTCAATATACAGTTCTGTCCTCTTTCTAGCTATCCTTAGAGATTCAATAATATCTCTTGTATGTGATTAATTGGAGGGTGCAAATTATGTGAAATATAAGATAGCACAATTTTAGTATCGTGTTCTCAACCCTAAGCTGCATTAAAATTTATTTAAATTTCAGTAGTCTAGCTATCGTATGTCCTGGCACCACCCTCCAAACTTTGTGGGCAAGAACCTTAGACCACTCAATTTTTTTCTCGAGTCAAACAGCTGTTATCCATGTCTCCCAGTACTTTCAGTCAGATATAGAAAATAATTACAAATAAAAACAACTAGATTTCAGAATGCTAGCTATATTACTTCAAAAAGAATATAACACTTGCAAAGAAATAGCTAACAAAATTATGAAAATGTAAAGAACAAAATCTTACCGTATCCGCTGTTCTCGCAATGCGAGATCACTGGAGTCCCACCCTTCACTTTTCACTTTATATTTTTATAAGTTTGTATAGATTTGATATAGCCAATAACATAGCTAGTTAGTGCATATAACTGTGATAAAAGTTGTTAGAAATAATGGACTTCATATTAAAAAACTAACAAGCAGTGCACAATATTCTTATCCCGCGATTAAGTGTAACACGTTAAACTGGATAACTCACATTAAATATGTTACTATAGGAAACGAATTTGACGAGTTAAAAATATACCACACAGAAAATAACTACTTTACATACAAGCACTAAACATTTTTTTATAATTACATTTAACATTTGATAATAATGATTCAATGAATAGGTACAGAGCACAGTGTGATATAAAAATTTGCCAAAATATTTTAAACTGGGCAGTATGGATGGCAACATCAGGATGTGGAATCTCTTATTGGCATTTTCAGATAAAAGTATACCTGAGTTAGTGAAATCATAGTATATAGGTTTCACGTTTACTTTCAAATACGAAAACTGTTGTCTGAATGCTCATTACCGTGACCTGATGAACAAGCTTTTAGTCCAACAAATAACAACATAGAACAATTTAACATAATTTGCAATGTCTTCGATATTCCTTAAAATCATGATTGGATATATATTAATGGAATAATAAATATCATATTAATAATGGCACTGAAGAACATAAAATTGTACATCAGGGCTTTGGAGAATCTTCACCAGCTATTGTAGTTAGTTCATACAAACTTGATTGTAATTATGGAGCTGGAACAGATGAATACTTTAGAATACTGTCTACCGAAGACATTAATTCAATGCTAACGACAGATGAAAAAATAGAACGGGCTTACTTTGTTCTACAAGACAGCAAAGGACTAACAGAAAAAGAAATATGTAGGCAAAGAAGGTATCAGGTCTTATGTGATATATATTTTAGGCGCTCAATTACAAAATATAACTCGTATTACACAGCCTGTTTCTACTGTTCAATACACTGTGAAAAAAGAAAAAAAAAGAAAAGAAAAAAAAACTACAACAAAAAATAGACGTTGTTTGAAAAATTAAATTTGGGAGACAAAGTCTATGACTTAGATGAAAACATTACAACAAATTTCAGCAATATATTTCAGATTCAAAGTTAGATTAAACTATGCTATTGGTTGTGAAGGTATATTTTTGTAATGAAGTGATATGGTAATGAGAACAGATAACAGAATACAACAACAATTTTGAAAAGCTATCAGACACATTTGATCTAGAATAACTACTGCTATAAATATCTACCTGGTAAAGAATATAATACCACCAGCTGATAAACAGTCTGGAAAAATTCACCCGAAGATAGATTGTGATGTAACTGGAATAAAACAATATAGGGTGGCTAACAATTATGTAAACAAGCAAGATAAAGATGATGAAAGGCTTATAATCATGAGGCAGGACCTACAAATGCGAATAAAACAGCTCATAGATTTAAAAGATATAGATCATGAAACGAAAATATTCACACATTTATTATTATGTCTTTTGTTGAAGAAGCAGCCGTAATTTAGTTTTTTAAATAGATAATTATTTTACTTTCTTCAGAGCCCATTTTCCTTTTATTCTTTTTATTACCAAAATAAACCTTTATTTCAATTGCAACGAAGAAGCTAATTATTGCATGAATTAGCAAATGACATCAGACAATAAAAAAATAACTGTTACACCTAATGTAAACATAGATATACACACAAAAGAAGAAAAAGGCAATGCTGCTTCATTGTTAGCTAACTGAAACAAATAGTTGACAATATTTTTCATACTTCGTTTTAATTTATCAATGAACAGGTCTGTGGAACTCTCTTCACCGCTGCCACTACGGCTACCATCTGTTCCTCCTCCTGTTATACGTTTTAAAAAACAATTCTATGGTCAGACAAAGAGTTGATGATATCATACTAATACCTCTAAAAAAACAAGAGTAATTGTTACACCTTTTACATTAAACAGTTGTTTTAATCTTTCACCTAATGGTAACTTTTCTTGAACTTTTAACTCGGTGTTATTAATATTTACTCTAAAGTTATATTCTAAATATGATCAATGAACAAGTTTTTGTACTTCTTTACTTAATAAGACTTCACTACGTCCTATGATTTAGCCTTGTTCTGTTCATATTTTACTTTGCTGATATATTTTCGCTTGCTCTATTTTATTATTATACAATTCAAGGTATGTTTTCATTGATAATATTTAAAATTTACTACATCAAAAGCACCCATATAACCTCTTGGGTCTATTTAGTCTTCTGGAGAAAATAATCTCTTTACATTTCCTTCTTGAGAATAACCTCTTTTCAACATTTTATTAAGTCTTTTTATTCCATTTTTTAAATTAATATGTCCTTGTTTTAAACCGTTATATAATTCTATAGTATCGTTTATAACTTTGTTTTTTAAAATCTATTTCATAAAGAATATGTATCGATTGACTGATTGTAAATATTGGCTGTAATGGCTCGTTTGTTTTAAATGTACTCAGTTCTATTTCCTCTGTAGCTTAAGTTGGTTGCTCAATATGTTGTTGTAATGGTTTAATATTTAATGGATTCCAATAATTTCTCTTTTGCCTAACCTGATGAATACAAAAATTTTTAAAAAAAATATTTTCAAAAATCACTTCTGCCTTTTCGCGTAATCTACAGATTTAGATGCTAACATTATATAACACGATGAGATTATAACATCTGGTATAAGTAAGTTGAACAGTGATAACATAGCGAGTAAAGTAATACCGGTAGGCGATTCTGAGATAAGTCTTGATAACTTTAATACAATATTTACTAAATTCAACCGATACGATGAGATAAAGAATGCATTTAGGAATAAAGTTGGTAACACAGAAAGCCAAACTATTGAAGAGCTACAAAATACATTTTAGAGGAGAGAAAGAAGATAAAAAAGAGATGTTTGAAAAGCTTACAGCAAACATAAATCAGAAAAATCTTGTAGTGAAAAAAAAAGCAAAAACAAAGGATACAACGTAAACATAAAAACATTATCTAATGGCTGTGTGAATGTTAACTGCTTGAATTGTTGTTACTTACATAGAAGCCTCCCTTGTCGTGGAAGGAGAACCTGAAAAAATATTTTTCAAGTCCAAATAATAGCAGAGATTAGAAATTATACATTTCATTACAGAGTACAGATTTTGTAATCAATTGTTACAATAATTCAAATAATCAAGAAAGAATATATTCTATTGCATTAACGATAAAAATTACAAAAAAAGCAGTTTCAGTTCCTGATGGATTCTATAACCTTGAAATATGCATGAACAAAGTCAAGGAACGAATCATTGCTAATAACGACAATGAAAAAAGTATTGATATTGAGTACTTAAAACACAATTCAAAAGTTTTCGTAACTCCAAGCAATACTTACACAGTATATATAACAAGCTACAAATCTAAATTGCTAAGATTCAACAGTCGAAGATGTATGGAAACAACTACTGACTCAGATGCAGTTTGTGGTATTTTTAAACCTAAAGATTTATATAGTTTCCTAGATCAAATGAATAAGACCACAATTACTACAACGGCAGCTCCGTTGAGCCTTCGAATTCTAATTATTCAACTCTATTGAAGTCTTTACCTGTTAAAAATGCTATTCACGGTGATTTCATTTCATATAAACAATTGCAAAGATATAATATAAACAGATGAAATATCAGCATTAAAGATGAAGATGAAAAGGTAATAGAGTTTTACGTTATGACTGTAACGTATATAAAAGTAACATATTGCAAAAACGTATCTGATGACATAATAACATCCTTTTCAGATTATAGCAATAGATACCTGCCGATTGGGTTTAGTAAGTGTGACAGATGTAATACAAGAATGGTGCAGTTGAGCAAGAAGGGTAGAATAGTGTGTTGTATGAGACTTTAATATAAATACAAGAGGAAGAAAACACCACCACCACCAACAACAAAAACCATTAAAAGACAAAACATCACAAATTAACAACAAAGTAATTTACTTGAAAGATGTTATGAGACGACTACAAACCAAGCTATGTCCTGATGATGTAATTAAGGGTATTACAGATATAATAAAAAGGGATAATATTGCAGAATTAAACTTCGGCTACATTTCCAAAATTGTAAAAGATAACTATAACATAAAGGACTTCAAATTTGTGTACTAAGGAGGTAAAAGGGAAATACAATAATGCATGTTAGAAGGTTGTTAATGTATTTAAAGTATTTGTTATTTTTTTATTTGGCTCGGCAAAATGGTTTTTCACATAGACGAAATATTGTAAAATTACAACATAAAATGTTTAGATATTAAATTTAAAAAATATTATGGTGGAACAATTAGAGGATTGGAGGGTGGATGGTATTGTGCTTTTCCCCTCTATATGGAGGATCGGCGGATTGGTGGCCTATTTTTTAAAGTTCGTTGTTACGAGAAAAAAATGAGAATTGTAAAATAAACGTGGTGGATCGGAGGGTAGGCGGTCTAGGGCAGTAAAAAAAATTGGATATGTTTCTCTCTAAAAAAAAAAGAAGAATAGGCAGGTGGGTAGCTTAAGAATTGCTTGTTTATTGTTCTTTTTGCTGCTGCATTTTTGCCTGTTTCTTTGTTGTTGTTGTTTTTTGTTTTTTTTTTTAAATTGGTGGATAGAAGAGTGGATGGCTCAGGACTCACGTAGCTAAACTACTATTTTTCAAACAATCGATTCAGTAATGGCAAATACATGTAAATATTTGCAAAAGTATAAATTAGATACTAAAAAGTAATTCAAGTTTAGTAATCCATTTTAATTTAGATGCATATGTATTGAGATACGACGATAATCACAATCAAAAACGTCAAGTTTCAAAATGGATGGTCTCCCTTCACTGTTGTGAAAGTGTTGCTTAGAGACATTTTTTTGTGTGCATGACATTGAAACGATTAATTAACGACGTTTTAAATAAACTTGTCGGCAGAAAGATGCTCAATAGATTGCATAAGCGAAACATGTATTATTAATGGTGCTGCCTCTGGATCCATGACTTTTGACTGGCTTTAGGATATCTTAGAAAACAGTCACTCTATAACTCAGAACTTACCCAACTGGTATTTATTGCTTTCCATCAAGATTTGCTTCCTATAAAAATATATTCTCCATCTTTTCTGTCAACCTCCAATATAATTAATACTGAAGAAAGTAACCATTTACAACATATCTGGGATTGTGCTGAAGATGTACAAAATACCAAAAAATACTTATAGACACTAAATACCAAAAGATACTTATAGACACAAAATACCAAAAGATACTTATAGACACAAAATACCAAAAGATACTTATAGACACAAAATACCAAAAGATACTTATAGACACAAAATGTTCATAGTGATTTTAGATTTATAAGATATCAAATACATTTTTTTTTATAAATATGTCACAGAGTCGCCATCTGCTATGCTGTTATCAAGAATGGCTGGACAAATTTATGATCGATGGTAATTTCAAGGGAGACATATTACGTTTTAGGATGTCATGTAAAAAAAAGTGGGAGTGAAACAAAGCGTCATCTGATCAAAGCCCCATCCAATTTTGGAGAAATGTAGATATGGCAAAGGTTTCAATTACATCTGAAAAGTATGTGGATATTATTATTCAGTACATAAATATATAATAAATATACAGTGTACAGGGCTCATGCATGGTTTACTATTTTCTTCAATCAAGGTTTATCCTGAGTGTGTCGACTAAGGTTTAGTTTTTTACAACCTTGTACTATCATTATTTTAGCAACATTCATTACAGAATGGATTGATTTGTACAGACAAACCATCCACTCCAATTGAATTTCTCGCAATATTGATGCATGGCGTCAATTTCAAAAGTGCGGAGTCAAGTATGGTGATGTTAAAGTACCTATAAACCTGGAGTCTCGTGCATCTTTACCTAAACACAGCACAGGACAATCATATGTAAAAAACAAATTCTTTCATGTTGCACTTGCAATTCCGATATTTGAATAGAAATTGTGTCACAAATCACATCTCAAAGCCAGCTGGTATGGACAAGATTATATCAGAACATCTTATCATAATCCTCACCCATCTTTTTGTTATGAAATTGGTCATGATATGCGGAATTTGTCGAGAAGGGTATAGTTTATTAACATAGTGATTGCTTGCTATATTGCACCTTGGTGTCATGAATTCTGCGTATAACGTGCACACACTTTTGTTGCCAAGGAAATGTAAAAATGAACAAAAATCCGCATGATAACAAACACTTGAAGATAACAAATTAAATGGATTTGAAAATGGTTGTTTTAGCAGGAAGAACTTGTCAAACCTGCTATTTGATTAAAAAAAATCACTTCAGCAGATGTGCTGCGTTTATATCCTGTAACATTCCGATTCGATGAGTTAACCAATATGGCAGTTAATACTCTTTCAAATGGAAGTCTAAGGTTATCTGTTCATCTGAGAGAGGAAGAAAAAAAGTAGGCAGGTGTACACATTCAAACCGTAATTCTTTTCATTTGTTGTTTTTTGAACTCCAGAGCCAGTTAAAAGATGTTACCGAGTGTTAAACTCGCACTAACAATGGCCTTCAAGTTTATTGATTTTCAAATAGGAGCAACCCTTTTCTCCGGTTACAAAGCACATGAGATCATGGGAAGGTGTCTGTATCTTTTATTCCTGGCTATTCACAAGAATAATTGTGATATTAAGTGCTTTTCTTTAATTTCAGGACAATGAAGAATTTTTAAAGACTATATTTGAATGTGCTAATTTTTCGTTTTTGACAAATTACCAGGCACTATGGTATAGAATTCGAAACTGAACTTGACGTTGTGTAAATGGGAGCTCTAAGACTACATAATGATGTTATAGTTGAAGCGTATACTGTTTTTCACCCACGTTTGTAGCAAAATGGGTGTACGTACCGTATGCGAATCCCCGCGACTGAGAATGTGCGAAATGCGTTTGCTAAGTTGAAAATATATATATATGCTTAAATGTATCGATACCAATACAAGTTTTTGCTTTTCTACGGGATTGAAATATGTTTAAACATTCAAACATGACATTACAATAATATATATGTGATATTTTCTCCGTTTTTGAAAAATTGAGCTTTTTTGACCACCGCCCTTCACAGCTCCCATATATTTTGTCATCCACCACAGTAGAACTGTAACGTCATCTATGTCAGTCATGAAAACCCTAATCAGCAACAGTTAATAGTTCCACGATTTTCATTTAGACCCGTCTACCCTCATTTGCATTGAAAACTTTTTACTAATCGCGCTAAAACTTTAGAAATGTATGTACATATCTGTTTAATAAAATAGCTAACTTCGAAATTTGAGCTAAATACAAGCAATACTTTAGGGGGATGAACAGACTCACAGTTATATTTTAGTCTACTTCGTTGGGCCTTTTCAATTTTTCCTTCTATATGTAATACTGTGCAATCACCAATGCCAGGCAACCGTTTAAGCAAATATCCATTGAAATACGCATCAAATATTTTACCAGATATAAATGAAGACGATCATGTTACATATCTATTGTAATACACATCAAACATTTTACCAGATATAAATGAACACGATCATCTTACATATCTATTGCAATAGACATCAAATATTTTACCAGATATAAATGAAGACGATCATGTTATATATCTATTGCAATACACATCAAACATTTTACCAGATATAAATGAAGACGATCATCTTACATATCTATTGGAATATACATCAAATATTTTACCAGATATAAATGAAGACGATCATCTTAAATAATATAAATTAGTGCTCAATTAACTACTTTTTCTTTCTTCTTTGTTCAGAAAATGTACCTTTATTGAATTTAAAATCACTCGTAGGTCACCATACAAATTTGAAGAAAAGGCATTCAGGAAGATAATTTGAAAATATAGGTAATTGTAACAGGTAACATCGTACAAAGGTCCTGTAAATTCGACTTAATCAGTCTCATACCTTCATATTCCCAAAATAATACAAAAAAATCGTGAGAAAGAAGGGAAGGGTTTCTACATGGAGTTGTTTTGCATTTTTCTACACTGATATTGTGAACAATTCTGTAGAGGACAACTATTCGATTCCTCTAATTTGTCAGTCATTCCCTCCTCCTCAAGTAACCGATATTTGTCAGTCATTCCCTCCTCCTCAAGTAACCGATATTTGTCAGTCATTCCATGCTCCTCAAGTAACCGATATTTGTCAGTATTCCATGCACCTCAAGTAACCGATATTTGTTAGTCATTACCTCCTCCTCAAGTAACCGATGCCTCCCTCGCTCATATGATATTTCGAAATTAAGATAAATTTCTTCAGTCTTTTTAAAGAAACAGCGGGTATCAAGTTATTCTGCCTGCAGATGTATAGTACTTACTTGTATTTGTATCGAGAGGAATTTAGGCAACTTCAATTCGAGCGAGGTGCGTTTCATCAAGTTATTTAAGCCTCAGTAAAATGCGTCCTTGTGGTTTGATGGACTGTGATTAAGAGAGGGAACGCGACAAATGAACAATATTATCTCTGACAACATTATATCTTGTTATACTGTTGGGTCATTACTAATTCATCATAATTGACACAACATTATTATATTATAAGTGACACGCATGTTATTGCTCTGCTCTCATATCCATAAAACTCAACTCTGAGTGCACATTCACACTCAAAATTATTGTTGTCATAAGTCTAACATTTGCTTACTCCATACAAGATAAATTGTATATATTTAACATATATCTGTATTTAAATGCATTTCTGTGTAATAATCTCTTGCACTGCAGTCTATTTATGCAATGTAAGCTATTCAAATTTGTGCACTCAAGCTGCGGAGTTTCATGAATACGGGCCCTGTCATGCGGCGAGAAAAGACCATATAACCATATACATTCACCATATAACCATTTATATTCACCATATAACCATATACATTCACCATATAACCATTTATATTCACCATATAACCATATGCATTTACCATATAACCATATAAATTCACCATATAACCATATAAATTCACCATATAACCATATACATTTACCATATAACCATATACATTTGCCATATAACCATATCCATTTACCATATAACGATATACATTCACCATATAACCATATACATTTACCATATAACCATATACATTCACCAGATAACCATTTATATTCACCATATAACCATATACATTCACCATATAACCATTTATATTCACCATATAACCATATACATTCACCATATAACCATATACATTTACCATATAACCATATACATTTACGATATAACCATATACATTTACCATATAACCATATACATTCACCAGATAACCATATACATTCACGATATAACCATACACATTCACCATATAACCATTTACATTCACCATTTAACCATATACATTCACCATATAACCATATACATTCACCATATAATCATATACATTTACCTACAAATCAAATTATAAGCCATGCTTGTGTTTTTATGTCATACAGAATAAGTAAAGCACAAGAACTTACTCCACCTATTTCAGTTATAAAGTGCTAAATAGACATATAACACATTAGGGACAGGTCTATGATAAATCATGATTAAATGAGAACTTTGCCTTTTATCAACTTAATTCAATATATACCGGCACTTCTGACCTTTTATTCTTTTAACAATCATGACAAATCTGTATATTTCTTGATGGATATGTGAATGTTAGCTCAAAGAGGTTTCTTTAAAATGAAGTTATGGTTGACACTGGCTCTTCTTGGTAATTCTTGATTGGTTAGTAAAGGATTGAAATATGCTTTGAGACTGCATATGTTAGCAAAAGTAATTCGTAGAAAAATACAGATTTTAAATTTCAACCAAAATATATTAAGGTTTCATTTTATTGTTATATGTTTTGTATCCCCTTTATTGATGTTTTAAGAAGATACTCTGTATTGCAGTCGAAAAGCCCAGGCTGCGCACTTCTGAATGCAGTGTATGATTCTCAAAGTAATTCGTGACAAAACGGTGGTCAACCTCGCAGTGAAATCAAAGAATAATACGTCATTACGATAAAGATTTGAAAGCCATCATAACTTACAATCTGCATAGCCATATTGAAATTATCATTCCATCAAAAGGAATCACAATGGATATATACGCCAGAGTATGATAGCACTATTGTAAAATACATTTGAAAAAAATATATCTGGTTGAAATTTTATGATTTACAGATTTTGAAGTTTACGCAAATCATTTCCTGTCATCACTTGTCAAATTTTCTTGATGGGCCATTTTGATTATTATCATCAGAAAATTAAAATTATCGATAGTAAATTTAGCGTAAGCCATTATTTACATTAAATTAACTTGAGAGATCAATTTCCACACTGACTGAATATTTCAGTCTCTCAATGCATTTTGTCACCATGCTGTTGTTGAAGACGCTTTAAATGCTTGTTGTGTTGTACAGGAAGTGCACCGACTCTGTTAATATTGACACTACCAAAGCTGGAAGAAAAAGAAAATTCTCATCTTTCTTGCATAAACAACCGATACTGAAGTAAGGACATCCATTTCAAACAACCGATACAGAAGTAGGGTCATCTATTTAAAACAAACGATACTGAAGTAAGGCCATCCATTTAAAAGAAATCTATTTGAAATAGGAAAAAATTTTGTTTCAAACAAATTATATAATTCGAAACTTTAAAAAAATTATAAAAAAATGTTTAAGGAGATAATTTGTTTTGTGAGTTAGTATCACAAACAAAAATGGATACTTACTTTATGCAAACTATGCATTTGACTTGAATAAGACCCTCCTCATAATATTACGAGGATTGTAAATACTCTGTTTAAAGTCAGTGGGATATAGTATGTTCGAAACATTTTTTGGTAAAAAGAAAGACTGTATTTTCCGCCAAAAGGTACAGATAAATATATTCCAGATTTTATCAATAATCTCTGTATTGCTATCTTTAATTTATTATACATTAATTAGACATTTATATAATAAAGTAAGTGGCGCAGTTCCAAAATGCTAAGTTTATATTTATTACGGCTGTCGCTGTCAAATGTTATTATTGACGGTGACTTCAAGACACTCTGATTCTGCTTTGGCTCAGCCTTCCAGCAAATCCAGTCTCTAATATACAAAGATGGTGTCTTATTATAGTTCCTGTTTGATAATTTCCATTTAAATATGGTGGAATAATTGCTATCAGGAAGAGAAATTGTGCAAAGTCAAAGCAAAACTTTAACTAAGTACTCTTACTAGTAGAAAAGTATTTTCCAAGCCGAGATATCCGGTTCAGATAAATTAAACAGCACCTGCGGCTAAGTATTAGTGAAGAACTCAAATTTGATAGTTTGTCCCTTAATCTACTTGATATAAGTTTTCTAGATTTAGAATTTAAGTTCAGGTGCATGGAATTATGTTAAGAGATTGATTTGTTTTTGTGCCGACCACTTCTGGATAGAAACAACCTGGCAGATTAGCTGGATGGATGATCTTTTGCGCTTTGTATCTATCTTTATAAAATCACCCCTACCCTTGGAGGCAGCAGAAATCCTAGATAGCATATCATAGGATAATTTCAGCCTTTTGTCCAACTTTGCTTTGACATTTTGAAAGGTACAGGCAAATATATTATCACGGCTCAAGTCATCGCCTGTTCAAATTCTCATTAAAAACGTTTTATTGAGAATATGTATGGCCTATTGTTGCCCCACTGTTGATACAAGAAAGGGATGGAAATTTTAATTCTGAGTAGGTTATAGGTCCCCTCAAGCGGATTTTCCGGAAAATTGCATTAAAGACCTAAAGAATATGAGATACATTTGACAATTATGGAGAGATTTGAACGCAAAATAAGCCCGCCATCTGACATTATATACCATAATACCTGCATTTCTTGCTATCAGCAACTTTTTTTGCCGAATGACTTTCAATTCAAATTTCTGTTACAAGAGACTGTCTTAACACAACATTCTCTACTGATAAATTATTTTGGACTGCTTCTCAATGACATTGATCATAATGTAGTTCTAGTATTCATCATTTAGCAGCAGCAGTTGCTTTTTTTTTTTTGGGGGGGGGGGGGGGGGGGGCCGGCTAAAATAGCGGTTAGAGCTCATGACAATTAGTGTTACAAATAAAGGGAGGCTGAGTCAAAGTGTTATATTCCCCTGATTTGGTGGAGTGGGAAGGATCATCGTACATTTCCCATTAATTACAGACCGATAGGTGTTGTAACACGCAAGGGATCTAAGAGAACCGTACTACCTAGGGAATAGAGCAACACCTGAGTGACGCGGCCTGAGGTCGATGTTTCCCCTATTTTTGAGGACCTCAAGACAACAGACGTTGTTAACTGAAGGTTTTTAAACTAAATACCACAAATAATTTTCCTCTAATCAACTAAAGACCACACATTAATGAGACTGTAATTTCACAAATGCAATTTTTCTTGTTTCACATTTGTAGGAATTATTTGTATACTTTTCTAAGTAGGCAGACTGGTATTTTATGCCACGTCATCATGCTTTTCAAGCCGGAGACCGGTATTTCACGCCACGTACTACAAAACACTACCTATACACCTAATACACATAATTATTTCTATCTCAAATGACTGAACGCTTATACGTTAGAATATCCTACTAATTCCTGATGTTACGAAGTAAGGGAGGGTCAATTTTACGAAACTAATCCAAGCTACCATAAAGTCACTTGAATACTGTACATTATGACGTCTGCTCCTAGAAATTGGCTAATTACTCGGTTTGAGAAATATCTTCCCAACACCGACTTTCCATAACCAAACAAAGAATCACTAAAGTCTAACAATATACACGGAGACGTAAATACAAATAGCACATGCCCTATGTGTTTTGCTGTGGAGACGTAATTAAAGATACCACATATTCTATGTTTCTTACAGCAGAGACGTACATACCAACAGAACATACCCTAGGCTTCTTACAGCGGAGACGTAAATACAAACAGAACATACCCTAGGCTTCTTACAGCAGAGACATACATACAGATAGAACATACCCGAGGCTTCTTACAGCGGAGACGTACATACAAACAGAACATACCCTAGGTTTCTTACAGCGGAGACGTAACTACAAACAGAACACATCCTAGGTTTCTTACAGCAGAGACGTAACTACAACAGAACACACCCTAGGTTTCTTACAGCGGAGACGTACATACAAACAGAACATACCCTAGGTTTCTTACAGCGGAGACGTAACTACAAACAGAACACACCCTAGGTTTCTTACAGCGGAGACTTCAATACCAACAGAACACACCCTATCTTTCTTACAGCGGAGACGTACATACAAACAGAACACACCCTAGGTTTCTTACAGCGGAGACGTACATACAAACAGAACATACCCTAGGTTTCTTACAGCGGAGACGTAACTACAAACAGAACACACCCTAGGTTTCTTACAGTGGAGACGTAACTACAAACAGGACATACCCTAGGTTTCTTACAGTGGAGACGTAACTACAAACAGAACGTACCCTAGGTTTCTTACAGCGGAGACGTACATACAAACAGAACACACCCTAGGTTTCTTTCAATGGAGACGTAACTTCAAACAGAACATACTCTAGGTTTCCTACAGTGGAGACGTAACTACCAACCGAACATACCCTAGGTTTCTTACAGTGGAGACGTAACTACCAACAGAACACACCCTAGGTTTCTTACAATGGAGACGTAACTACAAACAGAACATATCCTAGGTTTCCTACAGTGGAGACGTAACTACCAACAGAACATACTCTAGGTTTCTTACAATGGAGACGTTTCTTCAAACAGAACATATCCTAGGTTTCTTACAATGGAGACGTAACTACCAACAGAACATACTCTAGGTTTCTTACAGTGGAGACGTAACTACAAACAGAACATATCCTAGGTTTCTTATAGTGGAGACGTAACTACCAACAAAACATACCCTAGGTTTCTTACAGTGGAGACGTAACTACAAACAGAACATATCCCAGGTTTCTTACAGTGGAGACGTAACTACAAACAGAACATATCCTAGGTTTCTTATAATGGAGACGTAACTACCAACAGAACATACCCTAGGTTTCTTACAGTGGAGACGTAACTACAAACAGAACATATCCTATGTTTCTTACGGTGGAGACGTAAATACAAATACTAGTAGCATATACCCCAGGTTTGTTGCAGTGGAGACATAATTACAAATAGCATATACCCTAGGTTTATAACAATGGAGACGTAATTACAAACAGCATATAAATAAATACAAATTACAATATACCCTAGGTTTATTACGTTTTAAACAGAGACCTAATTACAAATAGCATATACCCTCGGCTTATAACAATGGAGACGTAATTACAAACAGCATATAAATAAATACAAATTACAATATACCCTAGGTTTATTACGATATAAACAGAGACGTAATTACAAATAGCATATATCCTAGGTTTGTTAAAGTTTTGTTTAAGCTACTCTTCATTTCATCAATTATTCGATTATATTGCCTTTCGAACATAAATACATTCATAAAATTATAAATACTTTTATTGTATTAAATATATCTTCTAGTATAAAGTATGTGTGTATGTGTGCCATTAATTTTGGTAATGAGGATGGAGTCAGAAACATTGTTAGTATACCTCGGAGGTGGGTTGGGGTGGGGTGGGGTGTCGAATTTCTTATGTCCCGCTGGTGAGATCATGAAAACTGTTTGTTGGAGTTCTGTTTTTCTGCTGGCAAACCCCTGACCCATAATAATAAACGATTATTTATTGAAAGCTGATTTTTTAAAATCATAAATATAGAAATTCAGCTTCGTTTTTTCCCTCCCGTCTTTAGACTATTTTGATGTCAATTTGGTGGGAAACGGGTGACTCAAAGAGTCTCAAAGTTTTATAGTTCTAAGGGCTTCACATTGAATTCTTCTATAGCTCTATTTTAAATGCTTGTGTATGTCTGAAGCAGGCGTCATGTAAAATTCATGCAAAGTAAGGTTCAGCATTTTCATGACAATATTTTAAAAGAAGTTTTTCAATAACTTTTGAAAGCGTTTATGACATGACAATTTTGTCTTTTATGATTTTATAATCTCACCATGTTTTTTTGTGCACTGTATATTGCTGTATATTTTACATATTATTTTAATGTGTGTATTAGTTACAGTCAGGTGCGCATATGAGACTATGTTGTCCAATTGTTGTTGTTGTTGTTGTTGTTTTCTTAACCTTGAGGAAATTTCAGTTTTTGTTTCAGTATCTATTACCACAGACGTGCTACTGAGTATGATTTCAGTCTTTCTAATATAGTTTTTCATATATATTTGAAAAAAAATGTATTTTTAACTTTTTATGCAACTCTCACTGTATACATTTTTTTTCTTCCTTTCATTAAGCGTCAATCCTACTGCCTTTCATCCACTGACCTGATTAATCATAAAGCTGTATTTTTTTTTTATTTGCTCCCTACTAAGTTATATGCAATTAACGCAATCTTAATTAAAACACACACACACACACACACACACACACACACACACACACAACAGAGACATATAATAAAATACATCAAAATGCAGAGTGGGACTTCCTAAGGCATCGTCTTAAATCGCTAGTGATTGAACAAAACACTGAAATACGAGTCGCTGTAGTATTCTTAATCTTAAATTCCACACAGTGCACCCATGATAAAACACAGAGACTTAAATTCATCACAGTGCACCCATGATATAACACAGGGACTTAAATTCATCACAGTGCACCCATGATAAAACACAGGGACTTAAATTCATCACAGTGCACCCATGATAAAACACAGGGACTTAAATTCATCACAGTGCACCTATGATAAAACACAGGGACTTAAATTCATCACAGTGCACCCATGATAAAACACAGGGACTTAAATTCATCACAGTGCACCCATGATAAAACACAGGGACTTAAATTCATTACAGTGCACCCATGATAAAACACAGGGACTTAAATTCATTACAGTGCACCCATGATAAAACACAGAGACTTGGAACTTGCACATTCTTTTAGTGTTGTAGAACATATGGGCTTTATGTATGTAAATTATTATATGTACTATGGACGAAAGCTCGCCGAGTGCGGTTACCCACACCTATGTTTATGTACCGTAATGTCCTTCGTCTCGTTGCACTTTAAAAAAGAAAGAAAAGAAAACACCATACAAATTATATATCAAGCAATTTGTCAATCACAGTACTCGTTACCACGTTCCAGGCAGGTTTAGATATCACTTTACAAACCCCTTGTCAGTAAGGTGTGAACTAAGCTGACCAGGGCACATAGGAATGTTAATACGGGCAATTTAGTGTTGTCACATTGGGTCTGTGACTACTTTTGTCTTATCAATTATATATCTGGTTGCAGTTGTTCCGGTGGACAAATATTATACCCCATTCCGGACACATGAAATGAACCCCCTATCCAGAATTTTTATTGAAAATATTGTTAGCAAAAATATCGGTCCTTAAGGGTCCTACATGTATTTGTACATAGGAAGGGAGTGTTGTGTTAGAAAAGATCAAAAGTATGAGTGTGTGTGTGTGTTTTGGAGAGAGGTGATATCATCAACATAGAGTCGAGAACTATTTAGCAATATTTAATGAATTGAAAATAAATAAAAGCTATAATTCTTCTCTACAACTAGTTTTCTGTATTTCTCATATAGTCTACTGGATTTTGGGGGGAGGAGAGGAAGCTGTCAGGTGTGGTGGGAGACAACTTTTTCAATCTAATTTGAAATAATCTATGTTTCCTGTTTATTTGATATTGTAGTGTGTTATTTCTGTACACTCAGAATGTACTAACTTTACAATTTGCTTCTCAGTAATTTTGAATTCTGGCGCCGACTGTACTCATCAGTTATCTGACCAACAATGACAACTCACCCCTATTTATAACATTCCCCGGACACCATATGACACAATTCAACCAATCGCTGAAGGCACGGCAAACCATATAACCAATCAGTGCCTGGTGTGGTGTGCCGTGTATTGCATTGTAAACAACACAGTTTGCATGGTATACAATGTCAGCATTGTAAATACATATACACATAACCATAAGTATTTGAGTATTGCAGGACTTGTTAATACAGGACTTGTTTATATGAACTAATAAAGAGAATAAGAACATCTTATTAACTCAGATTTATATGAACTTAAACTATATGATGATAACTTAATTCTCTAATAATTGAATCGATTCATGTAGACGAGGGTTTTGCACTTGGTGCAGACGACCAATATTGTCGTATCGAAGCATGAATTGCATACACCTATACGACAGTATTGCAACCATATTATTACTAAAACATGCAAATTACTTACTTATCAGTACCCAACTATCAATGTCCAGAATAATAGCAAAACCGAAAGTGTAGAGCCTCCAAATACGAAACTCTCATGCCAATTAAAAATGGCGGACATCGTAATACAAGGACTATAGATGGATGTGTCACTTCGTGATTATGGCTGTATGCTGCATAAATTACTTACAGTAGTAGCATACAAATATAATATGTGTAGCAGGTAAGCAAAAATATTACACTCTGAAACTTTACAGCAAACGTTTCAAAGACGTTTCATCGAATGAACCTGTACCTCAAAAATAGGTTACACATGTAAAGATCGGTTGTAGTGATAGACTAATAGTTTGCCAGTCCTTAGAAATCAGAGATAATTATAAGTGCTATGTTTTGTAAGTGAAAAATTATAATTCATATTTATTTAATATGTATCATATTTATCAAAATAAAATTGATAAAAGTAAAAGATTAAAAATAGTATCAGAGTCATTGTGACTCTAACCATGGTCATTACAATATAAACCCGTTTCAGAGTGGTGTTAAGCCCCAAGCCCCGACTGTGTGAACATCCATACCATCACTTATATAATTATTGCCCATCCCGGGCCCGTACCCTCTGGAAAAGTTGCCAAGTTCTATTACCCATCCCGGGCGGTACCTGCAGCAATGTTGCCAAGTTCCAAGATTATTGCACTTAACGTAACGTTTACAAAACAAAGACATCGCATGACTAGCTAGCTACAACAGTGGTTAGACATCAGATTTAGAGGTTACTACATGCGGTCTACATCTTTCCCATAACATGTGGTCCATATCATTCCTAAACCACATATTACCGAAATAGACCGCATGTAGTCAAATCTTGAAAATGTTATTCTCGCTACTTTTTCTGAACGAATCGTCGTATCAACATGGGTTTTCAATAAAATAATTATAATTATATATATTTGGCTCTTCATAAATAAGTATGCCAATCTGACCTCCAATATGTGGTCCAGCTTTAAATTCCTAATTTGGCTACTTATCCTGACTTGATGACTGCATTGATTGAGGTTTTCACCGACAACTTCTTCAGATAAGTGTTGGTTCTTAATAAAATATAAAATATATTACTGATTGACTTCCAACGTAACCGCCGCTGCGGCCATCTTGAAAAAATGTCCCTGCATGCATGTAGAATCTATTGAAAGGAAGTTTCCAATGAAAGACTTGTTTTGATAAGTTTGGGTGATAAATGAAAATGGTGCCGCTCTGATATCCAATATGGCCGCCCTGTTGGCCAGCTTGAAAATTTTCTTAACGTTGTGCTCTACAGTTTCGTGCTTTGCCTAGGGTTTAATTTTTAAAGAAAAAGAATTTCCCAGGTTTTTCTCACTGATTATCCTGGCTATTTAAAAAAGACCTTGTATATTTTATATATTGTTCAAAGAACTTTTGATTCCCTTTATTTTGGTGTATGATTGATGGGTGTAATTTGGGTAATTTGGGTTATTGAGTATACAGCTTGGCCTAATTTCAGATATGCACCTAAAAAAAACTGCTTGGTCATTTTAGCTTCCTGGACTTCAAAGGTAAATTGTAAAAAACGAGCCGATAACTTATTTTTTCTTTTTATTCATTCATTGCACCTTCCGAAGCTGGTATTGCCTATTCTGGCAAAATTCGTTTTCCCTATTTTAATAATTGCAAAATTTAGTGTACTTTCCACTAGTTCAGGCTGATTTTTCGAGCACATGGGAACAACCATTTTATCAGCTGTCTGCTTTAAAGAGTACATAGTTTCCATAATTACCACAAGTAAAGAAATTTCAGTCATAGTACATGAAAGTAGCATAGAGGTGTGCCAACATTTTCTCTATGGTGCATGTTGCAAATGCAAACAACTTCACTTTACATCTGTCACTCTGTCAGAAGTACGTAATATCTGTAGAGCTCAACCTAACACCGTCTCCTGAACGGATGGTCATGCCAACATAACGTTTTCACAATAACATCTTATAATGTGCAGTTGGTCCTAAACAATAATCCTACAAGTTCTTAAAGGACGGTCTTGCAGACACAGAGCTTTCACCAGAATAACTGTGATGATATGTTGTTCGTCCTAAATGTAAATGGAGCCGATATGACCTCCAACTTGGCCGCCATTGTGGTCACCTTGAAAATCTTGCAAAGGCAACTCCTCCTGAATAGGTGAGACTGACTTTGCGTTTTCCAATAATAATAATAATAATAATAATAATAATAATAATAATAATTTAAGTGGCTTATGAGTTTGACAACACATAAAAGCATAAATGGATTTTTTTTTAAAAATCACTTTTTGTGGATATATCGGATATATACGTTGAACGTTAGGTCAGTTCAATTTTTATAACATGTTTTTGTGTGTGTGTTGTTGTTGTTTTGTTTAGTTGTCATTGGAGTGGTACTATGACACTCTCAGCAAATAGTAATTATAGATTTTTAACTAAACAATGCATATGGGAAGAGTTTAATGATACTTTATCCAGGACCTCATGTTCAAGTACAAATGTCATGACTTATTTGTTGTACTGAACTTATCTTTTGTACATGTTAGTTTAAACTATAAGAACATATTTGTAACCAAATTGGTCATATCAAAGCACATGCTAAGACTTTTGTACTGCACTTATCTTGTGAGCATATTGACTCGATCATTTAACAAAATACTTTTAAAACCATATTAGTTTTGTTAGAGTTTCTTAAGAATATCCCATGTAGGTTTAAGGCTCAGCAGTTTAAAAGAGTGGAAGAAAATGAAGAAATGGACTCCTACAAATTCTTTCTCGGTCAGTAGAGAGTCGGTTCCTCGAGGGACTCTTGTTATTTTTTGGCATAAGCAGGACAAATTTATTTCCACACACCCATACCCATATTCCATTTTCAACCAAGACCAAGGTCCTTCTAAAGTTTTCAGTTAAAGTATCTCTGTTTGCTCATATTCGCAAAGCCTTTGAGGGTCAGCTATGATGTTTGCACAGTAGCATCAGAAATCAGTTACAATTCATACCCACAAACTCTCCACCCCTTAAGAAAGGTCGAAACCAATGAAAAAATCTTTGTTATGTTTTGGTTAAAGTTTATCCGTTTGCTCATAAGACCAGATCCATTTGATGGATAACTATAATACTTGGACAGTGGCGTAAGTAAGGAGTGCCTTTCATTTCAACACACGTTATCACCCTCCACTCTTTGGGCAATATCAAGCATTTATGAAACTCTTAGTTAAGTTGTTGGCTAACTTTATTTTGTCTTATGTTCGTAAGTCCCAAATCCTCGTGGGGGTATACATGTAGCTATTATCCTTGGACATTAGAGATATCGCTACGATACTTAGTATCATCAGTATTGAGCAAGTAGTGTCCTTTCATAGCGACACACTCTAACCCACCATTCTTTAGGAAAAGCAAAAGCCATTTGAAAATCTTGGTTTAGCTTTCGATTAAAGTATTTATTCAAAGATCAAATACTAGATATCTTGATCTTAAATAAATACCTATAAAATATGCTTCAACCTAGATAATAGTAGTTACACAACTAATGTTATGTTAAAGTTAGTTGATGTATCTGCAAATAAGTTTAGTGATATTAATTATATTTTTAGATAAAGAAAAATGTCAGGATTAAGAAATAACTTTTTAAAAAAGAGGACTATTTTTAGTGAGGTTTTGGCAATATCAAAATCCAAATTATGTCAAGACTTTAAATTGGATTGGGATCAAGGAGAATTTAGGGTTGTGTTTTTCCGGGGTGGGTGGGTTGAGGGTATATTTTCCAAGGGTGGTTTGTGCTGACAGAGATTTGAAATGATAAGAAATAAGGAAAAAAATTGGAATGACTATTTAGTATTTGGAAAATGAGAAAAATAACAAGTTCGGAACCAGAGAAACTTAAAAGTCAAATTATATTTCAAGATTATGAACAGGGTGGATTCTAACTGGTGACAACGGGGATTTATTAGAGGACTGCATATATCTCAGTTACGAAAAATCGTACAAACAAAATAAATTGGTTTCTCTGTTTAACATTGGTTTTAAGAAAGCTTTTAACGTAGGATTAAATATAAGTAACCTCTCGATCCAGTTATGCATACTAATTCTTGAAAATAAATGTTTTGGAAGCATGGACAGAATATACAGTTTTTTATGATAACAAATTAAAGGAAATTTGATTGAAAATACAGCACAACATTTGATGTACCAAATCATTTTATAGAAAGTTCAATATTTAGATAAAGATAAGTACAGTTATTGTCATTCAGAAAAGAATATCAATTATGCATTAATATTTTGAGTAAAGTAAATTAGATATAGATTATACTGGAAAATCGATGAATGATACTTTTAATATTAGACAAAGGTTTGACAAAGGAACATCAGATACCCAAAATTTATTTTCTTTTTTTACTGTAGAAAGTAAATACTTTTATCTATCAATACAAATGTCACGATCTTTTTTAATTTTGATATATTGATTAAAACTTTCAAAGAGTTTTTTGAGTTAAGAGAAGTAAACTGCAAAAATGAGTAACTCAGATAAGAAATGTATGTACAAATTACCAGAGATTACTTTAGTATTTTATAGTTCCGAATATGTATTTGTACATGCTATTAGCTTCGTAGAAATCATCCTATTTATCTCTTCTAAAATCTTACATAACACTGAGACCTGGTACTATATATAGCATTTGGCAGGTATTTGTTCTCATGTTTTTGATAGTATATAATGCCTATATATTAGTACGGTACTCAGCATACTTACCTGTATAATATTACTGTGTGTGTATTTTATTTTGAGTGCATGACCATTATTTTGTTTGTCAGTGTATTTCCCTTCTTTACTTATTGCTTTTTTTTTTATAATATGTTATAGAATGTGCAAATAAAGCATTCAGAAAAGTTTTTGACCAACGTGTATCTGTTTGATCGTAAGTTTTAAACCGGTAGTTGGGGTAGGGGCAGGATGATCGCTGTTGTATTTGGAGTGTAGCATCAGCTGCAAATGCCCTTTCATATCCATGCACCCATACCCATCCTCCATGCCACAGGCATGGTCAATGTGCATATTTTGCATGCTCTTAAGTCCCAAACAGGGGAGTGGGTGCTATACTTACACTATAGAATAAATAAGCAATTACCGTTTATATTTACACACCCATAGACATCCTCCATTTATCTTTCACCATCTGGCTAGGACAAAGTAATTTGAAATCGTACTTAAGTCTTTAGATGTTCTCACGAAATTTCCGTATTTTAGTATCAACAGTCCTTTGAGTCCTCATGATCATAGGTCCAAACTCTTTGAACGAATGCCTGAGTCCTCATGATCATAGGTCCCAAACTCTTTGAACGACTACGTACGCATTGGCCTTTCTTCTCCATCCAAGGGTGTATGGAGAAGAAAGGACAATGCTTCCGTAGTCGTTCAAATCCTCTCCCTCTGCCCTTGAGCAAAGTTCAGTGTCGTTTTAAATTCTTGGTTAAGTTTTTGGTCGAAAGGCTTTTAATACATTTGGCTCATGAATCAAAGATTCTTGGAGGGATTGTGGCTAGACTTGGACTTTTGAATAAGCAAGCATTGCTTTTTCTTATCCCTGCACTCAACTCTCCTTTTTCCCCTGAGGTTAGGTCAAGGTTACTTGAAAACTTTGATTACTTTTCAAAACAAAGTATATCTGTATGATCACAACTCCCTAACCTTTCATAGATTTATTTCATAAGTGAACTGTTACTAAAGAATCGCTATTTCAGCTCCAGGCACTCATATCTCTGACTGTCCCTGAGGCAAGGCCAAGGTCTTTTGACAAGTGATGGCTAAGCTTATTGATAGGTTTATTAAATGTGCTACTTATCGTTGAAAGTCCGAAAGCTTTAGAGATTTTGCTCTCATATTGGGGCTTTGGAATCATTTTAGCATTGTCCTTTGACTTCCTGGCATTCCCACCAGCCAGTGTACCCAATAAAAGGTCGAGGTCACACCTTGGTTAATTTTTGACGGAGGGTTTTTTTTTTTTTTTTTTGGCCAGGTTATCATTCCTAAACCAATGGAAGGATTCATGTCATTATTGGAATGTTGAATTATTAGACATTTCTCATTCAGATTCACAAACACCAACCTCTTATCTGCTCTTTGAGGCAAGGACAATGTCCTTTAAAACGTATCAGACACAAAAGCAGGTGTGTCATAAAAATAATTGAAATTCTTGTTTTTTCATACGCATCACCCTTACAGATGTCTTACAAAAATGATCTTTTTTATCAGATGCCGTTTTTATATTTACTCTGTATTATTTGATATTACGATTTCATCGTCTAATATCAAACAAGGATTTTATGACATAATTTCGATTATTTATTTTTTGCAATCATATTTTCAATATCATTATATAATTATTTCAGTGAAATCCATGACATCAAATAGTGAAGTGAACATCTTTTCCAATTATATGAAAATAGTTTATTTTTCACTTAAGAGAATTACATTCATACATATATAATTTAACCATTGACATCACCCATTCATATATTGGATTGTCCATAGCAAGTTAACTACCCCAAACCTGACAATCAATATCCAGCGTGGATTGGAATGATCAAAGCGTGCTACACGTGCGACACGTAACAGCAAGAACCAACACAGAAAACTGGACTCGATTATCGGTTGTGTTTTCTCCTCATTAACCAAGAGTAAGCGTTTTTCAAAATGACGATGTTGGAGAAAGTTTATTCCTCTCCTCTTATAAATGTGATTATTTGCACGAATAAAAATGAAGAAAGATTGTTGACAAATATTTTATCAGCCTCTGACCAGTGTAACTTGCAATATATGGACAATAATAGTAGTGAGTAGTCAATGCACATGACTGTATGTTACCAAATTAAAAACAAACAAACCAGACTAACATTATTACGACAAAGAACTGCCTGGACGACCACGCAATAAAAACATTATTTCAACTACAGATATAATTTCTTTAAGAACAGCAACAAATAAATAAGTCAATAGGAAAATGCCATTGAAACTTGTCTGTTGGTTCTCCATTATCTTCCTAATTAAATAGTCAGCCAATATAAAGGGAATTGGCTGTAGTCGGCGAACAGCGTGTGCTCTCTCTCTCTCTCTCTCTCTCTCTCTCTCTCTCTCTCTCTCTCTCTCTCTCTCTCTCTCTCTCTCTCTCTCTCTCTCTCTCAATCTCTCTGATGCAAACAATTAGCGAAAACTTCGAAAGTTTTCTCATTTTGTGAGTACTATCCTAAGCATTTTGATTATAATTCTTTGGTTATAAGGACAAACCATCTAACTTCATGTTCCATTAAACAAAAGCCACAATCTTCTCAAAATGGTTTTAAAAACTTTTTTTAATAGTTAATATATAAAGGCAATACACTGAATCAATGCCTAATGTTTCAGCGCGACGTGGTCAAAATTATATTATGGTCATCTACATATTGCGCGTCCCCGCTATGTTTTTATCTCCATTTCATACAAACTTAATCTCTACCCAATGATTTTCCTATCTTGCCATATTTATTTGTTTCATCTTCTATGTATTGACTGACTGATTGATATTTATTTATTTATTCTTTTTTTTTTCTTTTTTTTTCGCTCAGGGGACACTGATCAACGGTGAACTGGTAATTCAGAAAGGCATCGTCCACAGAGATGGTTTTTAGAATGATTGTTAAAAAATTTAAACAGTATCAACGATCTTTTGGTCCATCATAAAGTACACTGAAAAAAAACACATTCAAGCGAAGAATTATACTTGAACCAAGTCAGGTCTCACCTTAAAGCAACCAAGCCCTAGTGATTGGATTTACAGTCACACTTTTAAATATGTTCCACATAGAAAAGCCAGCGTCATCGTACGCTTGTCTAACTATCTATCCCTGTGTGTACATCTCTCTGCATGAACGGTTGAATCTAAACATGCATATTTTACACCAGACGATCTATTAACAAGTATTTAAAGGTCCTTACTTATATTTTATGTTGTTTTTTTTATGTTTTTTTGTAATATTTATTTTTATATTGACTGCAATTTACAGTTTCTGTCATTAGTTGAAAAAATATAATCACAGGTGAAACCTTTAAATTTATCTCATTCAAAAAGGCTCTAAATCGAAAATTAGTCTTAAGGTACGTAAAGCTAAACATAATTTTAAGTCATTTAGAACGAAACAAGACAATACTAGCATAAAAAGTACTGCCTGATATATGTAACGCCTCTACTGTCGTCTGTCCCTACATTGTGCTGCAGACCTACACAAGGTTACAACGTATTTTGTGTTTGTATCGTCCATTATATTTGTACAGAGAATCTAAATTATATCTTATTACTCCGCTTTGATCTTCTGAGCCGACGATATTCCATGTCTTTTTGTGCAATGTATTAAACCCTGTTTATTAACAACTTGAGAAAGCCTCAAACTAGGAGTGTTTAACAGTTGCTTGTGGGCCCGCCCTCTTGTTGTCAATCCAAGCACAAACCCTCTATAATAGATGCTCATGTTCTATTGGTTCTTGGCACGCCGGCTTTCAATGGTAATTAAACAGATAACACTGTGAGTAATTCCATCATGCAAATTATAATTCACGTGCCTTTAAAGCGAAGAGGTATTTTACATGTCTCTTGATTGCTTGTGTCGCCTGGGAAATTTAGTTCGCGACCTAAATACGATTCATGTGATAGTTTCAAGGTTTTAATTCTTTCGGACCCATTCTTGTTTAATGACCTGGTGTTTCATCGTGTGGGAGTAAACCAGTTGATAAATGGTTTACTAACTGTGTTTCCTTGAAGACAGTATACAACCTAGACGAGTGTGTAACCACGTGCAGAACATACATTGATGCCATGGTACACAGATCAGAACCCCTATCGAATATACGTAAGATGGATTTATTGTATGTCACCCTATTCTTCCTTCTTGGAGATTTAGCGTCAGCCGTGACTGCCGTTGGAAAGGTGAGTGTGGAAATTTGCATAATTAGTATAGTTTCAGTACCAAATGGTTAATGTGCTGGAAAGATGTACAGACAATGGATATCATGTTAATATTGGGAACATTATGGTATCGTTGAGTCAATAGACATGTAGCCAATTGACCGTGGGGTAATCACTGAGAGAAAATCTCTCCCAAAGTCATTTTGGTGCGTACAAGTTGAGTGAAACTATTATTTTTGATAATGTAGGACATTCTTGAAATGAAAACTCTCCATTTTTCGGCCAATAAATAAGGGCAGGATAAAAGATTCATAAAAAGAGAGAACTAAACACCATGGCTGTTATACATCATCTTTAATTTCTGTAAAAAAATTTTTTTTTTTATTTTAAATCGAACCCCCAACCACAATCCGTTTGCTCACATTGTTTGTTTGTTTTTTTAACCCTTGAATATATGAGGGTACAAAGAGTGGGCATATAGGCTGAATCAAGGCTAGTGTGTTCCAACTATTATTATGTCTTCCTTGCTTTTCCATAAAAATAACTCTTGACCTTTTCACAAGTCCCAGATAAACAGTCTGTGCTAAAGAATTATTGCACTAGTCATTTTTCAACCATTTGAGAAACGAACAGAATTTTACTTTTTGCTTGAACCAGTTTAGAGTTAGTCGCAAAGGCTACCATTTTCAGTTGTTAGAACGTCAAGCATCAAGCTACATCCAATATTTGGGACTGATGTTACCGTTGTTCATATAGTTACTGGTGTATATCTCTTTGGTCTATAACTAAGGCCTTGACTTTGTATAGAACTAAGGCCTTGAGTTTGGTCTAGAACTAAGGCCTAGACTTGTCTAGAACTAAGGCCTTGATTTGTCGAAAACTAAGGCCTTGATTTTGGTCTAGAACTTAGGCCTTGACTTTGTCGAGAACTAAGGCCTTGACTTTGTCGATTCAGGCGTAGAATCTGAAGTGTACACTACTTATAAGTCTGTTTTCAGTTTGAATATCTAATTAATCTGATTTAATTTTCACATTGACCTTCAGCTGTTATGCAGTTGCAAAACATTGGTCATTTACAATAAATTAAATTTGTCTATATATTCGCCTCTCAGCGATATTTAACTTCATTACAAGACTCTTTAAGTTTTATGTGTGAGGGTTTGTGTATATAATGTAGTGAGAGAGAGAGAGAGAGAAAGAGAGAGAGAGAGAGAGAGAGAGAGAGAGAGAGAGAGAGAGACTGTTTGACTCAAAAATATGCAATGCAAACTTTCAAAAGTTTGTGAACCCTGCCATCAAATACACTCTTAGTCCGATAAATCAGCCCCCCCCCCCAAATCTGTGTTGATACTGATTGATGGTCTATTTGTGAGTCTGGGTCTGATATGACCTATTAATAAAATCAATTGTTTGCAGACAGATATATCCGCAACATATCGGTGTACATTTTAGACACATGTCCGTATTTCTCGCGTCTCTTGATCTACCGTCGGTTGAAGGGTCTTTTTGGCGATATGTACAGACTATTTCCGGATCAAATCCTGTTTGACGAATTGTAAATCCACGTTGAATAACACAACCCATTGTCCTGTGGCCATTTTGAATTTCGTGGCTACCAAATACCGGTAAGTATCTAAACTGTGCGCTGGTGTGTTCCGGACATATTTGTAAATGAACAGGTGACATCATTTCCACAAATAATCCATCAGTATCAACACAGATTTGGGGGGTTGTTTTATCGGACTAATCCACTCTCACTGCAATTCGACAACATAACGACACGTGTTGTGTATCAATCAGTAGTTTAGAAATTCTACCGTCTTGTTAATGTTCCGCAGACAAGATTTCCCATATTTATCGGAGCCGCGATAGCTCATAGAGAAGAGTGGCGAACACCTAATCTAAGGTCGCGGTTTCGATGCTCGCTCAGTCAGCCCTGTTCGGCTGCCTTGGTTTTTCTTTGGGATAGAGACTTAGCTCCCAAAGTCTATGACAATTCACCTGTATCAAAACCTTTACTATTGCTGATAAATTGTACCAAGCCTGTCCTAAAGGAAATCTATGTGAATTCACCTGTATCAAACATTAGGGTCCACCTTTTGAATGCCTTCTTAAAATGGCCCATTTAATGTCCAAACAACTTTCATTTATTAAATATAGTTTCATTTTCCTACAAAAGATGAATACATGTGTGGAAATTTCACATACATACACCAGGCGACGAACATTTCTGAAAAGATCAATTACCATTTAGGCCAACAAAAAAATATGTGTTTCCTATTGCACTGGTTTAAAAATTAGGGTAGGCAGGTAGGTTTTGTTTTTAAACATTATATATATATATATATATATATATATATATATATATATATATATATATATATATATATATATATATATATATATATATATATATAAATCAAATAATATTTCAAGCGTTTCAAAGTACTGGGCAAAACAGGCTCAATAAGATGCACAAATCAATTTCAGCACTGTGATTTATTTTATTTTTTTTTTTTTTTTAAAAATTGGGGTGGGGGTGGGGAAAAAGTGCTCGGGTCGGCAATGAGAAACAGGACCGTCGGCCGACCGGAAACATACATATTAGTTTTTTTGGCCTTATGTCTTTGGAGTTTTTGGAAGTCATGGTCATACTGTATTGTGAATTATATTGTAAATGCATATGTAGGAAGTCATGGTCATACTGTATTGTAAATTATATTGTAAATGCATATGGAGAATTAACGACCCAAAATAGGATGCATCTGAAAACAAATATTGCAACAAAACTCAAAGAATTATCAAATTTTTCAAATTTTTCTTATTTCATTAATTAAGTGTAATAGTTATATTCAATTAATTATGTTACTGTCCTAAATGTCGAATATGTAGAAATCAAATATAAGAAAATAATACAATATCGTTCATGGCAATTTACGTGAACATAAAGTATTCATTAATTTAACCATCAGTAGTTTTCGAAATAGATAAACAAGTGACGATTGAATCAATAAAGCTATGAACCCGCTAATAGAAAAATGAATTCACAATATTATATTATTTTGACACACACACACATACAAATATATATATATATATATATATATATATATATATATATATATATATATATATATATATATAACATCAAGCTGAAGGGTAAAAAAAAATTGATATAAATATTTGATATCTTTAAATTAATGTAATTCAGATATTCGAAATTATTAAACGGGCCTTTTCTGTTGGCATATAATTCGTGCCTAACATTTGTTGTTTCAATTTTGAAGGTGACACATTTCTTGCAGTAAATTATTTTGTGTTTTCTTATGATGCTAAACTCTGTCCAAATATGTTTGACACTTTTTGTAGGCGATAGCTTTTTAATGTGTCGTCTGATGGAAAAAAGTGATAAAGTTTGACAAGGACGAATACTGTAAATTTCTCAAAAATGTTTCATCTAAATAGAACATAAAGTTAGCATTATGGATCAGATAACAAGTCCGTAAACCACGTACAACAGTTACGTCATGTGGAATAAATTATTATAAAGTCTCTTTTGTATTTAATTACATTACTCGTGCTAAAATTGCACGTGAGAAACTTATCATAAGATACAAAGCACGAGGGCAGGTTTAACTCATTTGAATATCACGTGTTTTTTGTGTTCGTTGACGATCACTATTAGTGGTGCCCTATTAGAGGAATAACGCTTTATTCTAGAAATACTTCAAAGCAAACACAACTTTTCTTTTCATTTCAATGATTACAAATCGGGAATGTTATACCTAATTACTATTACGAAAAAGAATTCAGCAGCATGTTGTAGGTTACTACACAGAGTTAATATGTCAAGACCAAGTTAAAAAATGAAGGAGTTCCCTGTGTAGCTCGAGTTGAATAACAATTACCAAATAATATGGCCATACGAACGGATGAGAACCTCAGAGGGTGAATTATGGGTAATTTTATATTTATCTATTCACAACTACGTCGGTTTTGGGCATGTTTGCGGATATTGTTTTCTTCCAAAGTGTAAAAATGTGCAAAATTGCTTACTAATCAGCTACTTAAGTTTGTTCATTCAAGATTGGGCTTTTTTTTAAAAGTTGGTTGCAGTCCTTCAGAACAGACTATGCCACTGATACTTTTCTATCAGATTACAAATAATAAAAGTTAAAAAAAATTTTAAAAAATAATAAAAAACTGCCGAAACCCATTTTGTACAGTTTAGTTGTGGATGGTATTGAATTGTGTCAATCCAATCCAAACTTACTTCATTATATATATATATATATATATATATATATATATATATATATATATATAGAGAGAGAGAGAGAGAGAGAGAGAGAGAGAGAGAGAGAGAGAGAAAAAAGCGCAACAAAAAATGAATAGTTTATTCCATATTTGGGATCTCTCTCTTTATTAGTTTTGGGCTCTGGATAAAGAAAATTAAACATTTGACCTTAACTTTAACAGTTTATACAGTGCTGTTTGTTGGCTTCATTTCCTCAAATGGTCACGGGAAGGTAGTTTTCCGAAGAATATTTGGATAGTATCACGTGAACTAAGAAATATGATAAGCCGCCTGTCCTTTTCGTCCCCCAAATATCGAATTGCAGACATGCGATAACCAGCGATTATACTTCTACACTTTCTTTGCCAACCTAAAATGACAACACGTATCGACAAAAAAGGCACGCGCGGTTAGTCAAAACAGGATATAACAAAGCAGCGTTCACCTGTTTAAATGAAGCGACAGTTAGTTTGAACTATTCATTTTGCCGTGCTTAAATGAAATCTATTTGATCAAGTTTTAAGACGTCAGCTAGTACATAGATGATATGACAAACTCTTGGCATACCTTGCATCTAATTATGAAGAAAGGTACACGATCCTCGAAGGTAAACAAAGAGTCGTCTGCTTCAACACTTGCTATTTTAGTGTCCTGCTTAAGAGTGAATAAAAGTACCCTACACGCGTGAAAGAAAGGAATTCTTATCTTTTTCATTTGAACCTGCCCATTATTGGCTGTTACGACGTTTGCAATATTTGCGGTTTTAATTACAAACTGAAATCAGGACTTGTAGATACTTGAAAACTAAAACTCAAATCAAATAATGGTAATAATGTAATTATTTCATTATTGAAAATGAATCAGGCGATAAATTTATTTCTCTTGCTACATGCTTGCATTTTATTGGCAAAAAAGATGATAAGAAACATGAAACAGAAATACGACTACTTTAATGGCCATAATGAGACTTTGATCTAACGAGATTGCGTGCTTATAAAAGTTTATAAATTTGATCTTTATTTTTATGAAGAAAAATGTTACCTTTTCTCCTTTTCTATGTCACTATTTCTCGATAATTTATTTTTTAAAAATAACGAAGAAATACAAGGTTACTTTTCTCCTTTTTTCTGTGTCGCCATTTCTCGATAAATTCTAAAATAAAAATATGGAAGAAATATATTCTTGCATAATTCTCTGACAGATACTAGTAGTTAATACTCTTTGGTGAACACCTGCGAATGAATGGATATTACATAGTTGGAACGTGTTCAAAATATCTTCCATGTGGTCAAATGTTAACACTGGAGAGATCAAGTTCCCACTGTACGAGTTTTCAAACATTTTAATAACAACCACACGGTCATGTATCACTGCTTGCTTTCGTTCTAGGGTCACTGTATCAAAAGGACGGGGACACTCCCTGCAGATTTTGTCCACTTTTGACCACCGCTACTCCGTTGACCAATGACACTTTATTTCGTCAATCAGTACCGGACATTGTCAAAACAGTGGTCATCAGGCTGCACAGGGGAACTATAGACCTCTTACAGAGATATCACATGTTTATGATGTGGAACAACTTTTGTCAATTCATGAAATGTAATAAGGTTCTTAGAGTTATTTCCAGTACCAAATCACGATGCATTCTTTTGATGGTGGACATTTCAATCATGGTGAAACATCAACTTCACATACTGCGACCAAGACTAGTAAAGTCGTACCTTTCACATCTTCGATAGCCATGGGCACTCTGAAGCAATTCTCCATACTTATGGATATACTTGAGCAAATCATTGGCTAGCGAAGCAAGAATCCCGTATATTTTTTTTTAGTGTCTTTTCGTAGTCATAATTATTTTCCTTATGTCGACTGTGAAACGGAATGTGATGAAATTTCAGGAGTACATTACATTGGCCATTTGTTGAATAATTATGGTTATAAATTGCGTTCCGTTTCTTGAACAAATATATCTCTATCTGAGAAGTTTGTGGCCACTTCGAGATTCTAGATCTACATTCACTTTGGAACAAAATGCTTTCTGCATTACTTTTGTCGTATTTATATTTTCCACCCTGAGAGTGAGGATAATTTCAAATATTTAAACTACTGTATATAGCGTTAGAACGGAATATTAGTGTGTGCAACAATGCCGTCCTATTCGTTGTCTACTTCATTCTAACTTCATTCAACGTTACTTGGCGTCATGCTAAATATGCATCACATTCTCCCATATGCACCTTGTTTTATCGTTGACCCGTTGATTAGTCTACAGAACTCTTGGACGTTGATACTTGACTCTTCAAGGACCAAAATTCCATTTCCAAATTCAACTTTATTTTTCCTAACTACTCACCAAAACTATGTAGCTAGTTGTTCCAGATCTATATTATTTCTTGATTACATGGATTTTTTTACCAATAAAATTAATAATGATATTTATTTTGTAGATTCCTCTACCATCCTTCAAAGATCTCCGTGAAAACTATCCCGGATATCGTCACCATGATGGACGCTACAATCGACACGAGCTTCTGCATCTGATTGGTCACGTGGACAGCTCGGAACTTCTGCATGACACGAGCGCACTTAGACTTTCTCACGCGCTGAACCAAATCGCGGGAAAACACTCTCTTGGTAAAGAACTGATCCGGCTATCCAAATTCGGCAGAGATAGCATAGCAGGAAAAAGTGGCCTCCAGTATATATATCATCCCATTGCATATGGTCCGTATCTTGCAGATAAATATGGTTATCCGAACATATCCAAAATGCACCAATTGGACCCCAATGAAGCCAAAGCACAGTTTTGGAAGAAGCAGGGGATACTACGTGTTATCACGTACACAAAGATCGGAAATCAACCCGTCGGACATGTTGCATTGTGGGATTGTACAGACTTTTATCAATCGAAAGACTGGATGTCAGGACGTAAATTACTGACAGTTGAATTTTGGGAGTCGCCAGGTAAACAAATTTATGACATGTTTGAATTTGCTTTTACGTTTTTAAATGGATTTTCTTTAATCACGCCTCGCTTAAACAAGGTATCGTATTTTACATATTTTTGAATTCCTAATATTATTACCTTGCATTTTGGTGTGCTGTAGAATGCACATATTCTCGATCTGGACCTAATTATTGGCGGTCAACATGTTCTCGATCTGGACCTAATTTTTGGCGGTCAACATGTTCTCGATCTGGACCAAATTTTTGGCGGTCAACATGTCCTCGATCTGGACCAAATATTTAGTGGTCAACATGTTCTCGACCTGGCCCTAATTTTTGGCGGTCAACTGACCATGAACATTTTCACTTTGATCACTTGTCAGCCATTTTTGCGACTTGTTCGTGGTCGTCTGACGTCATTGTCCCGACCAAAGTGTAACCGGGCATTTCCCTTGGTTATGACAAACTGGCAAGTGAAAGTGCCGTGACATAAATACATTTCATGTCGCCAAAGAGAAATGTAACCATTAAACAATTGAAAAGTTAATAAAACGTACTATTTTCTTATTAAAGTTAAATAGAAAGAGTTTCAGTGAGAAATAAATTTTTGAACATTTTCTTTCTCTGGTTTGACTAAAGGCTTTTTCGTGCGTAAACAGTAACATATTTTGCGTCAGGAAATCTCGTTCAGAACAGGCTCATTTGGTCAGACCACAAAAACACGTGGCTGGTCAATGAAAATGTACATATTCCAAGTTTCTTTTTGCACGCCTCTACGAAGTAGAGAGCTATTGTACTACCCTCAGCTTCGGCGCTGGCGTCCGCATATATAAAAACATGTATGTGTACAGTCTCACGGCATCTCAGCCATTTGTTTTCCGTAGGTCCTATGCAACAATTTGGAATTAATTTCATAGCACCTACTTCCTGGGAAGAGGGTCAGGGGGTTAACTTTGTACGTACCTGTACATTATTGGTTAAGAGTTTGCGTTTGGCTCAGGTTTTGCGCACCCTGTATAATATTAGTTACACTTCCTGGTTTGATTTGGCAAAGCCCGATTTATGTTCCGAGTTTTTTTCCAAAATTTTCTGTAGATTGAGGTTATTGGTGTGCATCTTTTCAGAAACAAAACACCTGGTTTGATTCGGCAACACCCGATTTAAGTTTGGAAGTTTTTCTCAGAATCCCCAGTACACGGAGTTCATCTTACTTACTCAAATATTAAGTATTTTCTGTAGATCGAAAGGGAGCTTTAGCAAAGCGGCCGAGAATCGAAAACTTTATATTATCTCTAAACTTTTATATAAAATATTTTTCCAGCAAGTCCTAAATTCACTTTTGATTATCCAAGCATGTTTTATTTTTAACTAATATGCCTCTTTGATCTGGCCATATTGTATAACATTATACTGTTATCTTAGTTCTTGCCTTGCTCTTATCATCATCCAATGGTATCGTTTTAGATCATTTAATTTCTAGGATATTTCTGTGCTCCTGTAATGTAAAACAGACTATGTTTTCTAGAGTTTCTTCGTAATATCGCTGTGACATTACAATAGAATATTTATATTTGCTTCAATTATGTTGAACATATTCGAAATATTACAAATATTTCGAAAAATATATCAAATAATCAATTTATAAATTTCTAATCGATAGAATGGAGGCGGCCATTTTCTTTATGTTTACGCGGTTGCCATTGACGCTATTCGTACACGCCATGAATGTCAAGTGATTTTCATACACTATGTCCAAAATTCCGTACACCCCGTGAGAACTGCAAATATCATATCTTACGCATTGGCTAATGACCCATCAAATACCTAGAAATTTCTCTAAGGGGTAATAAACAGTTATACCTGAAATCATGAAACTTGGGGAGACTATACATCTTGACAAGTACTACACCCTCATCACAAAATAGGTTACTGTGACTAATATTTAATGCTTCACTGACTTCGGTTGAATTTTGTGTTTTAAGTTTATTTCTCGAACTCTTTTCATCATAAAATCGTCAAACTGTCGCTGCAGTACAATTAAAGAAGGTAACTGTGACCTGCATTTCAACACTTGCCTAAGTTTTTGCATTAGCTCTTAACCATGTAGGGTTTTTTTTTGTGTGCACGCAATATACATCCTATTCTCATTCAACTGGTGAGGGGATGCATCTTGATGAGAACTACGTCGTCATTGCACACGTAGGTCATTATGAGTATTTACTTGTACGCTTCCCTGACATGGGGTACATTTTCTATTTGATGCTCATTTCTCTGCACTGTTCATGCCAGAATCGTGAAATTGATGACAATATACATCTCTGTTAGTACCACGCCGTTACAACAAAAGAAGCTCATCGTGACCTATATTTCATCTTTTACTGGTTTAGGCCATCTTCCCTACATACCGATCATAATAACATTCGCTTCTGTATTTTCAGATTCAGATTGTACAAGGAGTGAAAAGCTGTTGTCTACACCAAATCAACAGGAGGAGAATAATTTGTTTGACTTTTTGAAAGGCATAGAATGAAGAGTTTAGACTCGCACCCGCCATGATACTATGCTTTGCAAGGATAATGACATTTGACTAATGAGCTACGTTGTTTACAATGCCAAGTATGTGTAAAAACTTGCTCTTGCCTTATAAGCGTTCATCTACTACAGTTTTCATTGTCTTCCTTACTTGAGAAGCATCATACATTGGAGCAAGTAACCTCTTCTGGCTGCTGATCTCAATTCAGCGTATGAAAAAAGTGCTTGTGAATTCTTTTATTACATTATTTTCATGCTTTCATTCAGTTTAAGATTCAATATACAACTTAATGTTTATATTTACAAATATTGTCCATTGCGAATAGTGAATATAATAGCTGCTGTTTGTGTAGCAAGAATAATCTTTACTGACGATGTGGTAGAGGTCTTTGCTAATAGGAAAACTGTCCGAGTTCTTTGATCACGTCTATTCCATTTCATTGTACCATAAGGAAAACTGTCCGAGTTCTTGGATCACGTCTATTCCAATTCATCGTATCATAAGGAAAACTGTCCGAGTTCTTTGATCACGTCTATTACAATTCATGTTACTTTCACACAAAAATTAGCAACTTAGGAATTATCGATGAATTTTATCACAGTTGTTTATGATCTAAATAACTTTCAGTTCTGAACTTTTATGATTTCAAGACCATGACTTCTCCGTTTCTGGTAACAAGTTTCTCTGTATCAACACGGCGCACTCATCATGTCGTAGAGTACGATTCCCCACAAACTTTCACTGACCGAAAATGAAAGAAAAATCATTGTTTAAAGTGCTGTATTTTTTACGAATTATTCATACTCTCGTGGTTACTAGAAAGTATAACAATACACTGTACATTGATCCGTACAATCAGAATTTGTATGTGTGTATGTATTTATAAATGTATGTACATACTGACTGATTGATAAAAGGATGGATGGATACTCAACGATTTTACCCGTGAAGGAAATCATGGATGTTTAAATCATTATTTCCGTACTAACGACATACATCATACATACAGCTTGTGTTCCACTTTTCTATGCAATGCACATAATTTAGTGAATTTTTTAAGAGTACCGTCTGTACTTGTTTAGAAGTCGAGTTCAACTGCACACAAAATTAACCCTATTCTGCCGTCGCATATTGGGCCGGCAGATCAGGATCTATGTTGTTTTTTTTACTGATTACGCATAACAAAGTGCAGAGACCTAGACCGGCTGGTGCATTATGCAACGCAGATCTGGGTCTGTACAGTTTGCATTTGGACTCTACTTATAAACGACTATATACGAGACATTGAATCCGTATGTATTGCCAAATCCCTGACCAGTATTTCGTATCATTATTTCCTGATACTAAACTATACCAATACTACCAAAAGGTCATGTAAATATGTATATTTTTCACATTGTTGATCAATTTAAAGATTGTGTGTATTGTTTACTGTTCAGGTACATTTTGTATTTACTTTTGCTGTTAACACATTTATACATTTGTTATTTATTTTGCGCAGCTGCCTTAATATATTTATCTTGAATGTGGTATTGATAATAAAAATATTTGCATAATAAGGGACGTTTGGGGTTTTTATTAAATATTTTTATCTTTAGGATCATTCTCTTCATTTGAGATTACAAAGTGTTCAGTCAGTGCCTTGGCTTCCTAGTGTACATGTATATATTGATATCATAATTTAATTTTAATGTATGCAGCCAGGTGCGGATAGCATTTATTATGTTGTAATAGGTTGTATGTTTATTATCTGAATCTATCTGTCTCGAACTAATTTCCTTTAATTGTTTTCATATGGACGCATTGACAAGACTTGGTTTGTATATATAAAGTAAGACGACCAGTCTGTCCATTTGTTTCATATGGATGCAATAGCATGGGTTGGTTTGTATATTTTAGGTAAGACGACCGATCTATCTATCTATCTCGGGTAATTTTCCATTAATTGTTTAAAATGGACGCAGTGGCAAGGGTTCTTTGTACATAAAAAGTAACTAGACCGAAAAGATGATACAATATATTAGGTAAACCAATTTCTTTTTTTTAGGGTACCTCTTGAATATTACTAAAAATGTTGAAGGAAAAAAAAAACAGTGATGGGAGATCAGCATTGGATTGTTTTGTCCACTCTAGCATTAGGTCCAGTATGATGTCATCAACTTGCAGATATTTCTCGAGGAAAAGACGAAAAAGCATCTATTATAGTATAAATACGTAGGTATATGCAGCGTGTTATGGGATTGTGATGATAACAATAAAGAAATAGGACACAAAAATACCCGATATTTATGGATTGTACATCCCTATATGATTACTGTGTATTTAATGTCCAGTCATTCAAAGTTAGCTTTGCTGGAGGACTTCAAATTTGAAACGGACGGCGAGTATTGCAGAGGCTGAAAGTCATGCGTGGATTTCAGACTGGTTTCATGTTGAATTCAATAAATTCACTAAACACGTCTTTAACTCTGTAATTATCCGTGTACCATACCATGTTTCCGCCAATACAGTGCTCATGCAGCACTGCATTTCCGTTAAAAAATAAGGCAGTCTGTACACTTTGAATGACTAAACCCAGCAACCAGGATGGGGCGTTTAAATCCAGAAGAATTCCGCAGAATGCTCCGTCTCGCCTGCTCCGCCAGGATATATTCCAAATACCTAACAAAGTCACTATAGCAAGAAAAGTTTTTCAATGTACCCAAGTTTTCATATGTGTTAATATTAGTCCAAAATAAAAGAATGCCTTGATCAAGTTTCATGACGTGAACTGTCCAAGGAAAAGTGTCAAATAAATAAAGTTCAGTACAATAATGGAATCAATGGAGCTTAAAAAGAAACCGAGAAGTTACTGTAACATGCAATGAGTAACACCCATCAAAGTTTCATGACTGCATAAAAAAGCGTCAAAAAATGGAGTTTAATGCAAAAAAAAAAAAAAAAAATATCGTAATCACTGGAGCGTGAAAAATAGGAAAAATAAGTCACCTTGACTTACTTTAGCGTATGGTGAGTAGTAAACTCCGAGATGAATATACATATGATGTTTTTAAGTGGACACGAATTATCATGATACAGTTTATATGGGGAATATGTCCCTTCCTCGATTGATCATGGAAGCCTTTCATTTTCACCACGATTCCAAGAATTTTTTCTTTTTTGCGGGAAAACTCCAGACCTAAAAGGTAAGAGTTCGTGAGAGCATGTTGACCTTCTCTTCGTCACAGTGACTTACGAGGTGTCACTCCATCGAGGGAATTTGGAATAGGATGTTAAATATTTGCACGGATGCGAGAGGTGTCCAGGTTTGATACCATATCTTACGAGGTGAATGGAACTCTCAGGATTGCAGACACAATCAAAACAACATTCTATATCTAAAATTATATATGACAACAAACAGGAAATGGTTCTGCTTAATTAAGGACTACGAAATTCATATTTTCATAAAAGCTCCGTATTTGAAATATATTAAATTCTATAAATAATCAAATAATCAATTAACCAAAACGTAGTCACGGTTTATACCTTTAAAGTTTAAAAATTCATTTACAAAAATAATTATCGTATAACATGAAGTTGACAGCGAAATACTTTTACAATGACACAACTAATGCTATAATGACAAAAATGACTAAATATAAATTCCTAGCATTACTATATTTTCGTAATTACTAGCTATAAATCTCTAAGAAATATATAACAATCCCTTACACTATATATATTACAATTTCACACCAGAAGAATACAGAGAATAGCAATTATTAAGAATTTCACAAATATAACATTGAAACGAAGGCTACAATATTTTCAGACCTTCGTCATTATTATGCTGACATAGCATATAAGAAAAGAATTTAAAATCTACAAAGAACAAAGTGGGCAAAATCTAGAATTTACAAAGCAGAAGATAATTTCATACCTGAAATGAAGACAAAGAACTCTCAGGATTGCAGACACTTATGCTTGGGTCTGCCTTCCGAAAGCTTCTTATATAGAGTTCCAGGTCTGGAATGTGCCGAACTTTGCAGTAAATGGACGTAGCGAAGGGGCGACTAGCGTAAAACTTGGTACCAGACAAGATGATATCACTCAGTGGCGTAGCGAGGGGGGAGGGGGCGGTGGCCGCGGGCGGCACTCTCTAGGGGGCGGCAATTTGGTAAGAGTACCGTATATAACATAAATAATACGAATGGAGTTGGGGCGTAATTTTGGTAGTTGGCCCTGGGCGGCACTTTGCCTCGCTACGCCACTGCTATCACTCAACACATTCCAAAGTCTTGTTAGAAAAAGGCAACTTATCTCGAGACATAACTCATGCTTCTCTTTACGTTTCATATCAGATGTTATCTATCAATGATTGAAATAAAGGAAAACGGAAGAAAGTCGACTGACGGATTTTCTTTACGCTAACAAATGTTAAATGTCCCTGATGGGGTGGGGTGGGGGTAATTTGTCTTTATGATAACAGGTGTTATCTGTCCCTAGCTGACAAAGACAAACGGGAAAATTGGCTTATTATCTTAAATCTTGCTGCAACAATAATTTACAGTCAATATATAAATTCTACTTTATGAAAAATTGTAGAAAGTTCAGTCGTAACATACACATCACGTTTAATAACAGTATATGCAACAGTGTCAAGAGAAAATGAGCTATATACAACAACTTAACGTAATCGCTTAAGAATGAAAAGTAGGTCACTGTAAGTTATTTATGCACGTGGTGTGTATAGTCTGTTTGCTGTCCCTTTGACCGTCCAGAATTTTGAGCTATATTAGTTGTACCGTTTTCTTGCCTTCTGTTGTCATTCAAGCTACGCTTTTGCTGTGGTAGACTTCTTATTTCTCACATTGCTACGTGTGTGTGACCGTGTTTTCCAGTGTAGAATATCAGTGGAAAATATATCTCTTTCATCACGTGACTGTTATCTTATAACCTTCTACCACGATCATAGTACACAAAAACTGCCCGTCACTCCACTATTTCCAACATTCAATCATTCTTTCATAATAATAGTGATAAACATTATTTGCAGCAGATTTACACACTAAAACGTGCAGCGATTGACGTCAGTGACGTTTTGGCAATGCGACTAAAGGTCTTCGGTTCAACAGAGAATTATTATTTGTTCTGGAGAGATTTCATGACCCAAAATATATTTCTGTTTACTCGCAAAAATAAATTTGGTCGAACCTAGTTGTATATTTCACTTCTTTTCATCTATCTACTTTATTGTTTGATCTGTTCACAAATTTATCATTGCTCTGTGCATCTTCAGCATTAACATTACCTCGACAGTCTCGACCACGGTTTTGAAGAACGCTAATATTATTAGTTACACTGTCTTTTGACAGGGTGTACAAGGTTTTACCACCCTCTTAACTTTGGTATTTCCTGAGGCGTAAGCCGAAGGAAATACGAAACATAGGAGGGTGGTAAAATCGCATACACCCTCTCAAAAGACAGCGTAACTAATTTATTACTCCTCAGAGCTTTTTCTTCCTTCCCTAACGTAGCAATTAATAAAAACAAATGGCACAGCTTAAATTGATCTTTTAAAACAATTTAACAACGCAATATATACTAACCAGTAAAATCTATAATTAAACAACAGCTAGTCAGTTTATCAATTAAGAGATACAGCTTTTGTCGAAAATTTAATGATCTGCTTGGCAGTTTATCTCTCTTGAAAAATGATCGGAATTGATCCCATCTTGCTTCCGTTAAACATCAGGTAATTTGTTCTCTTCTGAACGGAAGTTTGATCATTTGTTACATGTGATACATTTCCACCACTATCCGTTTCATCAAAGTCAGACAACAGTAGATCAATGTCAATTCAACCTGTACATAAACCGAAATCATTAGAAGTGGTTTCCTCCCTTTGAAAATGGAATTCGCTAGTAGTAGAACAGAACAATTTGTGGTAAAAGTTAAAAAAGGAAGCGTTTGTGTACGGATTGGAACAGGAAGAGCAGATAAATGATGAGAGGTTTTCCCATGGACAGCATTTGTAATAGCTCGTCCCCTGATTACTTTTTCTTCATCTGAACTATGTAGTAGCTGGAGAGGAAGCAATAAGGTTCATCTTTAGATTTGATTACGTATTTAGCACTTATTGCAGGATCCTGACGCACAGAAAACGTACTTTTGTCCATATCAGCAATATTTTAACAGCCTCTGGGACAAAATCTGTGTATTTGGACTCAAATATATGCTGTCATACATTTTTGAGAGACCAGATTATGCAACATTAGAATTATAGTATTTGTAAATGTTACAAATATTTCGAAAAATATATCTAATATTCAATTGATACATTTCGGATCGATAGAACTGAGTCGGCCATTTTCTTTATGTTTACACCGTTGCCATTGACGTTATTCGTACACTCCGGGAATATATGTCACGTGATTTTCAAACACCCCGTCGACAATTCCATACACCCGGTGAGAACTGCAAATACCATATCCTATGCATTGGCTACTGACCAATTCAATACCTAGAAATATCTATAAGGGGTAATAAATGTTTCAACGCTATTTAAAATTTATACTGAATTGGGAAGTGTAAACCTAACATGTTACGTTTTTTCTTAAGGTGATGCAATTTTCAACAGGTGTTTGTTGTTTGAAAGTTGGATCATTTTGTACACAGTTTTTGTTCAGGAATGTGAGAAAACAATCTTACATTATTGTTATGCATATTTAATCTATAATGTGTTTTTAACTATTGTCCATAAGGTAAGTTGTGCTTTAAATGCTCGTCACTTGTAAATAGAATGTTTACTAGAGTTCGAGTTCAAGACCAGTTATGTTGACAGTTAGGCTGGGGGTTTTTTTTCCATTAGGATGACCTCACGTCCTGTTATAAATTTCTTGTTGACTTTACTTAAATCATTGGTTTCACTTTCCTTTTGTGACTTATTTACAGAGTCGTAACATTATGCATCTGTGTACAGTATGAAACAATCGCCCGAGGACCAGAAGTTTACATCAGATATTCCGAAAAGTCTCGTGTCTGACAAACTTCTGACACTCAGGTGAATTTTTCCTATCTTACACCAATGCAAACTGATGGATCCGATACAGTAATAAGAGAAACTTAAAAATGGTAAAAGGATTGGCCATATATTTCTACTTCTCGCATGAACGTATCAATCCAGGACAGGTTTACTAAAATAAACAACAACAAAAAACCAAGGACTTTTACATTTTAAAAATTCTTTTGTTGAAAGGCTCATTACTACCCCTTCTCAACTAAAGATTTGTTATGGCCAACTGTTGACGTGCTCTGTAGCCCTTTCAACAACAAAATCATACTTATTTCAGTATTCTTTAGATACTTTGAACCATTAGACTGGACCGTCATTCAATTATGTTTCCCTGTATTTTAAGGATTTTATATTTTCTTTATCATCTGGTATTTTATATACCTTTCAAAGAATTTTAACATCTTCACCTTTAATCTTTTATCTGGTAATACTACATGTTTAAACTTATTTGGAAGCGTTTATCTTCCTAAATATTTTTTTTTTTTTTTTTTGGGGGGGGGGGGGGGATTTTTTTTTTCTTTACATATTTCGGCCTTAACCTTTAATCGGCATTATACAACCAGTATTGTGCTGACGTGCCGTTCAACCCTATATATGCATACATATTAAATTATATTTACTACTGATTTGGATTGACTGCCGTATTTCTCTCTACCATGCCGAGACAGGACTCTTCCTTTCATCAAACAGCGACAGTGCACTTGCAACTTGCAAGGTATGGACTATTCACGAAACTAACAATAACAAATACACTGTATTTAGAGTCCCCTGTATTAGGGACGGATTGTGTTCTGTTACTGCTAATTTCAGTCAAAGTCACACTATAAAGCATACAGTATTCCATAATGCAGTGGCAAAAACCAGTATAAATGCATGCAGACTCTTCTGTTATTTTAAATATAGGCACATGTTATCTTTTCCATAGTTATGACCAGACGTGGGCTATAAGAATCTAGCTCCTTCTGAAAAGCACTGTAGTCAATAGGTGTCGATGATGGTAGCTCGTAGTTGTACGTTGGACAAAAGCGGCCTCTGCTGCGCTCAACCAGAATATATATTATTTTCTGGGGTGAATTACTTATTTAAAACGTAGACCACCTGAAACCTTTAATATAGAGCTGTGTAGTTGAGGAAAAATCAAATTTTACAAGAAATAAAGGACTCGGGTACAAATAATTTTTCGTCTTTAGTGTATTTTAGATGTTGACATTTGCAGCTATTTTCTGTACAATTTGATCTTTCGGTTATGTTCGAAACCCACTTCAGATTCTAATGTGATGTTCTTGACACGCAATGATCAACTGCACTAACAGTCGCTTGGTTTTTCTAGGACCTATATTTGGGTAATTTATGTCTGCTATTTGAAACAATTTTCTGCATGCTTGAGAGTTTGTTGACTGGCTCGTTATGGACTCTGTTTATTTCAAAGTCTTATTTATTATAAATAACATCAACTCATTCTGGCCGCGAACTTCGATACCATCCAGTTTAGATTATACCCAACGCAATAAGGGTGAGCCCTGTCTTAAAGGAAGCAGAACAAGGTTGACATAACGTCCGACTTAGGCGGTGACCCCCATGGTGAAGACTTTGACAAACTGTCCATTACAGGCTAATAAGCGGTAATTAGGTTTAAATTCACTTACCCAAGAATTAGCCGACTGTAAGTAGCGATGAGATTTCTCAGTTAGTTTAGTTCTAAGCAGACTCCCTATGGCACTGTCTTTTGGTAACGCTTTTCATGCCAAATAATTATCAAACACTTAAAATTCAATGCAGAAGTTCAAAAGAAAGTGTAACTCTCTTGGCCATGAATTCAGAACTTGCAATTTCGAGTTGCAAATGCTCCGAACAGAATCATGAGAACTACATCAGCAAAACAAACTGAAGGCATGGTATGGAGATCATGGCCTTCATTGAATGGACATCTGTCATGAATATTGGGATTATATAAAGAACAAGGATTATATAATACAACCTTGCAGAACACCTTGGTAAATGTCTTGACTTTTGACACCAAGAAAAGTGGGGAGAGATTTCAAATATAACTTTCAGCTTTCTAAATGAATAGAACAAATAAAGGTGTTCTTGCTGATGGGAAGACTAAAAATGTTATTCTTTGAGAGGAACAGACCACTTTGAGTTTTAACTACCGACAATGTAACGGAATCGAATACCGTTATTGTAATTATATTTTTCCCCGACCACTACCACCGTCTCATCTTCCAATCTATATTAAAGGGGTGGATTGAAACACGCGTGTGCTTGTACCTGTGAACTTATGTATGCAAAGTTGAAGCTTTTTACCTCTGAATATTAAGAAGGACACAATATCACTACCAGGTGCGTCTATGTACATTATACATCGTGAAAACCGAACAGACGAGCAGTGGCGGTGCGAGGGGTGTAGAGGGGGGGGGGGGGGGGTAATTGCCCCAGGGCGCCAGCCGAAGGAAGGCGCAGCCGGGATTTTTGTTTTCCTTTCTTTTTAGCTGAAACGTTCATGGTATTTCACCTCACCTTAGTGCAACGGGGGCAATTCTTCACAAAACTTATATTTATGGAGGGGTGGGGGGAGGAGGGAGGTTGGCAACTGACATAAAAACTGTTCTCTGTGGCAAAGAAGGGGCGCCGCTAAAGAACATTCCCCCCGGACGCCTCGAACCCTCGCGCCGCCACTATAGACGAGATAAAAAAAAAATTTCTCAGAGGGCAAGGGTATAAACATCAGCAGCTATTAAGATTTGTCATACAAATTCGTTACGTGTAAGGCGGCGACAAGGAGAATGAAATTATGGTCAAGGAGCATTCGTTATACTCTTGTATGCAGACACAAAACTATTTTATTCTAACACATTCTTGGTGATAATATCTGTATATATACATCGCGTGACATAAGCAATAAACATCATCCAGTACGTGTAACACCTAGTAACAAGCTGGGTTTGTTACTACATTCAGTCATTCAGTAAATTAATGGCGATGTAGGTTCAGTATATATTCATTTTCCTGTCTGGTTACTTCTTCCGTGTTTCTTCAGTCACCATATGCTACAGATGCTACACTTTTCATGGCGTAAATTTCTTTTGCATTTACTTGGTTGCGTATTTGTTACATCGACAGGAGGTAGAAATATTATATTCAGTCTTCTTTCGTCTTCTTCTTCTTCGCAAGTTGGTCTGTTCAACGTATACTTTAAGTATTATCCTCCTAGTCACACGATTAGAGTTTCTTTTACTAAAGTTAGCGTTATACTTTTCATGTCATAATTATGATTGAAAACGATGGAGAAATCGGAGATAGATGATTGTTGATTGCAAATCGAAATTAAGTGACTATCGAAATTTGGGTCCAGCGTTTGTTACCGTACTACACTACGAGAGTGCCCGGGCCACACATTTCTTGATTGAATGCAAAAATAAACAAAATAAAGAACCTAAATCCTTATTGGCAAACCAACACTCATTAAAAACTATTGTTTAAAGATGTTACGCTCTGAAGTCTGTCGGATACAACTGCACTGCGATGATTCTACAGTACTCCCACCCCAACAATGTTCACTGTTTCATCTGCGCATAAAATGTGTAAACAAAAATAAAAATCTCTTTATTTTTATATGAAACAGTCATTCATTTAACAAAATGCACAATTTTGAAGCATTATATGTAGGAACTAAACATGTAAAAAGTAACTTTCCTAAATTATTGTAAAATTTTGGAACTTCTTTGTATCTATGTAGTAATGCAGCTGTTAATCGCATTGTCTCATAATGGAAACAATCAAATTCCATGCATGTCGACGGTTTTTGCCCGAGAAAAAAAAAATATAATAAAAAGAAAATATTTTTCTTTTAGTAGATGTGAGGATATATTTCACTCGTGAAGTGGAAACATTTTGAATTCTCACTTGTTGCTTTGCCACTCGTGACAATACGATATTTCAACTTCATTTAGGAAATAATTCTTCATATCTACTAAAAATGAAAAAAAAAACGTTGATATCCCCTATATGATGCCGAAGTTTGATAAAATGAATTTATATACCGATATTTCATTTCTGTATGCAATGAGTTCTGACCACGAAAACAAATTTTGTTTGCATTGTTAAAGATTTTTTTTCAAAGAGCATTAGGACAATATATTGTTATTTTATTTGTGATAGCAGATTGGATTAAACCTTGAACACCAGATATCCCTATAACTGAAGCACTAGACTTTTGTAAGTAAAACATAACTATTCAGCTGACACATTAGATGTCTCCTTATACTATTGTTATTGACCATAAGCAGTTTAACGCTATCTTCCTGTCATTTTAATTTTTTTATACAGGTTTTGTCACTACGGTATAATTCAATACTCTATCTATTGTCGATGCTGCTTGGGTAGGCCTGATTTTGTGAAATATAATCCTGGGCAATCTTAATACAGTTTTCCTTAAACGCTGAATACAGTTTCATTGAAATTTCAGGCCACATACAGGTAATGGTAAGTTTAGTTAATTGCTCTGAAATTGTATCCATTGCCTGCACCAGGTGAAATCGTTTTGTGTTTTACATTTTTAGAGGATAAATATCACTTTGACATGAGATGATGTTTAAACCTTAGCGAAATGGAAGTTATGAATTCCTGCTTCTCTGAGATGGGTTAAGGCCTAGACAGCTAACCCGTGCTAACGTTCACACTAGACGTTTTATTTGTGTTACAAAACGTGTGGAGATCATTACAGTGGAAGAGGAGGCAAAATTGATTCCATATACATTTCGAGTAACCTCAAGGATGTTGAACTCAGTTTAAATACAATATATATGTATATATGTTGTCTTGCACGAATATGAGAAAATATTTTATGACTGAGCTGGAAACATTATTTCAAGAGTGCGAAGCCACAAGTGACAATACCAAATTTTCCCACTTTTCACGAGTGAAATATTTTCTTTCAATATCCGGTCAAAGAACATAGATTTTCTTGTTATCACATTTATTAAAATGCGGAAAACATCGATTTGCATGGATTTTCTCAGGTCTGTGTCAAAGCGGTAAACACTGAACACAAGTGTGCAGTATTAGTACATCGATAAAAAGAAGTTCCGAAATTCACAACAATATCGGACAATAAACTCTTACGCCTGTTGCTCTGAATAATCTCTCTCTTATCCTGCTAATGACTCTTTTTATATGAACAATTAAGCAATTATTTTGTAAGCCAACATCTAGCGCACATGGTTCTGGTGGGAATAGTATCACAACGCGATCGAATTAGACAGCCTACAGTAAGTAACATCTTTAAACTAAAGATTTTAATGATAGTGAGTTTACTTGTTAAGGTTTCAAATGTAACTTTCGATAGTCACTTAACTTGTTTTGCAATCAACTCTCAAACTTAACCGATTTTGCCGTTATTTTCAAACACAGATATGAGCAGAGACATATATACAAATATAGATGTCACTGATATGAGCATGGGACTTAAAATCGTTATGAAAAAACTACCAAGTTTTAGTATTTTATTTAATCGAGATTTATAATTGACTTAGAACATTTATCGTGTAGAGTATGGATTATTTTTGTTAATTTTTTAAAAAATATTTTTTGTGCAACATGCATGAGGCATTGAATATATTCAATGCCTCATGAATGTTGCACAAAAAATATTTTACTGGTCTACAGCCAAAATGCTTCCGCAATAAATGTTGTCAAACTTTACTAATTCTGGGTCACTGACAACGAAAATGATGCTTAAAATTGTTGATTGGTTCTAGTTTTAAAGATATTATACTGGGTTAGTATATACGACCCTTTACTTGGGAATGGCGGATGATAAGTGAGTTATAAAGGGAAGGGGTCTCAATTTAAACCAGAAATGACTAAAATACATCTTTGACTGGATCTATGAATAAATCTATGACTGGGTTTGGACAGTACTTGGTTTTTAGGCAAAACAATGAATGATGCAATCTGAGATTGGTATTGCGTCATACATGATATGAATTGCATCATGTTATTCCAAGAAGTCATGGATGATGCAATCATAACTAAACTTACATCACTCTGCTGAAGAAATTGCCCTATATCAGCTCTATAAATCATACAGTGTCGTGCTCCCTTATTTGTCAGTGTTTGATTTTGCAAAGGGACACATTTCTGTTTAGCCAAAGTGAGCAGAGATGCCTCGTACTTGTGTGAACAATGCAGATAACTTCTGCTATGTTTGTGGTGAAGTGACTTTTGCATTACAAAAGCGCAGTGTAACCACTATGGTTTAGAAAGCCTATCACCTTTATTTTGGCTGCAAAATTGGAGATCAGGACAAGATGTGGGCCCCACACATATGCTGCAACACTTGTGCAACAAATCTTCGCCAGTGATTGAACAGGAAAAGGAAATCTATGCCTTTTGCAGTGCCAATGATTTGGAGAGAGCCAACATATCATATCAGCAATTGTTACTTCTACATGGTGCCTCCAGTTGGGAAAGGTGTGTCAAAGAAGAAAAAGTGGACTGTGCATTATCAAAACATTCCATCAGCTATGCGCCCAGTACCCCACGGAGAAGGACTGCCGGTTTCTGATGCACCAGAATCATTATCACTTGAGTCAGGCGAGGAAGAGGATGAAACTTCTAGTCCTGAACCATCAATGTCACATGACCCATATTTTCTCCCATCCTCCTCTTCTGAGCCACACCTCATAACACAAGGTGAACTGAATGACCTTGTCATGGATTTTGAACTACACAAGAGTAAGGCAGAGCTGTTGGGCTCCAGACTACAGCAGTGGAATCTCATGGCAGGTGATGTTAGGGTTTCCATGTTCCGTTACCGTCAAAAGGATCTTGTCCCATTCTTCTTCATGGAAGGTGATCTTGTAGCCTGCATCAACATCGATGGTGTGATGGCAGTATTCAACATCGTTCATGATCCAGACGAGTTGAGACTGTTCATTGATTCATCGAAGACGAGTCTTAAAGCTGTTTTGCTGCATAATGGCACTGTTTTGCCATCAATTATGCAGTCCATATAAAGGAAACCTATGAAAACATGAAACAACTTTCGAGGCGCATAAACTATGACCAACATCAGTGGCAGCTTTGTGGCGATTTCACGGTTCTTGTTCTCTTGCTTGGTCTGTAGACTGGATACACAAAGTACTGCTGTTTTCTCTGAGAATATGATAGTCGTGGGAGTTATTCCCACTGCATCAAGAGAGATTGGCCACTCCGACAGTCATTGGAGCCTGGGATGAAAAGTGTTCAGCATCCACCACTTGTTGAATCAAGGAAGATTTTGTTAAGCTGGGTCTGATGAAGAACTTTGTCAAGGCCATGGACAAAACACAAACAGCTTTCAAGTACCTCCGTGGAAAATATCCAAGGTTAAGTAAAGCTAAGATAAAGGAAGGTGTTTTTGTTGTTCCTCAGATTCGTGAACTTCGAGATGATGCATTTCACCGTGCACTGTGTGGCAAGGAAAAGACGGCATGGAAAGCCTTCCAGTTAGTGATAACAAATCTTCTCGGCAACAACAAGGCAGACAACTACATGGAGTTGGTGGAAAACCTCCTCAAGGCATACAAAAGCCTTGGTTGCAACATGTCAATAAAGATACATTTTTCTGCACTCTCATCTAGATTTGTTTCCACCTAACTGCGGAGCAGTGAGCGACGAGCACGGCAAGTGATTTCACCAGAACATTGCAACAATGGAGAAACGCTATCAGGGCAAATGGAGCCCATCAATGCTTGCAGACTATTGCTGGACAGTGACAAGAGATGCTCCATTTAATGAATACAATAGACAAGCCAAGAAGCGCCGAGTAGACACTGAATAAGGACTAAACTATGTACTTATATATACATAATAGTTTTTTTTAGTTTTGTTTCAATATATTTTTTATTTATATAACCCTTGTGCTATTTTTTAAAGTATTACATAAACAGGATAGGTGAAATATAATCATGCAAAGCGACCATAAACACATGAAAATACCTAGGTTTACAAATTATGATTAAAAGTCTGTGTACACAATATACATAGACGTAAACTGTAAAAACTTAAATTTCTTGGAAACAGTATCTAATCAGTTGTTTTTATTGTCATATTTGAATTCAGCACATCGAAATCACATATAAATAGCACATTTTATCTCTGAAGCAGACGACTTCGAAATTTTTTTAGACCAGTGATACCGAACAGAACTAGGTCAATGAAAGTTCGGTGAGTGACAATTTACAAGATGCATCTAGAAAATTATTTAAAACAAACTAATACTTGAAATCAATTTGAAGTTTGATTTAGGTATTGTCTGGCTGACTACCCCTCATTTCTTCACTATACAACTATAGAGACATAAGCGTAGGCACATTTTATTTACGAGAGAGAGAGAGAGAGAGAGAGAGTGATGATATAACTATGGAAATATCTTATCCTAAAGCAGATGTATTTTCTAAATGTGAAAAGAAAGTAGTTACAGATGAGATATTGCCACAGTGGCGATATCAATTTATTTTCTCAAAGTGAGATATTTTAATATCCGAACGTACAAAAATGGATGCAACTCGAGAGTTAACGATGGCGATATCATGAACACTATGTATAAGTTCAAAATATAAGAAGTAAAAATATAGTTATTTTAAATTTGTAACTTTTTGAAGTCTTCAGGAATTGGTGGTATAAAGTTCTTTGAGATACCCTGTTGTGATGGATTACCAAATTGCCAGCATCTTGTCGAGTTATACTTGTATGCAGGGATCCTCCAAGTCTGATTCTGAGGATATGCCATACATATTTAATTATGTTGCGGTCAGGTGACTGTGATGACCATTAAAAATTGTCTTTTTTTCTAGGTATGAGACTTGGAAGAAGCATGGAAAGGTACATTGTCAACTTGAAGGATGAATTAAGAAGTCTCGAAATTTGTAGAAACAACTGGCCATAAATAAAAATTTTAAGTATTAATATGGTTTTTGGCTATCATTGTTTCCATCTATTTGGGGCAATACAGCATCAAAACATCGCAACTGCCCTATCATTATTTCCATACGTCGCATGCATTCTGGTCGGTATCATCTTCGATAGTTCTCCACACGTACAGATGATATTTACCTGTGACCACAACCTTGGTTTAATTGGACATATTACCTTACTGTAATATGTTTCGACTGTGAGGTGTCTCCATTCCCATCACACTTAATTTTGTTCCCTGCATTAGTATAGTAGCAGGTACGGTACGCGTCTTTCGAGCTCGGCGTTTCTTTAAACTATAATCACGCAGTCTGTACTGCACTGCCCTGATGTATGATTTTTCAGGTGCATATTGATTACATTTATCACTAACCAATCGAAAACCTTCGCCTTCTGTGTTGCTTTACTATTCTGAGAAATTGACGATCCCCCTTTTCGCCTACGATTTTTCACTGTTCACAATGGTCCCTGTTTTCTACATTTCTTGTTGCTCACATTTATTCACGATATTTGGATCTGGTTGATTTATTTTCAATAAATATTTGTGCGAGTTTTTCTATGACTTTTATCTTTCTTACAAAATTATGTAGCCAAGTTTCGTTTCTCTATGAATATTTTGCGTGGTCTGCCATCGATTGTTAGAATTGGATATATACTCTGTTCATACTGGTGCATTGGTAAAGGAAAATCCCCAGGATCTAGTCAGACATCAATCTTTATGTTCTGGATAAAGATAGTTTGGAGCAAATGTTTTCTTATTGATTAATGCGTTAAATATGTTCATGGTCGTCGTTTTACAAACATTCGTAAGTGCGAAAAGTCATAGAAGTGCACGAACGAGAATCTTATGATCAAACCACCCTTTCACAAAAAGTGTAACTTAGGAGCAGGTTCTAATTTTGATTGTAACTTTTCGAGTGTCCCCACCCACTCGTAGCTCCACCTTGCCACTCGTACATCTGGAACAAAAATAGCTGTGTGATCACCGTTTTGCGCTTAAAACGCCATGCAGTACGCCTTAAGTCCAATTTAACTCGTATGAATACACGAGTTTCGTGCATATTTTTGATGGAAGATTATACTTGCCTCAGTGAGATGTTATTTTTAGTACTCATTTTACTTACAATCATATAAGAAATTATGGGTACTCGAACACAGGGTGATATTGGTGTAAACAATGAAGGACGTGTTGTCGAATAGTAACACATCGACGTAAATGCATAAGGATTCCATGAAATACTGTACTTGATCTATCATTTTATTTAAATCATCTAATAATTACGGTAGCTTTAGTTTCTTTCGTAGGTTGTAAATAATTTTAGGCTCTGTAATGTCGCCAGTTTTTGAACTGATTAAAAATAAAGTTTATGGCATAACAAAACGTGAAAAAGGTAAATGTCAATGGCGGCGCGAGGGTTCGATGCGCCCGGGAGCAATGTTCTTTAGTGGCGCCCATACCGAGGCGCCCGGGTCAAAGTTCCTTAGTGGCGCCCGTACTTTGGGGCACCGGTTCCGGAAATTTCACTTCCAACAATAGTTCCATTAAGTTCATCCAAAAATGCAACCATCATTAAAAAATTCAACATAAGCTAGGCTGATTTTTTTAATATGTTGTGTCAAAGTTAGTGCCTGACGTATGTAAGATAGTCTTGGAGCATTTGAACGTATAACTAATGCCCTGGATGTTATTAAAAATATGTAGAAACGTTAATAAAATATATAAGGAACTAAGTTAGTGTAGTAATACCTTGAATATCATAAAGGGGAAAATCCATAATAAAAAACATCTTTTTGATAACTCAGTTAGTGTAGTAATACCTTGAATATCATAGGTGCATCTAAGGTCATCACTTGTAGGTATCACTACACTAACTGATAGCTGAGCCAATGAGTTGTTACTGCATCCTACTGAAGTTCCTAAAAAAATCTTTCATGTTTTGTCTCAAATTTTTCCTGGAAATTTGCTAACCAGTGTACAGTGTTACATGCATTCAAGAAAAGCAGCATTAAAGGCAAAACAGAAAACAAAATGTTTATTGAGTTCAGCCTCTTGGATTTTGCGTAGGATGACAAAGTAAACAGGTGTGATTTGACCTATTCCTGAAGGGTCACTTGCACTAAATTTTCCAGTCAGTTCAATCAAATGCAACTATATTTAGAACTTTAGAAAATGCAACATAGTATATGCTGATTTTAAAATAATGTTTTGTTCAAGTTTCTAGCATATGTAAAATAGTCTTGATGAATTTGAAATAGAACTAATGCACTGGATTTTAAAACCATGTAGAAAAATCAAGGCAATATAGAAGTAAATACATTAGTGGAGTAATACCTTTAATAGATTTACGATTTATATACTCTCTCTCTCTCTCTCTTTCATCCCCATAGGTCTAGTCGACCGATAAAATATACATAAAATATTTAACAAAATATATTATGATTCTTTTTTACAAATTATTTTATGATTAAAATATTTTATGATGTAAATCAAGAATTTATACAGATACCGCTTACAACACTACATTCAGTAAAACATTGAGAGTGAAAATGGAAGGTGTAGACATTTTACTTGGCCTAATGCAAAACTACATCCAAAAACAGCATTCCATAAAAGTAGGTTGCGGTGACTTTGGTTTCACCAGATGTTTTAACACGTTTACAGATTGATCAATACAGTTGATTATACTAGAAGCTTGAGGAGTATCCGAAAATCACAACTCTATGTTTTGTTTTTATTGGTTTTAACGGCCTTTTTACACATTTCCGTCCATATCATGTCCATATCATGCCATATCATGTCCATATCATGCCATATCATGTCCATATCATGTCCATATCATGCCATATCATGCCATTACTGTCCATATCATGCCGAGGAAATGGGAGCTAAATGTCTTTCCTAATGACACACCGAGGCAGCAAACCCGGTCAGACCTGGACGGGTAACTGACCCAAAACAAACCTAAAGATCTAAAATAGCATTTATAAAAGCATGAAAACTGGGTTAAAGTGACGTATATTGAAAGACTGAGTCTTATACTGATATACAGATCAAGACCCATCCAGATGTATAACTTAATTTTTCAATAGATTAAATTGTGTTTTATAAAATAACCAACAGATGAAAATAACTACAGCAGAGAATACATATTAATATCTCTGAAAGGACGGTGAATGTAGATCGCCATCCCCCTTAGAGATTAATGTGGTAACAACAATCACATGATATAAATCAATGGGATTCCCACCTTGTAACCATACACATGATATAAATCAATGGGATTCCCACCTTGTAACCATACACATGATATAAATTAATGGGATTCACACCTTGTAACCATACACATGATATATGTAACCATACACATGATATAAATCCATGGGATTCACACCTTGTAACCATACACGTGATATAAATCAATGGGATTCACACCTTGTAACCATACACATGATATAAATCCATGGGATTCACACCCTGTAACCATACACATGATATAAATCCATGGGATTCACACCCTGTAACCATACACATGATATAAATCCATGGGATTCACACATGATATAAATCAATGAGATTCACACCTTGTAATCATACACATGATATAAATCAATGGGATTCACACATGATATAAATCAATGGGATTCCCACCGTATAACCAGACACAGTCAAAACTGTCCTACAGATAATCTTCATCAAGTAAATACCTAGCCTAAATCAGTCCAACAGATAATCTTCATCAAGTAAATACCTGGCCTAAATCAGTCCTACAGATAATCTTCATTAAGTAAATACCTGGCCTAAATCAATCCAACAGATAATCTTCATTAAGTAAATACCTGGCCTAAATCAGTCCTACAGATAATCTTCATTAAGTAAATACCTGGCCTAAATCAGTCTAACAGATAATCTTCATCAAGTAAATACCTGGCCTAAATCAGTCCTACAGATAATCTTCATCAAGTAAATACCTGGCCTAAATCAGTCCTACAGATAATCTTCATTAAGTAAATACCTGGCCTAAATCAGTCCAACAGATAATCTTCATCAAGTAAATACCTGGCCTAAATCAGTCCTACAGATAATCTTCATTAAGTAAATACCTGGCCTAAATCAGTCAATTTATCAAGGTTCCTACAAACTTGAGGTAAAATTAACTCGTAGGGATCAGCGAAGTATCTTAAGAGGCCCTTTGTAACTTTCCTTAGATGGCTGCTAAATACATGTTAATCGGTACACGGCTTAGGTAATACATATAGGAAACTTTGGGATGTTATGCAATTTGTAAGATTACTTCAATTCCAAGATAGTGGGAAGTTTTATATTTGTTTAGAGTCCAGTTAATGAATTCAGTCAGTGTGTGCATCACCAAATGAATGTTATTAATGTAGTAATGAGAAGCAGAAGCCTTGTTCGTTACGCATAGTGAATACAGTCTGGCTTTATTTCATCTGATGCAAAAATATTCTCATGCTATCTGGACTGTCAGGTTAGGTTTAACTCGGACTTACTTTCAATACTCCATTCCCAAACTGTATGAAAGTGAAAAACAAGAGAAAGCAAATGATACTGAGTTATATATTGAACTGTATGAAAGTGATAGACAAGAGAAAGCAAATGATACTGAGTTATATATTGAACTGTATGAAAGTGATAGACAAGAGAAAGAAAATGATACTGAGTTATATATTGAACTGTATGAAAGTGATAGACAAGAGAAAGCAAATGATACTGAGTTATATATTGAACTGTATGTAAGTGATAGACAAGAGAAAGCAAATGATACTAAGTTATATATTGAACTGTATGAAAGTGATAGACAAGAGAAAGCAAATGATACTGAGTTATTTATTTAACTTTATGAAAGTGATAGACAAGAGAAAGCAAATGATACTGAGTTATATATTTAACTGTATGAAAGTGATAGACAAGAGAAAGCAAATGATACTGAGTTATTTATTTAACTGTATGAAAGTGATAGACAAGAGAAAGCAAATGATACTTAGTTATTTATTTAACTGTATGAAAGTGTTAGACAAGAGAAAGCAAATGATACTGAGTTATTTATTTAACTGTATGAAAGTGATAGACAAGAGAAAGCAAATGATACTGAGTTATATATTGAACTGTATGTAAGTGATAGACAAGAGAAAGCAAATGATACTGAGTTATATATTGAACTGTATGAAAGTGATAGACAAGAGAAAGCAAATGATACTGAGTTATATATTGAACTGTATGAAAGTGATAGACAAGAGAAAGCAAATGATACTGAGTTATATATTGAACTGTATGAAAGTGATAGACAAGAGAAAGCAAATGATACTGAGTTATATATTGAACTGTATGAAAGTGATAGACAAGAGAAAGCAAATGATACTGAGTTATTTATTTAACTGTATGAAAGTGATAGACAAGAGAAAGCAAATGATACTGAGTTATTTATTTAACTGTATGAAAGTGATAGACAAGAGAAAGCAAATGATACTGAGTTATTTATTTAACTGTATGAAAGTGATAGACAAGAGAAATCAAAATGATACTGAGTTATTTATTTAACAAACATGTTGCTGTAGCACAAAAGTTCATTAATTAATTTTCTTTTCATATTTGGTTTTGAACATATTTCACACTCACATGTTACATGGAGTCAAACTTCATCTTTTCTAGAGTTCAAGTTAACTCTTTCCATTAAAATGCACAAAAGTATCAAATATTTGGCATTCATGAAGAGAGTAATAGACAAGTTGCCATTACAACAATAAATAGTACTGATATGTGTTACAATTGTAATCCTTGATTACCAGAAAATGACACATTAGTATTCACTTCTAGGGTATATGAAACCTTGGTCATTGTGACATTTTTCAGGAAAAAGGCGATTATTTCTTTAGTGTGGAACCACGTATAGAGTTTCATTAACTTGCAAATAAACTGAGAAAATGACATGAAACACAAAGAGAATATAAACTCAATGAAGCATTAAATGTATGTTATGTACAGCGACCTTTTGCAATCATGGGTGAGCATCAGCGCAGTTGCATATTCGCCAAACTGTTGACTGATCGGCCAAAAGAATAGGAGTGGCTTATTGTATCTTAGACTGTTCATAAAGCAAAACTGAATAAAAATATTCATAACCTTAAACTAGGTTACAGAAACCTGGTTTTAACCTAACGCTTTAACACTACTGATAAGAAAATCAAAGCAGTTTATGTCTGTACAATGAAAATACAGTGTAGCATGAGATTATGACCTAAACAAAGAACCAATCAAATGTCTATCAAGCACGAAAACTAGGTTACAGAGACCTAGTTTGAGTTTGATATTAAGATACATATCAAGATCTGTCTATATATTTCAATTCCCAATCGAATATATACAATTAATATTTTTGATAACGATTTACTAAAACTTTAAGGTAACCACAAATATATCCATACCGATATCTCTGCATGGATGCTTTAAGTAAATTCTTCAGTCTAATGTGCTAACCACATTCAAGACTTCTTGGTAAATCAGCATCACATATCCAACAACACAAACAATAATAATGACTTTTCACTTTATGAGGTAAGATTTCATTGCATTCACTTGTGTCTGCCTTTTAAATCAGATGATAGATATACAATACTTAATACAGACGACATTATCATTGCACTATATACAACTGGAAGAAGGAAGTGTTCAATCAGAAGCAAGGTACACGCAAACTATATTCAGTATTTGTAAAACATAGATGTACTTTATTCTGAACTCTCTTTCATTTTTTGTCCTACGTTGTCCTCTTAGAAATGTGATTATTGTTTGTTAACACCAAAATGCTATATTGTTACAGTGTGAAACTTTGATCCGTGATGGTGCTACAGGAGCATAGTATTCACTTCTGGAATTTTGAATTCACCTCATAGAACCTGACAGGCTAATATACATGAAACCATTTAGATTCATCCTGTGTTAAAATATGTACAGTTGCAGAACATGACATGGTGTTTTTATTTGCTTTAACAATGATTTGGAAAAAGTGCCTCACTAAATTTAGCCATGGTGGTTTCCTATCACGCTGACTTGACCTCTGGGCCATATATTTGAAAGTATTGAAATTTGCACCCTAAACCATATAAATGCATGCAGTTGCAGGAATGGAAAAGCTGAGTTCCAAAACTAGATCAACATTTGCCCTGGGGTATTTCCCGCACCCTGGGGACTTAGCTCCTGAGTCAGAGTGCGGAACTATTGATATCCCCAGCCATTCAGCATATATGCAGCTGTTGGATAATGAAAGAGTAATTCATATGCATGACTAAGTTATGCACCAGGCAGTGTAAAACCGTGTTTACTGACTCTGGCTTATGTCTTGGAAAGTAAAAGATACCCATCCCTTTGTCTATCTACTTAAATAGTTATTCGGCTTAAAAAGGTGTATTACAATAGATGACATAAAAAACACACCAAAAATGTGCCTGTAAGCTCTTTGAATCTATGGATATTCCTGCCTTGTCATGTATGCTTTTATTTTTATACAATTAAACAAACAATTGCACACCATCACCACATTTGAGCCTCTGAAATTGGCATATGGCTTACAGTACCTGAAATTGGCATATAGCTTACAGTACCTGCGATTGACATATAGCTTACAGTACCTGAAATTGGCATATAGCTTACAGTACCTGAAATTGGCATATAGCTTACAGTATCCCTAATGGTCAGAAAGGCTCCCTGTTGCATGCTCTAAAATTTGGCCCAAAAGATGAGAAAAAATGGAAAACTCCCTGAAGCTAAATAAAAATTTCATTCTTTATCAGATATATTTTTGTAAAATCTCCCTGAAATAAAGTCAGAATTTCACTGAAAGCTGTTCCAGAAGTGTCACAAGAATGCAGAATGGGGATCTTAATATGGCCCGTTCTAATTTTGTATCAAGTAACATCACTTTACATCTACCTTTCTATTTCAATGTCTCACACAGAATAAATGCATAACACAAAGTTTAAAAAAACAAAAACAAACAACAACAACAACAACAATAATCGAAGAATGAAATTTAGTTACCCACATTTATTATGCTAAACAGACTTGAGATGCCCTAAATAACTTCATCACCTTTCATACAGCTATAGGTGAAAAGTAGCTGTAGCCAGTGTCATAGCTAGACACACGCAGAGACGCAAGTGCTAAACGTAAACCTATCAAGATATCATGTTTGAAATTTCAAGGAACACACCCTCCCCTAGCTCAATGGCGTGCATCAGAAAATTAAGGCTACGCCTTTGGTAGCATGAGATGTAGAAAAAGGACCACAACATTTTATTTTCAACAACATGCAGTCATACACATCAAATATGTATTCTAAAATTTGGGACCGATGCATTTCATACGGCTGGATAGCGTGAAAAGCTAACGAACGCAAAATGCACGAAAGTCTCTAACGCAATTTTGTGTTCCTTTTGCATAAAAAATACAATATTTTTTAAATATTTTTCTTTTTACATTTACAAAGTTTATTGATCCTACTTTTTTATCTGGCGAGAAAACGTTCTTGTCCACGAAACGTTTAGAGATAAGTAAGCCTTACAGAGAAAAACTGGACTTTTTATGTAGCCCATCCCATGAACATTTAGAGAGAAATAAGACGGACAGAGAAAAACGGGACCTAATGTGTCGCCTATCTTATAACATATATACTGTTTGTTTAAAATTAAATTTTCTATGCAGGCCACTTGCTTTTGCTATTAGTCCGTAAATCAAACTAAAATCCCTGGCACGTTTGAATTCCGTATAAACATACTATGCTAAACACAGGGCATTGGGGTTTACTAGTGTCATAAAGAATCTTCGTCAGCAAGGCGTCTCTGGGATAGCAACAGTGGCATTCAGGACGAAGTGAAAATCCTTTGGTCAACACAAAACCCCAGAATACAGGTAAATATAGATTAGAAACCGTAAACTTTTTTTTTAAAAGTATTATGTTTCAAACAAAGCGTATATCACTTCCATTTAGAGAAGGGTCACGCGAAAACAGATGTCATTATCGATGATGGTTTTTATAGCGTTTCTATTTCTGGTTGTATTGCCATTGCTGGTATAAAACTGGTATAAAACTGTCGCAAAATATAATCTATATGCGCTAATATTAGTTTAATTGGTAGGAATTTCCGTCACTAAAATTAAATTTATGAATTGTATTTCATGCCTAATGTATTGAAGGTTTGAAAGTAGTTTGATAGACCACGAAATTGGATACTCTTTTTGAAATGTCATATTTAACTTTCAATATCTTTCTCTATAATATTATTTACTGATATGCTTTCTTCGTAGATTGATTGTAACTTTTCTACTTTTGGCTCTACCATTCCATTATCATCTTTCTGCAAGTATATTATTTTGTACAAATGTGTTTTATGTATCTTTATGCATGTATATTATTTTGTAAGAATGTACTTTATGTATCTTTATGCGCGTATTTTATTTTGTACAAATATGTTTTATGTTAAAAGTCAATGCCGTTTCAACCATAAACAGATGTTAGACTACAATGAGTACAATATGTCGCCTCTCTCTCTCTTCGGTTCATAAATTGATCAGGTCATTATTTAGAACTTAAATCGGTACATCCCATTCTCTCTCATTACTTAGTGGCACAAAGTTAAAACTATACAAAAGGGAAATGCCCTACACTAGTAAAAAATAATCATAGCAATTATTTTCGTTATCGTTTTAGGAAAGACGTTATGATACTAGCATTACATTAGGCATGACATTTTAGCAATGACCTCGTACAGATGCATTCCATTGCAAATTAAGATTGTTTTAAATATATTTCATTGTTGTTTTTGACAAGATCTAACTAACTCATCTAGGTCCTTTCCCAGAACATAATAAAATGCTCAAAATATGATATTCATTTCACAAAATAAAAGAAAATTTGACCATATCTGAAAATTAGGTCATAATATGATTATATGTCTCTCTTAATGAAGAAATAAAAAAAAACACATCTTGCAAAAATGTACATAAAAAGGGTAATACGCAGGTGAGGGTGCGGGTGTCTGTCACCTTACCTAATGGGCAGACGTAATAACATGCAAATAAGTTAGGGTGATCTCCAGTAAACACACAGACGAAAATGTCCATGCTGCACATGCAAATGTACACAAGCCCACCTATAATTAATTCTGAGGTTGACAAAACCAATTGTAGAGCACGTACTGTCACTGTTCCAGTGTCATTAAAAGACAATATTTTGCACAACATTAAATTTGTTCTACCTAAAAATAAGTATATAAGACCCTATTTGAAACCAAAATGATCATCTGAACACAGTTCATGTTCGCAACCAGGAGAAAGCGAGTCTCGTTTTCAAAACCTCCACATCACATGAGCAATCAATACTGGTTTTAGTCCGCAACACGTGGTTCCCCCGACCCCCTAAAAATAAAAATACAAAATAAACAAGCTGAGCCGGACTCTGGTTGTAATTTGGTAGTAAGACTATCGTTTAGCATAGTACTAAGCAACAGTGAACATTCTCGTCATTTAAATTTATAAAATAATTTCTTTGAGGGAAGTCTTTAAAAGATGCTTCAAAACATATACATCTCAAGCAGTTTTAGACTCTGACAAGACACTATCACTAGAAGTGTGTGTGTGTGTGTGTGTGTGTGTGTGTGTGTGTGTGTGTGTGTGTACTTATGGTTATGACTCCAGAATATCCAATAGACCTATTATCTTTCAAATCATTTAATTTTCTCTACAAATATTTCAACACTCCAGTGACAATTGGAACGACATTGGCGTAATTTTGGCTCTGTGATTGTCGTTGTTTATTTATAGTTTACTTTGCTGGTTTAGCAAGACGTCTTGTGTGAACGTCAATTCCTGTTGGAAGATTGGGGTTGCGTCTGTATTCACTTTTGTAGTTGTGAGAAAAGTGACGTTTTCGTGGGTATCTAATTTCGTGGACTTGGCAAGGGGATCCTATTTGTTTCCCCGGAAAGATAACTATACCGTGGGTCTTTGAACTCATGTCTTGTAGCAAACGCGAAATGCACAAAATTAGTATCCCACAAATAATATTGAATTTACAGCATGCATGTATCGTTTAATTAAACACTATGGGATTGGACAATTAAACAATATGGGATTGGACAATTAAACGATATGGGATTGGACAATTAAACAATATGGGATTGGACAATTAAACAATATGGGATTATAACAGGTGATATATGTCCATTGAAAAGAAGACAGCGAAATGCATAATACGGTAAACATTACCAATAATTTATGGAAATGTATTTTATGGCACCTTTGCCTTTTTATCTTACTTGTAGCTCGTGGAATGAGAAAGAGTTTCTATCAAGCTAATCAGCGAACTGTTAGTGATATCAAAATCATCAAGATAAACCTGAATAGAAAGTCATCAGTAAAAGTATTTTAACAACGAGTGATTATGCTAATTATGTTAGAGACCACGTAATATATGGTTCTTTGTCTGTAAAAATCAAACATTATTAGAAGAATTGGATAGAGCTATGGGAGACAATCATGTTGACATGCAGCAGATATTCAAGTCTTAAGACTGGTCGTTATCATATGCAAGTCTTAAGACTGGTCTTTATCACTACTTTAAAAGAATGTCACCAAGACCTACTTTTCCACAGAATTGCTAATGTTGAAGCAGTCTTACAAAATTTAGGTCATTGTCCAGAAGATGTGTGTCTGGAATAGTCACATTCACGCACACATTTTTGTTTTTGTTGTGAAAAGGAAATATAATATTCGAATTATGGATAGAGCAAGTTGAGTCATGAAAACGTTCAGATTGACTACATGAATTCTGTCATGAAGAGTGATGAAAAGACTAACAATCTTCGGCTGTTGCGTTTTTTTGTTGTCCCCTCTACCTCTGTCTGTTGACAATAATTTGACCCTCCCATTCAACAAAGTCAGTCGAAACTTACAAAGGACTTTCTCTGGCAAAGGAAAAAATTGGCTTTGGTTTTCGAATGGACTGATAATTTTGGTTTCTCCAGCAATGATATGGCATACCCGCTGCGACAGTTGACTTAATATTTCTGTATTTAACAAATTGTTATTTAAACAGAAGTGACTCTGGCATACATCCCTGTATAATGCCGCGTAAATGACCAAATGTCAGGTGAAATAGCCGCATAAATTACTATTTTCACAGCTTTACAGTTTCAATCAGTTAGTACAATTCTGTGATCAAACAGTGATAAATGCTTCAGGGAGACATGAAAATTTATTTCTCGAATGAAAGAAAGGAAAAATCTTTTACTTGTATGATAGACATAGGATTTAACAAATTTGGCACGTGACGTAACTTTCCAAATGTCAAAATGACTGGGTCACTATCGATATCGTTTAATACTGCATTTTTTACTTTATCAGTATACTTTTTAAAAAAATGTATAATACAACAACTAATGTCAATGTTTGGCATGCTTATAGATTACAATCAAAGACATTTTCATGATCAGCTTGTGAGAAGGTAATACATACTTAATATTGGGCAAACTATGGACTTCAGACAGAGAATAATATATATATATATATATATATATATATATATATATATATATATATATATATATATATATAGAGAGAGAGAGAGAGAGAGAGAGAGAGAGAGAGAGAGAGAGAGAGAGAGACGGAGAGACCGCAGATTTGAATTTCTTCTGAAGCTGGACCCAGCTTGAGGTTTTAAAAAACTGTCCTAATTTTTCCGAATTTTTAAAAAGGAACTGATTCTTGAAGATACTTGTTGGAACTAAAATCTTACAACATACTTTATTAACCAATTATTCTTTCATGAGCTGGCTGGTTCCAGTTGGTGTTATGTCATGTGTTTTGTGACTTCAGCTATACTCAAACATCGGAATAGCACGTGCTTCTCGAGTATTTCGTGTATATTCAGTATATAATTTATGTACTCAGTAATTGATCATATAAGAATAACGATAATACACAGTTTGCACTCAGCAAAATGTGTAGTATTTCTATAAAACTGAAGCTGAAAGAAAAATAGGGTTCATCATAAGACATGTTTGTTGTCTTCATGCACTTTGCATCTTCATCTTATGCTAAGAATCAATCATTTGTTCTCTCTAACAGCGATACATTGTGTCATGAGCTAATGTCTTGCCGAGTTTGAGTCTTTGCTGTTTTGACACGGATCGATTCTTGAAAGCAAGACAATGTTTTAATTGCTTTGCAGATGCCCTATCTATATGTCTACATGTATAATGTCTATATGTCTACATGTGCAATGTCTATATGTCTACATGTACAATGTCTATATGTCTACATGTACAATGTCTATATGTCTACATGTACAATGTCTACGAATGTCTTAAAATACGACTATAGAAGTTTGTACATAAAAAGACTTTGATTGAACACATCATATTATTTTAAACTTGCATAAGAACTATTATTCAATTGCTTCTCTTTCAATCAATGTATTCAATGTTATACTCTGATATATTCATTCCTCCTATTCTTCCCATATTGTCTCATTGGGCATATTCTTATTTTTCACAACAAATTGCCCGTTCAGATATAATTCATTACATATAACCATATAGTTAGATTTGCACTTGATTACATTTTAAATTATTATAGTGGCTTACTTGTATGCTTGTATGGCACAGTTTCATCAATTATCAATAGTCAAAGCTGAGAGATGTTATAAGCAAACAAGCAAAGATAGAATTTAAGCAAGCAAGAAGTATGTATGTGAGAGTTTATAAGGTCACAAGCAAATATATGTATATATATATATATATATATATATATATATATATATATATATATAATACCTCGTATATGCAGTAATTAAATGGAGGGGGAGGAAACATTTTGTCCCATATCTGTTTTTGTAATTATCCAACTTTCCCATATTTTCTGGAATATTAATTTCACCTTCACATCATTTGTGCTCTAAGTTTCTTAGTTTTTCCATACATTAATATAATCTACCATGCCCCAGTCTGTGCAGATCAGGCAGACAGTCAAACAAGACAAACATGCAATTAACTGACATACATGTTATGGCATATTGGTTGCGGTTTAGGAGAAGTTGTAGTGATGGAGAGACGGACATGCGCATGGGAAAAAATACATCCTACGCTTTTTAGAAACGTGTGAGGATAATAATAATAATAATAATAATAATAATAATGATAATAATAATAATGGTGTCAATTACCATTCCTAGCAAAACGCATTAGGACTTATCAAAGAGACAACTCATTGAACACAGATTATTGAAGCCAAAATAACTTTAATTTTCCAATCAAGTTTTATTAGTCTGGCAGAATGTACAGTTTATGTTTAAATCATCTGATTCTGCTTACATTATTAGTCGTCTGAGGAAGGCAACATTTTTTTTATTATTTATATCAGAAGAAAAAGAATCTGATCATTCGTGATTATAAATAGGCATCAGCTGACAAAACTGAGATTAAAACATATTTTTTGGTCAAGAATTATGTTGCTGAAATCTCCAATATAATGAAACTAAAGATAGAAAGAAAGACGCAGAAGGGTAAAACAAAAAGCTTAAATTTCCCCATACTTAGAAGGAAACCACCTCAAGAATTCATGTTTGAAGAAAATGACCCTTCTTCAAGGACAGCTACAGCTAAGAGCCGATGATTAAAATTTATATATTAGCAAACGTGCCAGATCAACAGAAATATTTCATATTTTAGTAAGATTTTTACAATTCTCTGGTCAAGTCTTCTAACTACTGTCCACTCAGAATATCTGGCAGTGATTGACGAAATTGAGGTCACTGGTCAAATGACAGGCTATGGTCAAAAGTGGACAAAGTCCCGTCCTATTGATACAGTGACAGTTGTAACAAGCACAAGTGGTGATACATGGAGTAAACATTGTCATTTAATGGTCAGAAAATCTTAAAATGGAAGTGAGGTTACTTTACGGCTAACGCTTCATCGCATCCAACATTTCCAAGCATGTTTTGATGACGTAACCTCACCCATTAGTGACGTTTCAGAAGACACAAAGGCAAGTTAAAGCATGGTGTGCCCCTATTTTGGGCGATATCATCGGATTAATAGCGATTATGAATACATTAAGAAATTATCCGCTAATGCGACAGTATATAAATGTGCAAGTTTCTAAATGGTTTGGAAACACTTTTGTTGTCATTTTACGAAATCTTAGAGCCAAAGACAAATAATCGATTTTTATCCAGTTTTATGTTTCTCACAAACTTTGATCTGAAAATGATAAATATTCAGTATGGGGCAATAAAGTGTTTTTTTAAATTTTTTATTATATTTTACGTAACCTAGCTTTCTCCAAGAGTTTAAGTTTCAAAGCTGCAATTCAATTTTTGTCTTGTTTCCTTTAAAAACGCAATAGTACACACATCACACATAATTGCTGGTTCGTGATGGGAATACAATTACTTACTATACGGTCAAAATTTTTAGTGCGTATTTTATGTCTCTCTTGATTTACGATGTCCCGTCTCCAAGCAGACGACATTGCAATGATGTACAATGAGTTGCTTTTTTTTTTCTTTCTACCTTTAAATGCTGGTAATTATAGGCAAGGAGCAAGAGGGGATTGTCATTTTCACGACGTACAGGTTGACGTCTTGAAACTGTCTAAGCAGATCTTATAAAATAATGTAAGTACCCAAATGTAAGTACCCAAATGTAAATACCCAAATGGAAGTACCCAAATGGAAGTACCCAAATGTAAATACCCAAATGCAAGTACCCAAATGTAAGTACCCAAATGTAAGTACCCAAATGTAAATACACAAATGTAAATACCCAAATGTAAATACCCAAATGTATGTACTCATATGGAAGTACCCAAATGTAAATACCCAAATGTAAATACACAAATGTAGGTACCCAAATGTAAATACCCAAATGTAAGTACCCAAATGCAAGTACCCAAATGTAAATACCCAAATGTATGTACTCATATGGAAGTACCCAAATGTAAATACCCAAATGCAAGTACCCAAATGTAAATACACAAATGTAAGTACCCAAATGTAAATACCCAAATGTAAATACTCAAATGCAAGTAATCAAATGTAAATACACAAATGCAAGTACCTACATGTAAATACCCAAATGTAAATACCCAAATGCAAGTACCCAAAAGTGAATACCCAAAGGCAAGTACTCAAATGTAAATACCCAAATGCAAGTACCCAAATGCAAACACCCAAATGTAAATACCCAAATGCACGTACCCAAATGTAAATACCCAAATGCAAGTACCTAAATGGAAGTACCCAAATGAAAGTACTCAAATGCAAGTACCCAAATGTAAGAACCCAAATGCATGTACCCAAATGTAAGTACCCAAATGCAAGTACCCAAATGTAAGTACCCAAATATAAGTATCCAAATTTAAGTATCCAAATGTAAATACCCAAATGTAAGTAGCCAAAAGCAAGTACCCAAATGTAAGTACCCAAATGCAAGTTTCTAAATGTAAGTACCCAAATGCAAGTACCCAAATGTAAGTACCCAAATGTAAGTACCCAAATGCAAGTACCCAAATGTAAGTACCCAAACGCAAGTTTCCAAATGCAAGTACCCAAATGTAAGTACCCAAATGTAAGTGTCCAAATGCAAGTGCCCAAATGTAAGTACCCAAATGCAACTTCCCAAATGTAAGTACCCAAATGCAAGTACCCAAATGCAAGTACCCAAATGTAAGTACCCAAATGCAAGTACCCAAATGTAAGTACCCAAATGTAAATACCCAAATGTAAGTACCCAAATGCAAGTACCCACATGCAAGTACCAAAATGCAAGTACCCAAATGTAAGTACCCAAATGTAAGTACCCAAATGCAAGTACTAAATGTAAGTACTCTTCTTCTTTCCAGAGTAGAACTGAGATAATATGGTTCTTGTTTGCTCCAACCACTCACAGAACAGGTTTTTCTTCAGGATCTAAAGAATATAATTTCATAAGTAGCAGTGCATTAAAATAATCACTATATATATATATATATATATATATATATATATATATATATATATATATATATATATATATATATTCAAGTAATCGGGGCGGAATCATCTCCCATATACGGAAGTACATGTAATCGGTGCGGAATAATCTCTCATATACAGAGATACATGTAAAATTATATATTACTTCATTTATGTCGTTAGATGACTTGTTAAATAGATATTGGTTTACAACATTTTACTATGTACAAATTAGACATGTAGGTTTGTCAAAACTATGCTGTATATAAATAAACCTTTGAGATATGATTTATTATTTTCAATGTAACGACAGACATTTGAAAAAGTAGTAAAACTCGCAAAACAAATCTGAAACAGAACATTTATTACCGGAAGATATGATTATTAAAATTTAATATTTGTTAAAAACACACAAAAAACAAAAAAAAAAAAGAATTTTAAAACATGTAATCAGGGCGGAATCATGAAGATAATGTGTTGTTTCAAGACAGTAAATCTACAAAATAATGACCACCACATCCTTAAAATACACGATTGATATTGACCGTATCAGACGCACGTTACCTGATAATCTGCTGATGGATCTAGTCAGGGGTCTTATATGTAATTAAGGAATTACATTGCTTCATGATTTTCTTTTGCCCTTTTGTTGATCTAATCAAGGGTCTTATATGTAATTAAGGAATTTCATTGCTTCATGGTTTTCTTTTGCCACTTTGTTGATCTAATCAAGGGTCTTATATGTAATTAAGGAATTTCATTGCTTCATGGTTTTCTTTTGCCACTTTGTTGATCTAATCAAGGGTCTTATATGTAATTAAGGAATTACATCGCTTCATGGTTTTCCTTTGCCCCTTTCTTATTGTTCTTATTGTCTGTTATTGTTTCATATACCCTGGAACTTGTTTGAATTTTACATCTTTCTTCATCAATTAGTTCCTAATAAAAATATGTTTCGTCTTTATTTTAGTAATACTAGTAGTTGGATTGATCGCTGATGCGAGAAGTTTTTGATCTTTTTGTTTGGGATCAATTGTTTTCCATGCACTTCCATTGTAAAACTAAAACTAGAGTACTTTAGTATATTTTATTTTTGTGAACTGTATTAGATAAAACGTATAGAAATCTCAAATACGTTTGGTTTGTGTATAAACTTTCAGATCTTCTGTCACTAGGCAATATTTACCTTCCTTACTAGAATGAGAGAAAAGTATATGCCACACTTGCGGTTTGTGTTTTATAAATTACCGAGTTAAACTGTGCTTTTCAGTTGTGCTACCTCGGTAATCTGATGTGTACTGCATGAAGTATTCTTTCAACCTAGCTGCATCACAAGCATGGGCGATTCCAATGGGTCACGTTCTCATAAACATAGGCGATTCCAAGATAAATTGGGTCACGTTCTCATAAACATGGGCGATTCCAAGAGAAAATGAGTCGCGTTCTCATTCTTTTCATACATTATTTAATCCAGCTCTGTTGTCTCTCTCCAAACGCTGGATTTGTCCTCCAAAATGGCGCCAACATGGTTTTCGATCACTATTGACTAAAATAATCGACTTTATTTTTAGAGCTTGATATAAAACTTGATCATAAATAAACATTAATTGATCATGAGCTCAAAGACAGTTTATTCCATTTTTTTGTTAAAGAGTAGTTTAATGTTACAAGTTACAAACATCGAGAACCCACCCCGGACCTATTTCAAAGACCCGAATATTGTTGCCATCGACATAATGGATGTCTCCGTTTAGAAGCAGGCAATACAAGGGTGACATAACGTTGGAGATCCGACTCTGGCATGGAGTCAAAGGTTGGAAATTTGATGCACTGTCCGTCTCAGGCTAATGAGGTGTAATTAGGCTTTAGTTTGTGCACCCACGAATTGGCTGGGATCAAATTCTTCAGAAGAAAGTTATTTTAAGTCATTGTGGTCTCCCCATGATATTTGATTAAGGTTACGCTTCTCAAACTAAATTGGTTGTCAATCAATGTAAATTTTACGCGCTAGTGGAACAGAAAGCGAAACCCACTCAACTTTGAATGCAGTTGCTAATAATGTTTTCGAACTAAAATGGGGAGCAAGCATCGTCCAAACTTATTTTAGGAAAATAGAGGGTGAGATCAAGGTCTCTACGAGGCGGACATCTGGCATGAATGTATGTATTGTTGGAAGAACAAGAATTATATAATACAACATTGCAGAACACCTGATATAATTTCTATTGACTTTTGTCAATACCAGAAAGAGCGAATCTTTAAAAAAAAAAAAAAAGATGAAATCGAGTTAATGCTTTAAAATCTTATTTTGATCAAAAGCGATGCCACACATGGGCTTCTGGTGATTTGTGGACACAACGATGTACTCTTTTGACATCGTCAGACCACATTGACTTTTAAGTTCCAATTAAATTACATACATGACATCTCATATTATTGGTAGTGTTGGGAATGTTTCCCACCAATTACTTGATGTAAATAATTATGTTACATTTACTTAATATGCTTGACTAAGCATTTCAGTATTTTGAAGACTGGATTTTCTTAGGTTATGTATTCAAGAAGCTAATTGCGTATTGATGTACAAGTTATCTGGAGAAAAAGTATATTGGCTAAGTTTGTTTATGTTATTTTTCTCTTTAGATAAAAGCCGGTGACTTGTCAAAAATTGCACACACACATACACGCACACACACACACACACAGAGAAAGAGAGAGAGAGGAGTAGGAGCTTTTTGTGAAATATCTAACTACATACATTAAAAGATAAGGTTGTGGTTGCAAGCAACCTCTGTCATCATCCCTTGTTCGGCGAAATTAAAGGTTATCGATTCACGAAAACGAGAGGAACATATACAAAATACAGTTCAGTGTCCCTTTTATGCCCTTCAGTAAAGTGAAATTTACAACCATCATGATGAAACTATGCGATTGGACAGCTCTTGTGGTACAGAGACAAAAATGTAAGCGAAGATCGATCGAATGCAATATTTCCAGCCTGTTTATGCTTTTTGTATAAAAGCCATTTGTGTACTGCCATATTAAAGATCAGTGGTAACATATTGTAATATTTCCATTCCATTATAGTGTGAAGTGTTATGGTATCAAAAAAGACATAATCGTATGCAGACAATATCATGGATCGTGTTTCTGAAGAGATTTGGTGGACGTTTATTATTATTTGTACAACAATAATGTATATCTGTACTTTCATTATATTTTCACTCTTAGATTCAGTGTCTTTGTCTAGATAGATGAACAAAGAAACATGTATTGTGATGTCCAATGCAGGTCATCTATTTCAAGATGGTCGAAAATTCTATTTTTATTTCAAAAGTTGGACTGATTATCAAACGAAACAGCTTGATTGAACGTAAATCTAATATTTTTGTCACAGAAATCTGCATTACAACGGGCCACGATCAGATATGAAATTTACAAATAAAAACACTAAAATGTATGTTTAGCGGCATTATAAAGGGCGAAGAGTCACAGCATATCAGAATTTATATATCAGTTATATATATATATATATATATATATATATATATATATATGTATATATATATATATATATATGTGTGTGTGTGTGTGTGTGTGTGTGTGTGTGTGTGTTTAATCATAGAGACACCAAGAAGCAGTAGATTCTTGCCACAAATGAACAACACTAATACAAACATCTCTAAAATGCAACCCTGATCGTACAGCGTCTATAGGCGTGCCTTTAGAGATCACCAATTATGATATCGAGATCATTGCAACACAATGGATCATTAAAGTTCATATTTTCTTCAAAAAAGAAGGAAAATCTAGTCATGTCCACGGTGGCGGAGCTAAGGTTTGAAGCGCCCGGGGGCAATGTTCTTTAGTGGCGCCCCTACTGTGCCACAGAGAACAGTTTTTATGTCAGTTGCCAACCCCAAAAAAAGCTCCTGACGGCGCTCCCCCCTGGCACGGCGCCCGTGGCAATTCCCCCCCCCCTTGTGCCGCTACTGCCTGCCCATTATCTGTAGACAAGAAACTACATTCAATAAACATATGAGCGGGTACATCTGTGTTATTACTCATATAAAAATATGTTGCATTGCGTTAACATACTTTTAAGGCTGCTTTGGCGTTAAAAAACTAATTAACACTAGTAAGTCGAAGAGGATGAATTTATCACCGCTGAGTTTTCTTCAAAGATATGGACTTAAATTTTTCTGAACGTCGAGGAATAACATTTTGATGTCCAAGGTTTGGAACCAAAGTTCATGTTTGTGTCGATGCATTAACGCTTCCTACCGAGCCAAGAAAAACTGCAGGAAAATGATTTTGAAATCTAACTTAAACCTCAGAGCAGTAGAACAAGAAATAAATTGATAACGTTGCCACTTATTCTGTGATAAAAACTTTGTGATTATTGTCCAGATAATTAACATCGTTTCAACGATGAAAAAGTAAATATAAAAGTGAAATATTCTGACAAATTATATCTACCATAAATCAAGCATGAAATAAAAGCACAAAATTAAATTTATGGGACATAATTTCTTAACAATTAAAAGCCTTTTATTGGAACTGTTAGTGTATTTTACGACAATTTTATGCCAAGATCGCCAATAAATCCACGAATACAAAATCATATTCATTCTAGATAATGGTATCTCATTCCCGTGACTCAGTGAACGCTTTGATTGAAAAGTAATCACATTAAAGAAGTTAACGGTTTTAAATTTCTTTTCACTGATCTTTGATGGTTTTCTGAAGACCGGAAGATATTGATTCCATCCTGACAGCAATCCATGACACAAATAGGACTCGGTGCACATAAATCTTAACTACCGATAAGGATCCCTAAAGGCACGAGCAGAATCATGTGACATACTACTGAATATTTGGTAATATTGTGGAACATTCACAGATACTGAAAACAGAAATAAGTGATCCATCACGGCAGCTCTGTTTTGAATCGCCTTAAATATATCCATATTTCCATGAGATTAACAGGTATTTAGGCCAAGATATGATCAGTCCTTTTTACTGATCACTTTGTTTGCGGGCCTTACAAAATGGAATTCCCTAAGAAAATAAGTAGAAAATATGATATAGTTCACAATGAAAAAAATAAAACAAAGGATATTTTGGAATGCTTACTGACATTGCTATTGTTGTACCCAGACATTTGTTTTATATTTCAAAATTACCATGTCTAACTCAACTGAATCCAGGTGAAATATACAAATATGTGTATACAAATATTTCTACACAATCATAAATCCTCTCATATATATATATAGTTACGTGTTAAATTCAACTTACCTTGCGAGTCCGTCCTTGTGCACCTCGGGTCCTTTCTTCGACCTCGTTCCATTCTTTTTGGGATGAACGCATGGGCGTGTGGATTAGAACGCTGGTACAAGAGAGCCAGGCGAAAGGTACCGCTGCTCGCGGCACGGGGTCGATTCCAGCTTGCAACGAATTATAACTTTATATATATATATATATATATATATATATATATATATATATATATATATATATATATATATATATATATATATATATATATATATATATAATGTGGTACGTAGGGCAAAGAGCGCTTTCTTTTCTGGTTTATATACAGGTGTCGATTTCAAATTATAATTTCATGTATATATCTTGTACTTCTAAATAGAAATCCAGTGTTGAGCGCAAGACTGTGTGGGTTAGGGTACTGATCTGATTAAATTGGTGTCTAGAAATATAAATATATATATATATATATATATATATATATATATATATATATATAGAGAGAGAGAGAGAGAGAGAGAGAGAGAGAGAGAGAGAGAGAGAGAGAGAGAGAGAGGAGAATGCAACGGATCCTTCCATTTTATTTTTACTGGCGGAAATAAAATATAGGTAAAAACTGCATGATGTAGGTAAAAACATTTCACTAAATCTACCTGTCGTTTATTCTTTGATAAAATGTGGTTTCAGTGTTTAAATTACCTCTTCAAATAAATATAATTACTTATTGTTTTTTAATATATATTCTTATCGTGCTTTATTTATAAAAGAATGAAATGAGAAGACAAATAATTCATTACAAAATTAATGTCATATTCTTCATCTCTTTTTTCAGCTTTGAAAAAAAAAGTACGGTAACTTTTGTGACCCGCATAAATAGTCTGCCTGATTTAAATACTTTTGTTCAATTTCAACATTCTGCAGAATATACGAAATGCATACGGCCATCACTTCGCCTCTTTTCCTCCCACTGTTATTATATCGACACGCTTTGAAACCCAACTCGTACGCTTATTGCGAAAGTCGAAACGAAACGGCTTTGTTGGTCAAAGTGCGATACCAAAGAGTCCAGATTTATATCGTGAACAAAGCTAAACCATCGATTTCATTTGTCTCAAAAGTATCACCTGTCAACGTGCTATTTAGCATCTACAAACTATGAAAGAAAATTCAAAAAACATCTTAAACTGTGCGTGCGATAGAGCTAATTTCACAAAAATTGACTGAAATTAGCATCATCCTTGAACGTTAATGTCAATGGCTTGTTTCGATAAATGTTTATTTAGCACGTCAGAAAACTATAGAAATCATGGTAGATTGCATTTCAAAAATTTACTCCTTTTCAAAAAAGCATGAACAATAGATATCTTATCAAATCCCCAAGACTAGTGAAAAGATAGGCCACAATATCCATTGAAACGAAGACAGCATGAAGCCATTAAGGCAAAAATTTGCCGTAATAGAGGGACGTCTCGTGAGTCAGCTAATTTAGTTATGTTGTACACCAGTTTCGTGTTTCAATATGAAGGGTCTACTACTCTACAGAAAAAGATCTATCTTCATTTTATGGTTTGTCAATTACACACAGTCATGCTAAGCGACCTTTTAAACCACTTATTAGTGAGTATGCGGTTTTCTTTATAGATGAAAAGCATCTTGTGGTCTCTGTTGTTGCAGTACTCCTATAACTTTTATTGAAAGTGAACCTAAAAGTTTGATATAGGTCAAGTCCAATTTTATTCATACAAAAGTAAAATCTATACCATAAAGGACGAGTACAACTTACTGACTATATTTCGTGACAATCCCAATTTAATATTTAATGAGGTGAACATACATGTATGAAAGTGAGAGAGGTAACTACTAATCCTTGATCAAAATGACATCAAAATGAAAATAAAAAATGACAAAAAAAGTGGGAAAGCACTGCTGAGGTGAGAGAATATAGACCATACATTAAAAATAAAGAAGTAGAAGGTTAGTGTAGATACATATTCTCTTAGTCGAAATTACGAGAATCGAGATGTGATAAAATTAATGCTGTAAAACCATTTGCTTTTCTAATTAGTTTTGACTCGCGCAGTCCTGACTTTGGCAATGATTCAATAATTGACAAATATGGATTAACTGTGTCGCCAGGAAGAAATGCGTATAATAGACAACATTGTTCTTAAATAGTTCACATACTCACATAACTGTCTGGGCATCAATAATTATTGTTAGATGCCAAAAGTTTCGACATTCATTAAAATAGCTTAAAATAGCTCAAGGTCATATTGTAATCAGAGTAATTTCCTTGCTTATATTTAGTTCCATGATATACTTGCCAAAATTGATTTTCATTTTGACTTAAGGTTTTTCTTCCTACCAAGTTTTGAACCTTTGTTTCAGCTTTCTGCTCGTTTTCTTTTACATCCAACATTTATGACAATTTCTAGGCGCAGAACCTTGAACTTTATATTCAAAACAGTTAGTATAAAGTTTATATTCAGAAAAGGCAACACGAAAAGGTTCCAATATTTTCCACAAGGTTCATTCTATACTGAAAATAATTTATCGAAGACAATTTTTTTTTATCAATGGTCTGTTTTCAGATAGGAAGCAACTCAGGAAGTATCGTCATCAGCTACGTAGCCGTGTCCTACGATGAATGCTACAAGTTATATGTGTTTAGCTATTTTCATCATCTGTTGAAGTCACTGTTTTTCTCCCATATTTTACTAACCATTGGATGCACAGAACCCATCAAAGCTCTTGGAATACAGAGTAAAAATTAATTTCATCCGAAAAAGAATTTACATGTATAAATATATGGATAGTTGTTTTTAAAGGTGGATAGATAGTTCTTTAACCGCTAAACCACTTTGCATCACGCTCTTTATGTCATCGTAATTGTGACAGACATATCTAGGACGATCGAAAGATAGACAATCTGCTTACATATTATAATCCATTGTGGAGTTTCCGTGACATGATCGTTTTGGGGAAGTAATAAAGGTCTGATTCTGTCGATGGATAAAGTTTGTGTTTCCATCGATTAAGAAAAGTTCCCGCAAAGTTATTCTTCAAATGTTCAGTCCGATTTAAAAGTTGTATCTGATTCTAGAAAATGTCCCCTTCTCCTTCTCAGTGGTGACAAAAGTCAAAAGTAAATCAAAGGCGTTCTGCAGGGTTGGATTATATAACCGTTGTTCTCCATATAGCCACATCATTCTTAACAGATGTCTATTCTATGGAGACCATGATCACGCCCCATGTTTTCTTTCGATTGCTTTCAACAGGTTTGGATGATGTCTGTCGTCTGTATTTGTTTGGAACATCATTAGCAACTCGAAACTGAAGGTCGTCGATTCAAGGCCAAGAGGTTTTCAATCTCTTTTCAATTACTGAATTAAGTTTTAAGTGCTTGGCAATTAATTTATTTTGAAGGCGTAACCGTAAGATAGTGTCATGGGGAGTCCACTTGGAACTAAGATAACTTCGCTCGGAAGAATTTGATCACTATATTCAGTCGGCTAAGCTTTGGGTACACGAATTGAAACCTAATTACGCCTCATTAGCCTTTGATGGACAGTGTGTCACATACTCCACCCTGGGCTCTCCGTCAGATTCGAACGTTATGTAACTCATGCTGTTCATGCTTCAATACAGGACACACCCTTTTATAAATGTGGAATTTAGATTCGGAGCTTGTCTTAATTTGTGGCGGAATTGGTGTGGTTTTCGGTTGGCATTGTTGTTAACTGAACACGATCCAAAATTAACATAAATGGAACCACCAATAACCAGAATGTAAATATCATCGCAAATACTTTCATATGACAGACAGAAGCTACTCAACATTAGTCATCACAATATAAAAAGATTTGTCGCTTTAAAAAGGCCATTTTTAAGATAAAACTATCATTTCTTTAGAACCTATGGAGGATGTGGATATGACCAAAACTCAAATTGTAGACCAATAAGACAGATGCATAAAAATTAAGTTACATAAAGACAGTAAAACATATAAGCAAAATAAAAATTTTCCTTGTTATTGTATCGGGGATAGTATATTTCTTCGGGAGACATAAATATTCAAACCAAAAGTTACACCACATCTCAGTTCTTGTAGGAAATGCTACGCCCAAAAATGAACATAGGTGATTCATGATCCCATCTCTTGGCCTTATGTGTTACAATGGCACAAAAAAGAAGACGATGATTCTGTAAGTTGAAAACAATAGACGTGATTGGCCTTATATGTTACGATGGCACAAAAAAGAAGACTTTACAAACTTTTTCATTCAGACGATTGCACAGAAACGCGTGACCGGAACTGTATGATATTTGTCGTGAATGACGATAACCATCCATTTATCGAGCCAACATGTCATCCAGTCATATATAAAGCGTTATAATTTGGAGATTTAAAGGGCGTGCTGATAAAGCAATCTGAGTTTTGACATTAGACTCCTTAATATTTCATAACATTTTTCCATGCACACCTAGCACCGTAGACACGAAGCTGTCTGTTCTAACACATACACAACAACTTCTAGAATTAAACGTCAATCGTTGAAATTTGGCAAGTATGTAGAAACGCCAGCAAAACGATAATCCATACATTTTTTATGATTCAAACCTTGCTCTAAGCGAACTTATAGAAGGTCAAGTTTTTATTTTTTAAATTTGAGTCTGAGTTAATTTGTTTATGCTCAGACAGATTCGTGACTACAGGGCCTGACTCTATATAAGCTATTTGAGTACGAAATTCAAGCTCAAGGACAAACCCTTTAAGTCAGACACGAAATTCAAGCTCAAGGACAAATCCTTTAAGTCAAACACGAAATTCAAGCTCAGATGTATGAATAAAGCATTCACATCCTGTTGATTCTGGGTAGACAATTGTTTTTCATTATTGGTACAATCTGGTTTTGAAAATACAGAATAACGTCTTATTAGCGTGTATTATATTAGTGTGTTTATCTTTTCCTTGTAAGTGCACGTGATAAAGACAAGTGAATTGCAATTTAAACCAATTTGAAGTTATCTCATAATTTGGGATTTTACTTAGAGAGGCACAGACTGTATGCTTACTTGAGTTGAATCTGCATCAAAGGATTTGATAAGGAATTTTTAGTAGCAAGATTCGAAATCTTTCTGTATCATAAAAGAGAAACAACACAAAATGTGGTGAATTTCAATGAACAAAGAACGCACATGTGAGCATTCTAAAGTAAACAAAAGTATCATTAAACGCTTGGATGCGTGCCTATGAAAAAGAATATTGTTGTCTTCAACGAGATGGAAACAAAATTAAACTCTTTTTGCTGACGCTACATCGAACAAATTGGATAAATTTGTTTATCTGGTACGTCCCAGAATTCAACAGTAAGCAAAGTATACCCTGACAGCCAGTCTTTGGATTGGTAGAAATGTCTGCAATCCCTTAATGCAACATGTTCCAGCGGTTAATTTCTTTTCTTGGTGTACGTGATAACTCGTGGTATCTCCTGCTTCGTCAAAAACTGAGATTTGACTCGATTAGTGCCGGTAACTGTTGCATTTTTGACTCAATTAGTGCCTGTAACTGGTGCATTTTTGACACATTCGGATACTCATTCTTGTCAACAAGGTATGTTCCATATGCAGTCAGGTGGTAAATATACTACGGTCTACCTATTCCTGTTATGTTGTCTCTACTCTACCGACTTAGGACAACCGAATAGGTTGCGTCCTGAGAGAGTGTTTCCCGGAGATTTTGTTGAGCGGGAGAAAATCTCACAGGACGCTCGTGTCATGGATAATATCTGGGCTTCTCACGTGCGCCGACTGTAGCGTCCTCCATGGTGACCGTGTCCATGATACTTGTCGCGGAGACCTTTAACGGATGGTGGACAAATCTGTTGAATAACTAGGAAAATATGGGTCTGTAAATTTAAATTAAACTCAAAGAACTCATCTTTGAGTCCGATGGGAAGAAAAAAAAACAAAAATATTGACATCTTACAGGTATATAGTTGTCCTTAACGAGTTATTGATCTGTTCCTAAAAAAAATATTTGGATTGTTGAAAATGTAAGATATGACTGGTTGGTTTTAACAGCACTTTTAACACTTTATTGGCTATATAATGACAGAGGAAACGGGAGCTAAGTGCTTTTCACAAGGACGCACTAAAGCAGGTAAGTATCGAACCCGCGACTCTTGGATTTCGAGTCCGACACTCTATCAGCTGAACTTCTGCGGCTCCCGTGAAGAAAACGGTCTCAAAATATTCAATGTATATATACCAATTTGTCCTAAAGAACACGATCTTGGAACGTGACTGCCGCAGTTTTGTTAAAACTGTTTTCGCTATCAAGTATGAATATCTTTTAAACCAACGCACACCATGTTACATACCACATATAATAGATGTTGCATACAATTATCCGCCAACTAACCATTTCATTTGCGTGGTACAGTATGTTCAATAACCAAAGTTGTATTTTGGTTATTACCCTGATAAATCAACTTGCGACCTCTGACGTCAAATGACCTCACGCTACTTTCAATAGTATACATTTATAGATCCTTTCCAGACATTTAAACAAATCCGGATACATGTCAACACGATAGAAAATGCATCTTTATATTTTCCAAATGATTAAAAAATACTTTTACAATAAATGTTCCAAATATGATAATCATTTTCTGTAACAGCTGTTCAAAGTACTATAATGTAACTAAAGCAATAATCAAACAGAAATCACGTGATGCTATCTGTCACGCAGACAGCAACAAATTCGCCTGCAATCGTTGTAAAACAAAACAAAAGCGAAAACAGAGCCGAAAAAGTAAGAAGGAAAATATTTTTTTTAAAAAACCTAGTCACAGAGCTTGTGAGAAATAACCGGTGTAGAGGGTACATTTTTTAATGTCAGTAATAATCAAAAACTGTCAGCAATCATGAAAGAAACACCCGCAAGAGTTAATCAAAACTCAGACAAATATTTTAACAAACCATAGTGCCTGCAAACATCTCATTCAAAATTTGGAGTCAGAAAATGTGCCTCTAACATATAGTATGCAAATTAGTTGATATCAAGCGTACAGTCCATCATAAACTACACCTGCATTACCGAAACGCAACATAAGACCTATTCAGATATGCTTACAATACTCATCCATCCATCCAAACAGTTTAAAATCTTCCCTCTAAATACAAGTCACACTCTTCAGTGCCTACAATACTCAAATCTTACTCGAAATGATAGTCCCACTCTTCAGTGTCTAAAATACTCACCTATTCGTCTACACAGTTCAAAATCTTCCCTCGAAATAGAAGTCACACTCTTCAGTGTCTACAGTACTCACCCCACAGGTTCAAAATATTCCCTCGAAATACAAGTCACACTCTTTAGTTTCTAAAATATCCACCTATCCGTCTTCACAGTTCAAAATCTTCCCTCGAAATACAAGTCCCACTCTTCAGTGCCTACACTACTCAATTCTTCCGTCGAAATACAAGTCCCACTTTTCAGTGCCTACAATACTTAAATCTTCCCTCGAAATACAAGTCACATTCTTCAGCCCCTACACTACTCAAATCTTCCCTCGAAATACAAGTCCCACTCTTCAGTGCCTACACTACTCAAATCTTCCCTCGAAATACAAGTCCCACTTTTCAGTGCCTACAATACTCAAATCTTCCCTCGAAATACAAGTCACGCGCTTCAGTGTCTAAAATACTCAGCAAAATCTTCCCTCGAAATACAAGTCACGCGCTTCAGTGTCTAAAATACTCAGCAAAATCTTACCTCGAAATACAAGTCACACTCCTCAGTCTAACAATGAATCTAATTTTTTATCGCAAACTTCGAATTTACATTGTAGTGTTGTTTTCTGTTTTTATGTAACACTTCCTTTGCAAAATATGAACCTGTATACAACAAAGAATCAACACGAAGAGACAAATAATGCAATGTGATTTTAAATCCCTCAAAAATCAGCATATGGTTTCACTAGAGGACTGTGTGCTTGACCTTATGAAAAGACAATATTTGGAACTTGTATTTTCGTTCAATAACATTTCCATTTGAGCAATTAATGATATTAATTATTATGATAGTTTTAATTGTTATCACAAGCGATTCGTTGTTTGATAGTTTATTGACACAATTATGGTACGTTATAATAAACTACATTCCAGTAGCGTTTTAAATTGAACAACAATATGATAAGGTTGCAGCTGTTTAATACTTCGATTATTAGTGGCGATGCGTCCAAGCTAAGACTAGATAAGGCAAGCTGGAGATGAATGGCAACCTCAGTTTATTTATTTCTTATATATATATATATATATATATATATATATATATATATATATATATATATATATATATATATATATATATATATATATATATATATCAATGGTTGCAAGATATAAAAAAATAGAAGGTTAGTGTCGTCCAATACAAAGTTTATTTGGTTTCAGGAAAAACTTTCAGACAGCTCGGACAAGCCTCGCTGTCATAACGTTTTCTAACCCTAGACCAAATAAACCTTGTATTCGTATTCGAAAACACAAATCTAATATTCTATATTTTGGTAAGTGAATATTGACTTTTGCTCTTGAAGTAGCCGCTGACGAACCAGACCAATTACTATGTGTCCAAACAATCTTGCTAGCCATCATGAAAATCAATCAAACAATGTATTCAAAACGATTTCTTCACACCCTTTGCAATTTACTCATTTGGGACAAACTATGGAAAGATTCAGCTTCGCTAAAGTTCAAGCATTAGTTAGAGCAAACACATACTTAGAGAAATGTCTTAGTCATGGTCAGTGAAAATGATATGATATTACGTAGCATTTTACTTGTATTCAGAGTACTTTGCCAAGGCAATTTTTACGGCCATTGAAATGGCTTTGCCAAGGCAATTTTTTAAGGCCATTGAAATGGTTTTGCCAAGGCAATTTTTTACGGCATTGAAATGTCTTTGCCATGGCAAATTTTTACGACCATTGAAATTTCCTTGCCAAGGCAATTTTTTATGTCCATTGAAATGGCGTTGCCAAGGCAATGTTTTACGGCATTGAAATGTCTTTGCGAAGGCAATGTTTTACCGCCACTGAAATGGCTTTGTCACGGCAATGTTTTACTGCCATTGAAATGCCTGCCCGAACACTGAGACATATTTCAAAGCTGGGTTACATCTTTCGTCCCATTATCAAAATGTGATCTATAGGCAAAAGGTGTACTGGATCAACAAATATGTTCCATCTCTCAGTAAGTGGTCTATAGTTCCCCTGTCCACCCTATTAAACAATGTCCAGATAAAGTGTTCGGCAGTGATTGACGAAACAGGAGTCATTGGTTAACTGACCAGCAGTGGTCAAAAGTGGACAAAGTCTGCGTAAAGTGTCCCGTGCTATTGATGCGGTGACAGTATAAACGAGCGCAAGCTGTGATTCATTGACGCACTATTATCCTCTAAATATTTGAAAGCTCTTACAATGGGAGACAGATCACTTTAGGTCTCTTGCTTAACATCATCAAAAGATTTCCACGCACCTACCTTTTATGTTGCATCTGTTTTTTTGTGTTAACATGGAAAGGACAGAAAGGAACACTGGCCATTGACATTCCTTCTGGGAAATATGCAATAATATATTTCTATTTTTTTGGAACACAATAGGATATTCATTTACCATTTTAGATTGCTGTATATGAGGATATGATAATCGTAATAAAAAAGTATTTCCGCTTAAACTCACACTGATACGATTATTAGGCAAATCAAAATTATTAATATACAAAATATTTATCGAGGAAGGTTCTGATTTATCAATATTCAACGTGGTTTTTTCTGCTTTTTATTTTTATCCAACATAATTATGTTGGACAATAGAATGACCATCTCTCATCAAAAATGCTGGTATCATCGCCAATAGATGTCCTATTGGAACTGTTCCGTTCCAAGATAAGTGTGAGTGAGGGCTTCTTGAATTCAGTACAATAATTTTCCGTTCCAAGATAACTGTGAGTGAGGGCTTCTTGAATTCAGTGCAATAATTTTCCGTTCCAAGATAACTGTGAGTGAGGGCTTCTTGAATTCAGTACAATAATATTCCGTTCCAAGATAAGTGTTGAGTGAGGGCTTCTTGAATTCAGTACAATAATTTTCCGTTTCAAGATAACTGTGAGTGAGGGTTTCTTGAATTCAGTACAATAATTTTTCCGTTCCAAGATAACTGTGAGTGAGGGTTTCTTGAAGTCAGTACAATAATTTTCCGTTCCAAGATAATTGTGAGTGAGAGCTTCTTGAATTCAGTACAATAATTTTCCGTTCCAAGATAACTGTGAGTGAGCGCTTCTTGAATTCAGTACAATAATTTTCCATTCCAAATTAAGTGTTGAGTGAGGGTTTCTTGAATTCAGTACAATAATTTTCCGTTCCAAGATAAGTGTTGAGTGAGGGTTTCTTGAATTCAGTGCAATAATTTTCCGTTCCAAGATAACTGTGAGTGAGGGTTTCTTGGAGTCAGTACAATAATTTTCCATTCCAAGATAACTGTGAGTGAGGGTTTCTTGGAGTCAGTACAATAATTTTCCATTCCAAGATAATTGTGAGTGAGGATTTCTTGAAACCAGTACAATAATTTTCCGTTCCAAGATAAGTATTGAGTGAGGGTTTCTTTAATTCAGTACAATAATTTTCCGTTCAAAGATAACTGTGAGTGAGAGCTTCTTGAATTCAGTACAATAATTTTCCGTTCCAAGATAAGTGTTGAGTGAGGGTTTCTTGAATTCAGTGCAATAATTGTTCCTTTCCAAGATAACTGTGAGTGAGGGTTTCTTGAAGTCAGTACAATAATTTTCCGTTCCAAGATAAGTGTTGAGTGAATGTTTCTTGAATTTAGTGCAATAATTTTCCGTTCCAAGATAACTGTGAGTGAGGGTTTCTTGAATTCAGTACAATAATTTTCCGTTCCAAGATAAGTGTTGAGTGAGGGTTTCTTGAATTCAGTGCAATAATTGTTCCTTTCCAAGTTAATGTTGAGTGAGGATTTCTTGAAACCAGTACAATAATTTTCCATTCCAAGATAAGTGTTGAGTGAGGGTTTCTTGGAGTCAGTACAATAATTTTCCATTCCAAGATAACTGTGAGTGAGGGTTTCTTGGAGTCAGTATAATAATTTTCCATTCCAAGATAACTGTGAATGAGGGTTTCTTGGAGTCAGTACAATAATTTTCCATTCCAAGATAAGTGTTGAGTGAGGGTTTCTTGGAGTCAGTACAATAATTTTCCATTCCAAGATAATTGTGAGTGAGGATTTCTTGAAACCAGTACAATAATTTTCCGTTCCAAGATAAGTATTGAGTGAGGGTTTCTTTAATTCAGTACAATCATTTTCCGTTCCAAGATAACTGTGAGTGAGGGTTTCTTGAAGTCAGTACAATAATTTTCCGTTCAAAGATAACTGTGAGTGAGAGCTTCTTGAATTCAGTACAATAATTTTCCGTTCCAAGATAAGTGTTGAGTGAGGGTTTCTTGAATTCAGTGCAATAATTGTTCCTTTCCAAGATAACTGTGAGTGAGGGTTTCTTGAATTCAGTACAATAATTTTCCGTTCCAAGATAAGTGTTGAGTGAATGTTTCTTGAATTTAGTGCAATAATTTTCCGTTCCAAGATAACTGTGAGTGAGGGTTTCTTGAATTCAGTACAATAATTTTCCGTTCCAAGATAAGTGTTGAGTGAGGGTTTCTTGAATTCAGTGCAATAATTGTTCCTTTCCAAGTTAATGTTGAGTGAGGATTTCTTGAAACCAGTACAATAATTTTCCATTCCAAGATAAGTGTTGAGTGAGGGTTTCTTGGAGTCAGTACAATAATTTTCCATTCCAAGATAACTGTGAGTGAGGGTTTCTTGGAGTCAGTATAATAATGTTCCATTCCAAGATAACTGTGAATGAGGGTTTCTTGGAGTCAGTACAATAATTTTCCATTCCAAGATAAGTGTTGAGTGAGGGTTTCTTGGAGTCAGTACAATAATTTTCCATTCCAAGATAACTGTGAGTGAGGGTTTCTTTAATTCAGTACAATAATTTTCCATTCCAAGATAAGTGTTGAGTGAGGGCTTCTTGAATTCAGTACAATAATTAATCTACCTGTTAAATATCAGCTTATGATTGCATAACTGACGTTATCCCCACTTTTAATCAATAGAAAGTCAGTATGCTTGGATCTTAATTGGTAATTTATTTGTTATCTAACTTTATTGACTCATTGATAATGTCAATACTTCAACTGCACTGTTTTAGCTTTGAGCTGAGTGTGTTACATCAGTCATTTCAATATTTATTTCTTTGATGTTCAGATGATTTATAAATTAAACTTAACACGGGGAATCAGGGAGAATCGATTGAAAATGCGTTTTTCACCCATCACAAAGCTCTCACCCGCTGTTTTAAAAAATGGATTGGTCTCATTGTACTCATAGTAAAAGACTAAGGGACTTACATCGATTGTTCTTTGAACTCTTTCTGCAGACTGGACATTTTAAATTGAAACCAGAATATTTGCTGAAAAGCTAAAGAATCACTTTTCGGACTGCACGTGCTGCTGCTACTGCTGCCGCGAGAAGGAACAATATAAATGTGTAAATACGCTTATAAGTCAGTATGTTAATGATGCAAATTTAATGTTAGATGGTACTGGACAACCTCTAGAATATGCACTACTGGTTTTGGATCGATTTGTAGATCGATTTAACATGAGGACTAATTATCACAAGACAGAAGTTATTAGTATATGGTTGGGTGCCAACAGGGGCTGTAGGTCAGAACTGCTTCTTCATAGGAAGCTTAGGTCAAATGGAAAATGTAAGGTATTAGGTATTAAATGTAATTTGAATGCTTCTGATATTGCTGTTCAAAACTTGTATAAGAAAGCTGAATCAGCTGTAAAGAGCATCAGTAATTGGTCTGTTAGAAATAAACCAATAACTGGTAAAGTGTCAGTCATTAAATCTAACACTTGTCTAGTCTAACTAATACTTGCCTAGCCCAGCTAATACTTGTCTAGCGCAGTCTAGCCTAGCCTAATACTTGCCAATCCACTTCATTACTCTTTCAAACCCTCTTAGTACTTGAATCCAAACATGACAAAAGGTCTTTTATAACTTCATTTAGAATGCAAAAAGAAAAAGGATAGAAAGATCTCCCCTAATTTGTGAAAGAGACAATGGACGGTTGAAATTACCACATTTACCTGATTTTGGTAAAGCTCTTGAAATGCTATGGATAAAGCAAGTTATTGATCCAAAATATAATTCAACATGGAAACAAATTCTTTTGAAAAAAAATAGAAATATTGGGCGGAATCTTTATTGGCATTATAGTAAGGAAGGTCTAAGTAAATAATCAAAGCATGTTTCAATTAATTATTTGGAAAAACGTTAATATGGCATGGTCAACATTAAAAACCAATAGTCCTACAGCCCCTGTGACATCTTAGGTCAAAGTATTTAGTTTATTCCCACATTAAAGTTGAGAAATAAAATTACATTTTTCAAAGTCTGGGTTGAAAAAAAATGTAAATTTCATTTAATGATTTAATTAATGATGATGAAAACCTTTGTGATCTTCTTACAATATTAAATTTAAAGACATATATTTCTGTGCTCTCCCACCTCCAATATATATATATATATATATATATATATATATATATATATATATATATATATATATATATATATATATGTGTGTGTATGTATGTAATGGTTATATGCTGGAAATCTCAATAGAGTTACGACCTAGGGGATAAATCCATGTTGGGTGGAGATCGACCCCGGGGCCAAGGTCAGTTGTATACACAGATGCTAGTTATTGTATATAGGGTTATAGGGTGGGGATCTCATTAGGTTCTAAGTTATGACCCATGGTCACAACGTGACACCCATGGGGCATGACCAGTTCCTAATTCTAACCCCTCATCTCGCATATGTTTACATTTGAGTCGTAGATGACACACACCAATTCTCAGACGTGTTGATCTCATAACGGGGCTATATAAGAAATTGAAAAACTCTTGTGCACATCTACCAACCACCCCCAATCATATCTCAAGTTTGAAGGCACTATTTTCATCCAGGTGGGGCGAGTTGCGCGATATTACAAACGCACGTACGGCCGTGTAGGATTACATGATTTTCGCCTTTTCTTTGAAAAGCACGGGGATAATTATTTACGGTTTTACAGTGTGATCGAAGCAATTCCAAAGCAGTAGAAGAAAATACTAGAGACCACATTATACAGTATCTTTTAGTAAACACAAATATTTAAGTACCTACAGACCACATTATACAGTATCTTTTAGTAAACACAAATATTTAAGTACCTACAGACCACATTATACAGTATCTTTTAGTAAACACAAATATTTAAGTACCTACAGACCACATTATACAGTATATTTTAGTAAACACAAATATCTAAGTACCTACAGGAACCTTAATAAATACAGCAAATACCTTTATACTGTGTTTCTGGAAAGTTATAAAACTATACCTCCCAAGCAAATGAATAGATAGAACATTGTAGGTTAATATTATATTTTTCTTTTAAATGTTAATACAAGCTGTCAAGCTTTCAGCATAACTTTCTGTAGAAAGAACCGTAAAACAGTAATTCACCTTTATTGGTGTTGTCCTATAATTGAAAAACTATGGTTGAATATCACTTTACTTTCTATGGTTAAACTAAATATAATTCGTTTTTTAACATCAAAAGTAGTTATTATAGGTCTTTTGTACGAGTAAATATATGATACTATGTGTATCCTCGTGAATAAGTTATGTATTATACCATGTGTGTCCTCGTCAATAAGTTATATATTATGATATGTGTGTCCTCGTCAATAACTTATATCGTATACCATGTGTATCCTCGTCAATAACTTACATCTTATACCATTTGTATCCTCGTCATTAGGTTATATATTATACCATGTGTATCCTCGGCAATAAGTTACATATTATACCATGTGTATCCTCGGCAATAACTTACATATTATACCATGTGTATCCTCGGCAATAAGTTATATATTATACCATGTGTATCCTCGGCAATAAGTTATATATTATACCATGTGTATCCTTGGCAATAACTTACATATTATACCATGTGTATCCTCGGCAATAACTTACATATTATACCATGTGTATCCTCGGCAATAAGTTACATATTATACCATGTGTATCCTCCACAATAAGTTACATATTATACCATGTGTATCCTAGGCAAGAAGTTACATATTATACCATGTGTATCCTCCACAATAAGTTATATATTTTACCATGTGTATCCTCCACAATAAGTTATATATTATACCATGTGTATCCTCGGCAAGAAGTTACATATTATACCATGAGTATCCTCGGCAAGAAGTTATATATTATACCATGAGTATCCTCGGCAACCTCGGCAATAAGTTATATAAAGACTTTTCAGAAAATTGAAATAAAAGCTTTTTCTTGTTGAATGATACAAAAACGTCAAAAAACTTGAAAACAGATGGTCGTATCTGTTAAAATTATTGAAATAAGTTGATAATCTAACAATTGTTGTATATGACGGCTGGGAGGTTAATGTGTTGTGTGCGTGTGTGTGTGTGTGTAAGGATGTGCATGGGCTAATATGATTGCAGCTAGTGCCTTTATTATACTTTCCGTATCAGAAAATAGTGTAGTTTTTCGTCAGTTTTAATTTTATTCCGTAATAAAACATCAATTAAAAAAAAATTTAACATCAATTAAAAAAAGAAAATAACATCAATTAAAAAAAGAAATTAATATCAATTAAAAAAAATTTGCGTTCATGTTTAGTTTAAACATATTCTATTGTCTTGTATTGAAACAAAGAGATCGACTGCAAGTTTTTACAAGCTAGGTTGTCCTCTCACTGCAACAAATATCGCATACAGATTATCCATCTCACAGAACCCTCGCCTATTTGTTTACGTCCCCCTCCCCCTCCTAAATAATATTTCTAGATCTGCCCATGCCCCTGCCCCCCACCCCGATACTAAACGATATTTCTGGATCTGCGAAAAAATGTTCAAAGTGTTCATGTGACTTATTCATTGTATATCATGTTAAAAAGTGAGAGGAAAGGAATTAATTAACACATGTATGCAAACGTAGGGATAAAAAGAGAGTAAGAAACCATCATAAAGAAAAATAACGAGTAACATTTAAATATTTACTTCCTGTAACTTCCTTCTCTGATGCCACCCTCGACTCACAACCCACCCAAAAAAAGCATTTTGTAAGAAAATATTATCAAGGAACGATAATGGACTAAAAAGATGGAGTGCTGTATTTTGGACAATGAAAGAAGTAATGTTCACAGTTTTCGACATGTCCATATTTGCAAAAAGGATCACTTACAATTTGTACTTTTTACAAATCCGAATGTAAATTACTCAATCCTTGTCTGGTTTGTACAATATTGTGGGGCCCCGGGTGGCGGAGTGGTCTAAGGCGCTCGCTCGCCTTTACAGATCACTGAGATCTCACCTCAGTCTGTGTGGGTTCGAGTCTTGGCTCGACCAACGTGGGTATGTGAGAAAGCTTGCCAGTAGCTTACGTGGGTCGGGGGTTCTTCCTGGGGTTTTCCCGGGCTCTTCCTCTACCAAATATACTGGCCGCCATGTATAGCCTATCATGTGCTGAAAAATGGCGCTAAACCCACAAGACAAAACTTGTACAATATTGTATTATCTGTAATGAGGTAGTATGCTTGATAGGGATGTTTTAGATTTATATTCAAGTAAACTCTTGAAAGAAGAAACACAAGTTGAAGATTGACGTTCATGATGTTCATGCAAGACTCCACGTGGTTTGATACTTTTAAACGCCGCACTGTTACTGTTCAATCGATCACAATCATTACAATGCTTAATTATAATGTGTTGACGAACATCCACCAAATAATTAATTGGAACATATGCGTGTTTGTAAAATCTCAAACTATCATAGGAATTGGCTGTAAATCCTATTCCTATAGCCTTTCATATAGCACTTTCTCTGCCAAATCCGATACGAGTAGCGAAAAAAGTTTTCCTGGCGACGCGAAGAATATGATCTCATTAAGAACACAGCTCGTTTTGGTGGCAGATGAATTTTTACCCGCCACAGTGAGATTGAACAAAGCGTTATCTGTCTCGTCGCTATTGAATGTCGGTGTTGCAAGAGCCAATAAAAATCGAGCTTCTATCAAAGTGATTGAGTGCTTTAATTCCTCATGATTGGGCGGGGTCAGGGTAACATGTTAAACACGCCTCGTTTGAGGTTTGCGGTTGTTGTAATAAACGGAGATTATTTAACCATTCATTCTGCATGAAGTGTCACCGCCCGAAGAGATCAAAGCTGAATAATGGAAAATAATTGTATATTTACGGACCTGATAATTCCAGTGGAATAGCATACTGTTGTCTAAGCCTTAGCATGGTGCTCGTACAGCGCAGAATAAGGACAGAAGATGGAACGAAAGTCAGCCATATTTTCGATGCCACTTTTTATGCAAATTTTTATCAATATAATATATTTGCCTTTAACATAAGTTTCTCAAACGAAATTCTAAATGCAGAGCATTTTAAACTTTCGTTTAAATAGAATAAAATTTTCATCTTTTAGCTTTAGCTTATCTTTAAGATCATAAATTAAGAAAGTGTGTAAATTGCGGTCTATCCACGAAAACATTTTAACTAAATGCTTTTATAATTAAGAACCTGTATATATATGTTTATATACAGATATATGCAAACAGGTACATTTATATATATCTGTTGATTCATTCATCCATGAAGGGAGACATTGACACAGAAAAATGGACGGACGCTCGCACGAAGAAGTATGCAATCTTTTATAAAGTTTGATTAAAGGTCTGAGAGTAATCCGTCCGACTTTAATTAATTTTGGTAAAATCTGTGTTTCCCATATCAATTTCTTATTTCCTTCTTCTTATTTTTGTCTTTTCTTTTTTTTTTTTTTTTTTTTTTTTTTTTTTCTTAAGTCTCGCACAATCCACGATGCTAATTTGACTTTGATCTAAACTATCTTTCCAATTAAATTGTCTGTAGGCAATTTACCTCTGAACTTTATCCACTTATAGGTCTCAGATACCTGTCCACAGATATAAAGTTCAGGGTAGGTCAAGGGTCAGTCCGGGTCGTTCCGTCAGCCATTGCTGGAATGAGCATCTAATCCATATAACGTGATAGACCTTTTCAAATTTAATTGGACAGTTAAACCAAATGTGTCTTCACATAGTATTAAAACTTCCAATTTACACCAGATGGGACTCCTGGCGATGATTCGATAAGCTTTTATTCCTCGATTTCTGCGCCATTATTTGCAAAATATGCACATTAAATTGATTTCAGAACACTCAAATTAGAATTTTCTCAAAAGCGGTATTTCACGCTTCATCACCTGTATTATATTTTATATGAAGTAGATATTAATCGGCGGGTGGAAATCATTTTCTCTACAGGATATACGAATAAAGAACTAATGAAATTTGCAATATTTCCGCATTTTCAACCTTTAAATATCAATACTTGATTGTATTGAATCTTGAATTTATTCAGGATATTACCCTTTGGAGGTGTCAGTTTCATATGCCTCATGGACAATGAATGATGAAATTTCTAAGATTACTGTATACATCAGATACACCAAAGCACGGGAGTTCTGCACTGATTTTTAAACTAATTTACATCATTAAAAGAAAACTGAATCCATTTATGTATACTATATACATACTAACCTAACCAGCCACTTATCAATCTACCAACCAATCCACTAAAGTAAATGCTTACACACCTGCTTTACCTATCTACACACGTGAAGACATGTTATATATTACACAATTTAAAGTCATTATCTCTTTTTGTAACATGACAATAGGACAAACTGTGGAAGTTCCATAATTTGTTATGTGATTTCTAGAGATTATAAACAATATACAATTTAGATACATGAATATTTTCTTATGAAAATTCCATGAATAAATCTTAGTGGAATATTTTAATTAAAATGGCATTCTAAAATAAAATGAAAATAGTCTTCCATGTGTCTTCTCACAAAGAGCAAATACATACATACATACATACATACATACATACATACATACATACATACATACATACATAAACGTTGCTTATGCAGAAGGCATGCTGCTGTGACTTCATTTTTCAGCAGAAAAATATTGCATAAAAAACGCTGCATGACTCATTTTTAAATATGTATCATACACCGCTTTCTTACCATGCATTGACTTGGTACTTGGTAATATAGCGGATACGTGGAATTCACAAAAGTGGCCTAAATATCTCTCTCTTTTGATAGACTGTGATGTATGGCTGGTATTGTACGTTTATGGCACATACAACCAATAAATTGGTGTTGGTGTTATTGTCGTTTTCATCGTAATTTATCGAATTTTAAACAAAAAACACGCTACTTGTAATTCATTGATAGGAGACATAGAAGACCTGCGGGAAGGCGCAGACTCAGTAACAAAAAGGAACTTTTGAATGTTATGCAAGAATTTCCTTTTTATAAACACAAAATCCAATACACAATAAAACTAAACAGCTAAATGGAAAAAATAAAACAAACAATATATAAAGAATTAAATGATTTTATTGGAATGTATAATTCTCACAGAAATAGTCTGATATTAAACCTTGGTTTACGATGTACAAAAATGGTAAATTTACACTTGAGATATATATGTATAGAAAAATGCATAATAATTAATATACAAAAAAATCTCAATCACATGAAAATGTTTCGTTGTTAAATCACCATATTGTTTCACAAAGTTAAACTTATTCAATAACCCGGTGTTGCAAAGACTGTTCTTGGTAATTGGATTTATATATGCTCTCTTTGATACTCATTGAGGTGAAGGAATATGTATACCGTAGCTAATGTAATGTAAACAGTAATTCTCTTCTTAACCTCGGATACAAAATAACATGTTGTACATGACTATTCTAAGACTACATTGTTTTGATGTCACTGACTCATTTTGTGTCTGCTTATATCTCATGACAGAATCAGTTTATTTAACATTTAATTTTTGTGACTTTGCTATGTTATCAATTATACAGTTCTCAAAAGATCTCATATAAATATGAAATATTTGTTGAATGGGTTCAGAAAATTGCATCATCTGTTTTATAAAATCACAAGAGAACTTTATGATCTGATCAGATAAACAATGTATAAGCACATGCGAGTGTGATAGTTTATAAACAAATCTAGCTAACGGAATACTATAATAAATGATGAAGAACCTGAAAAGAAACAGATTCACAGAGCAAATGCGTCATGTGGCACACATCAAGGTACTTACGCAGTCCTAATGAATTTTATTTCAAATTAACGTGCAAAACGTTTAGGTATATCACGTTTAGGAATATACCTTGAGTATTAATTGGCTTTTTGCTTACACAAACTCTTGCAATACTGTTCCATGTCACAATATGAATAACATCCAGACTTCTTAATGTCATGTTGCAGAATGATTTTATCTTATATAGAAATATTGTACGTTATTAAAGTATTGCCTGTCGTTTCGGTGACCTTTTTTTTTTTTTTAGCTTCCTATCCACTGATTCTCAAAAGCAAATTACGTTCTCTTGTTATTTAGAAATGATATAGGTCATAGTCTCTGGAAATGGTATTTAAAATGGAACATTCACATTGCCAAATAACATTCACATTGCCAAATAACATTCACATTGCCAAGTAACATTCACATTGCCAAGTAACATTCACATTGCCAAAAAAACATTCACATTGCCAAGTAACATTCACATTGCCAAGTAACATTCACATTGCCAAGTAACATTCACATTGCCAAATAACATTCACATTGCCAAGTAACATTCACATTGCCAAATAACATTCACATTGCCAAAAAGTACATTAGAATTAAGCTGTTTAACTGCTACTATCGTAAATATCTACTTTTAGGAAAGGCTGTGATGTGTTTCGACGTGTGTTTGTGCTTTTTATGAACATGCTTGTAATAAATTGTAAAATTTGGAAACTTCATGGGAAAATTAGCGGTATAAGAAAGGATCAAAGACGATAATATTGGATAGCGCCTTATAATGATACCGTCTTATAGTGAGACTGCTTTATAATGAGGTGCATTATACATATAACTTCACTACTACATAATGAAATGGATCCATGGCCATATCCACCTTATAACATGAAACGTGTTGTGATGAAGGTCCTATTAGTCGGGGAGTGCTGTATATATATGCATGTGGGGAAAAAAAACTGTGCTATAATGCAACCCACATGGTCTCACAACATGTCGTGGACAATTTAAATGAGAGTCCAAATCGATAAACTATTTTCATTCCTATACATAAAATACATATACTATGCTTCGTGGGTAATTTACTTCCCTTCTCACTGCCTAGTCGAAATATTTTATTGTGAAAGCATTTCTGGGGAAAGTCCAACAAGTATGAACGACAAACAGGCATAAACGGGGTAGATTTGGTTACCTACATAATAAATGCAACTGATAAGTAAATATTGCCGTAAAGAATTTTCTTGGATACATGATATTTTTAAACAGAAATTAGATCCAACAATCCCCTTTCTCTCTCAGTTCTCGTCGTGCCCACAGGTTGCACATGAGGCATTCACGAGTCATCTCCAACCCTGGCGGTCTGCTTCTTGGCGGTCTACTGTTTGCCCATGTCAGATCGATATGTCTGAGCTCCTTTTCCATGGAGTGTCTACACGTCTCTTTAGGGCGTCCTCTTCTCCGCTTCCCCTGTGGTGGCCATTTTAGTGCCATCCCGGGAAGGCTGTCTGGATTCATCCTTAAGACATGTCTAAGCCATCTCCATTTGTTTGTTTTTTGTTGTTGTTTTTTTTTTGTTTTTTTTCTTTTCTTCGACCTCTTCTGATAGCTTCTGATAGAGCATTCTGATCCATATAGTAGAATGCTTAGAACATTTGATTTGTAGATTCTTATTGGGAGTAATTTTTAAGAAAGTGATCCCTCTCTAGGTCCTTTTTTTATTTTTTTTATAACGATCAGCTCAATATTTGTCATTTGAAATTGAGGAAGACATTGTAGTCAAAGATGAAGGTTTCTGGATAAAAAATAGAATAACATGTTATTCCCATGACATTCTATAATATGTTATTCCCATATCACCCACTTTCTGTATTTGGCCAACGCACAACATACAAGTGTCGTATACGGAAACATCACTCTGGAAAACAAGATAGTATTCTGGGGCCACAAAATATATTAAATTTTATTGATGAGTCATTACAATATTTATTATTTCATAATCAATGTTAAATTTATTCATTGGTAAAACCAGAATTCTGGTTCAAAGTAAACCCTATATTATTAATGCCGGCGGATGAAAGCTGACTTAGCATCGTCTTAAAAGTATAATAAACTAGCTAATAAGTCGATATTTAATGATCAGATAATATCGTTTAGGGTTGCGTAACGGGGCGCGGTGTGTGTGTGTGTGTGTGTGTGTGGGGGGGGGGTAAACAAGTAGGCGAGAGGTCTGTTAGGACTTTACCCCCAGTCGGGGCCCAAGTGGTGAAGCCCATGGAAGCTCCTGCATTGTAAGCGTTTCCAGGGCATAATTTTTACCATCTAACTGTAAAGAAAACTTACTCTACGAAACGTTCCGGTTGTTTCGCGCTCATTTGTGTGTGTGTGTGTGTGTGTGTGTGTGTGTGTGTGTGTGTGTGCTCATTTTTTTTGGTGGGGTGCAAGGGTCTCTCCCCTGGTATCAACATCAGATTTCACGCGGCCTTTATGCCGGGTGTGTCGATATACTTATCATTTTTCCGTGCCGCACCCCAAAACAAAAGTCTGTATTTCCGCATCGTATGTGTATTTACTAAAAACACGCAATCCTGTTACGTTCTGCAGTCGCACAGATGAGAGACGTTTTACAAGCAGAGAATAAGATTTCTTCCTTTGTCCTAATACACAGTATTCACTCATAGTGATAGCAATAACGGTGTCCTAATACACTGTATTCACTCACAGTGATAGCAATAACGGTGTCCTAATACACTGTATTCACTCACAGTGATAGCAATAACGGTGTCCTAATACACTGCATTCACTCATAGTGATAGCAATAACGGTGTCCTAATACACTGTATTCACTCACAGTGATAGCAATAACGGTGTCCTAATACACTGTATTCACTCACAGTGATAGCAATAACGGTGTGATGCACACGAAGTGGATTTCAACTCGTCTGCTCAACTGTTACTGTTCAAATCACCGTTCAGAATATATGTAGTTTCACGAATTTACCCTCCATCCGTCTGATTGTGACCTTATTCCACAAAAATGACAGACTTGATGCTTGACTATTCGCAAAAGTGATTTGTTCTCAATACATTTTTGAAGTTGACTCTCTTGCAAGATACTCGTGTAATATCGTCCGTTGTACATCAGCTGACAGCGAGCGCGCGCCGCCAGGAAAATGATTAAGTAAAGCCAATGTACCGGATCGGCACCTTCATTACAGAATTATAAATTGCATCTGAAAATTTCGAACGGCTTCAACAAACCCCTCGGGAACTGACGAACGTTGATAAAAAAAAATCAAGATTCCTGCAATGATAACCATAACTTCTTCAGAAAAGATCATGTTTATTTACATAGCACGGACGGTGTTGATACATTGGCAGTGCCAGTAAAACATGTGCATTGACAATATTTATGTACATAGCACGGACGGTGTTGATACATTGGCAGTGCCAGTAAAACATGTGCATTGACAATATTTATTTACATAGCGTAGACGGTGTTGATACATTGGAAGTGTCAGTAAAACATGTACATTGATAACAAATGTATTACAGAGAATAGTTCTCTAGTTGTGCATAAAAAACATACGAACACTTTAGGTCCAAATCGGCATAATAGCAGGGCATTATCTTCACAATGTCAGTGGTTGATTCGATGATCTTTTAATTAGTTTTGATGAACATAGAACACACACAGACACGCAAGAGCGTGCGCGCGTACACACACACACTAAAAATTATCTAAAACTGCCTAATATAATCAAGAAAGATTCTGCAAGATCAATTACAGATCATTAGACAGACAGAGCTCATTAAGAATGTGCTTCCCTAGTGACTAAATATAAAAATAAAACAAAACTAGCTTCATCCATATACAAAAGACAATAAGAGGAAATCAAGCACTAGAGCCCAAACACGCAACGAAAAAGAAATCATTCGCAGCAAAAGTAAAATTTTTAAATATTGTAAAACATATCCAGAAATAAAGTTTCTACGACTTTTGAATCGACAATAACACTTTCTAGTTATTATTGTATTTGTCTCTCTAGAAAATCTTTGCAAAGTATTCCAATGCATGATCTTTTATCTTTTAATATTTATTCTCCTCTCTCTCTCTCAAAACAGTAGCTCGTTCTCTCCATATCGTTCTGTATATATATATATATATATATATATATATATATATATATATATATATATATATATATATATATATATATACATACAGTGTTGCACATAGACAGCGGGCTCGCGGGTTTCCCTTAATTTTTTTATTTATGTCCCCCAAATCTGGACCCTGGGCGCTTTCCTGGGCGCGCTTTTCGTCAGAAAAAAATCGAAAAATACGCCTACAACTTTTCATTAGTGGATGTCCACCCATGCCTCTGTTGGCACTAGCAATGTCTAAAGTCACAAAAGGTGATAAAACTGTAAGATGACAATGAATATCTATTTTAAAACAATTTATTTGTCCATCTAAAATGGTGTGTGTCCTCCTAATTTGGGGGGAGGGGGACTCAGTGTCCCCTGCCTTTGGGAGCCTATGTGCAACACTATATATATATATATATATATATATATATATATATATATATATATATATATATATATATATATATATATATATATATATAATGTGGGATCCCCCGCTAAAATGGACAACTAATTGAATTTATAATTGAAAGCCCTTATCATTTGTCATAACATGGACTTGCTTTCTGACAGACAAGATCACATCTGTGGGATTAAATCATTAAACACAATCCAATTTATCTTTCGAGGAAGGATGTTTGTATTATTGTCTGTCTGTAAAAAGTCTGTTAGTTTTGTACAGCATATGCTGCAAGTGTGTCTGTATTATTGTCTTTCTGTAAAAGTCTGTCAGTTTTGTCATATGCTGTAAGGATATCTGTACTATTGTCTTTCTATTAAAAGCCTGTCAGTTTTGTACATCATATGCTGCAAAATACCGATTTTATCCAACCTGTCAAAATATTCTAAAATCATCAAATGCAGATATTATCCAACCTGTCAAAATATTCTAAAATCATCAAATGCAGATTTTATCCAATCTGTCAAAATATTCTAAAATCATAAAATGCAGATTTTATCCAACCTGTCAAAAATATTCTAAAATAATCAAAAGACAAAATAGATACTTTAGATGCTTATTTTATTTGACATGAATTTACTCAATGTATCAACAAAATGGCCTACTAATTGCTTTACTCAATGTATCAATAAAATGGCCTACAAATTGTTTTTTCAATGTATCAGCAACATGGCCTACTAATTGTTTTTTTTTCTTCTAGTTTAAACTCACTTATGCCATATGATAGCTTAGCAAAAATAAAAAAAAATAAAATAAAAATTGAGATCGTTTGATATATAACTTTGAGTTGCAAATCTGACAGAAAGTGTGGTCATTTAATATTCCAATAATACAGCTGCTCTGCATACAGTCTTATCTTGAGAAACATTATCGAATACATTTTCAGTCTGAAATATAACTTTACAGAAAATCTATGTCACAAAACTATTTTTATCTTATTATTCTGCCCGCAAAAATAAAGACCAGTGTAAACAATTTAATGAGAATATAAAATAGTTACCAACTCAGCTACCATCATTTTTTTCTTGTAACTTTTTGAAATCTCAATAAGAGTTAAATGCAGAGACAACTATTAACTTATGATCAACTTCCTGTGATTTTAGAACTCCAGCAAAAGAAATTGGACCGATTTATTACTTTCAGCAAAGATGTGACATTTTCCACACTCAAGTGGCCAGCGCAAATCCCTAACATAAGCCAGTATGTAGCTTCTCTATCAACAATTCCAGTACTGTAATATAAGGATTGTTTTTGGAAAATATTTTCAATTAAGATCCCAACTTGATAATCTACTGCAGCTGCCATCCGGTGGTGTTGTCAGATAGCTCAGCTGCAATAAATCTTATCTAGAAAATTTAGACAGGTCATACGATCATTTTTCAGTCTGCTTTGTATATAGAAGTGCCAAACAATTAATAATGAACGCTTTTGGTTCCATGAGAGTCGCATGTTATAATGTATGCTTTAAAACAAAGTATATATATATATATATATATATATATATATATATATATATATATATATATATATATATATATATATATATATATATATATATATATATTCTTTTAAGTTGATCAGCATTGTTGATTATTAAATTAAATAGGGCAAACTGTACTCTGGAAAGTCCCGATTCTATACAGAAATGCTTGGAGAAAATTGCTCTGCCGCTGAAAATCGTGAAAAAAATTGATAACGACACAAATACAGAACAGTTTCCCAACGCTTCGGGCTAATCAAGCTCTTCGTCAATAGAAGAAACAATTTACATTCACAAAAGAAACACTAAACACAAAAGACAAGAGAAATTCTTGACTCCTACATGTTTGAATTACGGGGAAATATACAAACAAAGGATAAAAAATAGAAGAAAGAAAGAAGAATGCATTTATAAACGGTCTTAAAATGGATAAACTACATATCTATTTTATGCTGCCAACAACCAAACAAAGTTACATTACAAAAATCAAAGAAGGGATTATCGTGCCTAGCACGTAGAGAACCAAAATGTTTTGACCTAATTCCAGGCTCGGAACAAAGGACGGACACAAAACGTGGCGAAAAATCAACGCCATATACGAAATATACAATAGAAATTATATCTCAATAAAGTTAGCGTGGAGGTACTAAGGAAATATGTTAGGAGCATGGTGTAGCGGGATAATGGACAAGAGTTAAAATAATAATAATAATAATAGTAAGAAGAAGAAGAAGTAAAAGAAGAAGAAGAAGAAAAAGAAGAAGAAATATATAAGATATTATGATCGTTCTGGAGAAAAGAAGAAATTAAGTCTGTGCTTGTCTCTATTTATCACGTCACTACTGCCTTAGACTCGTAAATCCAAAGCATAAAACTCGACGCCAAGGTGACAAAAGATAGAAATTATTCAACTCATTGCATGTAAGATCCTCCATTCCTACGAATTAGTGTTGATTTGTTTATTCATACTAAATATGTTATGATTGCTAAACACGCTCTAAATGGATAAGCGTAGACTGCCTAATTAACAATGTAATTTAACAAAGATAAGAAGATAAAATATACGTAGACTGCCTGATTAACAATGTAATTTAACAAAGATAAAAAGATAAAATATGCGTAAAAAGAGTTGACCAAAAAAATGTATACATTTAACATTTCGTAAGTTTTGAAAGAATATATTCACCCATTTCCGTTTGCATGACTGGCGGGTGCTTCAAGACATGGAAAGCGGGCGTGGTTTACGCCATTCGTCACATTGAAGATGAGAATGGAGTGATCCATTCTGCTGTTAGTATTATGGTTTATAACATATTATATATTCCAATTTAAAAAGTATGAGTGGGCCATATATTTGACATGTACTCAATTTTTCTGCCATAACAACGAAGAAACCCGTCCAACATGGCTAATTGTTTTCTACACCTGGTTATATATATATATATATATATATATATATATATATATATATATATATATATATATATATATATATATATATATATATTAAAGTGATGACAAGAATAAAACGCTATACTATTCCTTTCTGAGTTTTAAGTTAAGTGCAACATCTTACTGAAATATATGTCATCATTCACCTTACCAGGTGCATTAGATTTTAGATGTCAGCTTAAAAATTCACATTCTCAGTATTAAGTAAAAGTAATACAACACCTGACCGATACAAAAGTACTAGACAATTGTACTGGTCAATTGTATATAGTGTTTCCTTCTCGGTTTAAGCCATTTCAGTGGTTAAGGCATGCGATTTTTCTTGTCAAGATATGAAGGTAAAGGGCCAATTGCCTCTAATTTGGAACTAACATCTACCGTCGCTGCTCTAATGGATTATTAAGATGAATGTATAATGCAGCTGTCCACTCTTTGCAAAAGTCAGATTCCCGTTAATTTCTAGCACATGACGTGCCTATAGTCTGCTTTTTTTTTCTAAAATCGATACTCTTAATTCCTTTTTTATTGTTCTCTAGCAGCAGACCAAATGGATTCTAGTATATCGGAAAGATACATCGGGTGCAGTTGACCTTTGCTTATGACCATCAGGTCAATGCTATTGTTCTCACTCACGTGCAGACCATTCAGATTGGACATTGGCTTATCTGGATATTAATGGACATCCTTTTACCCCCTATTATCAATTATCAGGGTTGCCAGTTGAATACAGAGTGACCAGTATGAGAGAGATGCTAAGACATAACCCTTTACCTTTCCTGTGTTAATTAATTTTGCAGATGTTATCAGAGCTCTGCATGTGGTATTTATGTGAGTCCAGCAAGTGCCTACCAGTTGAAGCTTAATATTGACTACACAATTGGGAGATTGCTGTCCAGTGTAGCATGTGACATATGACCTTTCTCACTTTAATAAATCCTAGCAAATCACCTTGCATCAAATATATGCTTCGCATCGCTGAGCCTCATGTATCTTTACAAGTTAAAATATTTGAAGCAAATTTAATAACAGTTGCACCATAAATCATGTTTTGAAAAGAATCATACAATATCCTTGAAAAGCGGTATCAAGTAAAATAACCATTTTAAGGTTTTAAAAAAATAACACATTAATTTTTATCTATAAAGGAGATAATGAGTTCATTGATGATTATCGGAACCATCATCAATTTATCTTCAAAAAGGAGTACCATGTCTTACTGTCTTTCATTCTGGCTTGTTCTACCTTTGACTATTTATTATGGACTGTTGGGTTTTTCAATCCATTTCTAACGTTTGAGATGCACATAAATACTGTTGTTTTGTCCACGTAATGAAAAGTTGGTTCACATGAGACACTAATGACAACCTCTGTGTCGCTTATGCAACAAAAAATGTTAAAGAGGAATGCTATTTTCGATGTGCATGTTTCATTAGTAAAGTCAAGGAAAGCTAAAAAAGAAGCAAGACCTGTATATCTTACAGTTACCATGGATACTAATGGTATCTATTTGTATCCAACACGCACAGAGGTCTACATCCTAATTCAAAAGAGAAGAATATATAAAGTATAATATTGAATATAAAAAATGAGATAAAAATTGATTCACAAATCGAGCTCTTCTTCTTGTGTAAACCAGACACAATTTTCAGCGGCAAAGCAATTTTCCCGGGTCATATGTTTATAGAATCAGGACTTTTTAGAGTACACTTTGCCCTATTTAATTTTTTAATCAACAATGCTGATCAACTTAAAAGAAGCAGACTGTTTTAGATTTATTATCATAGTGATATATACCCAAGAGAAAACAGATAGATGCGACCAACGTATCTGTTTAAAGTTTTTTTTTAATATTCCCCACAAGATCATATCTATATACAGATAAGTTTTCTTATAGGGTCCACCATTTTATATATTTTTATGCAAGAAATTAGGTGTAACGTCCAGCGCTATTGAAACAATCGTTAATGTTTAGGATCATTCACGTGTTGTACATGCATTCTTTCAGGCAAGAAAAACTCATTCTTTTCGAACTAGCAGAATCAAATTTCTCAGTTTTGATCAAGGACTAAAATATTCAAGTCCCTATCTTTACTGAATTTAATACTAAAAAAGGTTCTATTTGTTTGTTAAATGGGCCACCAACTTTGAGTTTTAAGAAGGCACTTGAATTACCCTTAAGAAGCAGATTTACAAATGCTTTAATTGGTTTTTCCGAAAACTGGCCTTTGAATAGCAAAATATGGGGACAATAACACTCGAAGCTCTGCTAAAAGAGACTCTGCTCGTTTATCAATAAGTGGTACAGTGAGATTACAGAAAGGCTGAAGCTTCCAAAAATCATTGCACAAGCACGCATTAGTAACGGGGATTTGGTGTATAATCTTCATTTGTATATTTTAAATGAAATATATGTAGTACAGTGTAGATTTTGTTTCCAAAATTACATAAAGCTTCATTTTGTTCAGACCATGGATCTAATTTATGTTTGTGCGTCAAAACGTGGAGCTCTAACACATCAAGCAAAATTTTGGCCAGGTTCGACGAGTGTAGCCCTAGGCGACTTCCAAACTGTAATAGTTTGGCTAAATCCTCAGTTGCACCAGTTAATGGCAATAAATATTAGCCAGAAACATCAACGATTAATATCATAATCATTGAGAACTGATATTGTAAGATTTCAAATCACACTTTTTCATTTGTGCTTTTCATTTCTCTTTTCTTGTAAAATTTTTCCCCATATGTTGCTTACTAAAAGATGAAAAAAAGCATGCTAATTTTAATTTGGCTCGTTTCATTCATGAAAAATCGAAATTTATTGGTCATCAATAAACTTAGAAAAGTCGGTAGACAGGTGTTTAAAACTCTGAACTTCTCAGAGTTGTTGTTCTTTTAGCAACACGTGACTGTTCACATCATTCAAGACGCTTCACGCGAAATAAATGTCACCATCGAAAGTGAATGAATGCTTTTTCCCAGTCGTGGATTTATTGGCGATACGGGAATAAAATCAACATAAAATACAATTTTAATCACATAAAATAAGTTTTATGGTTTGGTAATTCTCACGGAAAATTAAATGACGCGTTCATGTTTCATCCCAGACTGACTGAAGACTGTAATGTAGTTACTATTATTAAAGCTACGGCTTATTTCCTTTCTTAACGTTGTCCTGTTAGAACCTTTGTCCTAATCATGTGCTTTGACGATATCATTCTGTATCTTACAGCCAAGAGGTGAATTCCTTCAACCTTTTTGAACGAACACTGTCCATATATTTGGATGACAATCATTTGCCTTTGTTTCCTGACATTTCCCTTACGTAATCCCTACCCGTCTTTGCGACATTTTCCTTCCGTTATCCCTACTCGTCTTCACGAATGTTCCCTTCTGTTATCCATACCCGTCTTCCGGACTGCCTGAAAGCTTGATACAAACCCTTTCCATTATCCCTACCCGACAGCCTTAAAATTTATACAAACGTAAGTATCATTTTAACATCAGAACTGTTGTTGATCGAAGCTTCCCCTGATATTCCTAAATGGGTGAGACGAGACAGATTAAATTGTACGAAGTTTACTTCATACAGCATAAAAGTACACACAACAACCTTCCACCCCCACCCCTACCTCTCTCTCTCTCTCTCTCTCTCTCTCTCTCAATCAATCAATCAATCAATAAAATATTGTTTACTGCTTCAAGCCCATGAATGTTCTATAAGCAACAATCCGTTCTTTCAACTTAATTTAATGCTACTCTGAACCTTTGAAATTTATATGTCTGTGATCACGAATCTTCCCCTTCCACTGTAATTATCTCTGTGCGTCTTGAAATCAAAATAGAACGTCTCGTACGAACGCCAGCATGGGTTTGCGGGTCGACGTGTAAACATATAATAAAAAGGCTGAACTTCTAATGTAAAAAAAGGGCAAAATCTCCATTTTAACTTAACCTCCAACAATATCACCTGTCAAATCGATACTTAACCCCCGAAGAAGGAAGGTTATAAGGCTATTTCATCCGGTAGGTGCAATAGATCCAATTTCAATATAATCAACTAAAATTAGCACCATAAGTGAATTTTCCTGATGCTGGTTTGAAACGTCCATAAATCTTGATTCAATCCATTATTCAGTATTTGAAAACTGTGGCAGATCATATTGCAGAACATTAGTCCTCCACAGTAAGCATGGACAACTGATAGATCTGAATCCCCAAAGGGTAGTGACCAAACGGACAGAAAATCCATGGAAATGAAGACAGCTTTTAGCCGAATGAACTTCTTGAAAAAAAAAGAAGAAAAAAGAAAAATAAGGAAAAAAGTAAAAGATCTAATACATCTCTCTAAAATCAAACGCCGTAGTCGTAATGTGTACAATCTCAGATTTTCATTGATTACGTAGTTTTTACCGATTCAGTATTGACCAAAAAGATTAATTACTTTGAACCCGTATAACAGCACCTTTTTTAACATGACTGATATTTAGGCTGGTTCACGTGACAGAGATTTGCAAAGAATGGTTTGTTGTATTACCATTGGTCAAAACTGTCACAAATAATTTCATTTGTCAAATATTTGCCGCGTCAATTCAATTTTTGAGTGTGTCAAAGAATATAGAGTAGAAAATGCTAGTAAAACATTAGAAATGGTAAGAAATGTCTTTCGGAATGATTCTACGGTAAGGAAAACAAGATGGCGACTGTCCCTCCTTGACTTTACTATTATTATGGGTACGATCCAGAAAAAAGTAAACACTAGCTAACGTCACAATGCTGTGGTCATGTTCTCCTTGGAGGCTGCTACTAACTATCGGAAAAAAGTTGTTAATAGTACCTATTTTTCTCGCTCAATTGATCACACACACTTTTATAAATACAGTCATAACATTATGGGATTGGACGTTACCACAAGCAGAAGGTACATGTAGTTAGAAGTGATATACATTAAATATTTTCATGTTGTGCATTTACATGTAGATCAGTTTCCTACACAATGTTGCGTATATGCTCATAAAATTGATGTGCGCATTCACCTTTATCACTTATGGTAGGATCCATACAAAATAAATTGTGTTTGTAATTACCTATTTTTGTGTTTGTAATTACCTATTTTGTTTGCTAATGTGACTATGCTAGGTTTTGGGATTGTGTACCGGCGAAGCATGCGTGATATAGAATTCTTCAGAATTTCCTGTTGGTTCATACTTAGCACAAACCTTCAAATTTTTGTCAAGTATGAGCGTGAAAGAAGTTAATATCTTAAATTTGGATTGGTTTAATGAATGGGAAACACAGCAACAACCCTATTTCATGCAATTTCAGTCGCGTCCTTTTTTGGTACTTTTCTTAAGTATCAATGTTATTTTTGTTTGCAATTTATATTGGTTGGTGAAATAGTCTTTTACAATTCATGACAGCTGACCGTCCGACGCGGTTATTACATCCATAATTACTCGAGATTTGACGACTGATAACCAATACAGCAGAAGCTCCTATTAAAATCAGGACAATCATGGAACTTCTCAACTTACAACTGAGGTCACAAAATTGTTCCTTTTATGTATAGCAGGATATCCCTCTTAACCAGATCTGTAAGAATTTGATTTTTTAAAAAAAAAATATAAATAGATGACAGCAATAATAACACTGAATATCTGAATAATGGTTTTTAGAAACATATGATGTTTGAAATTGTTTTAAATTATGAAGCAGATGTATTCCGCATGTTGCCACCTATCTTCCACAAGATAGTGACAGCAACAGTCGGAATGTCCAGGTCATACATTTTTACCTTCTCTCTATATCACAAGAACCCAGCATTGAATTCCTGTCACATCCTCGGCAGTCAGAGGTACAAGGTTTATTCGTACAGATAGCAGAAGTTACAACCTCGGCATTCAGAGGAACAAGGTTTATTCGTACAGAGAGCAGAAGTCACAACCTCGGCAGTCAGAGGTACACGGTTTATTCGTACAGATAGCAGAAGTTACAACCTCGGCATTCAGAGGAACAAGGTTTATTCGCACCAAAGTTACTATGTAGCCAATTTATGTGATATCATGTGATGATTGCAAAAATTTCACTTGTGTACTTTCTTGGAGTAAATATGCTCGTCACCCACTCACTCAATCAATAAATTAACCAATCAATCAATTGATTGATTGACAATCAAATAACATTTTCTTGTCATTACAGGTCGTGTCAGCTTTTGAAACATGGAAATTCCTTGAAACATTCAACCACATTTTTCCCCTAAATACATTTTATTTATGTTTACATATTCAGAAGAAATTCCAATAAAAATGGTAAGAATTCCGAAAAACACACGTTTACCTTATATCACGTCCTTCCAGTCCTGTTATTCTCTATTTCTTTCAGTCACAATAATGTTTGTATCCTGTTTTCATTCGAAACTTTGCTGACAACTGAAATTATATAATTTGGAAATCCAAACTCTGAGCGGGCTTTCTGCCCAACACGTGTTTTAAAATCAAGCGTTTGGGAATAAATTTGTTTGAAATCCGAACCGTAATCCAGTCTCATTAGGGACAGACCATTTAATTTTGTAAGAGGGGTGGGACCTGTGATTAAAAAAAAAATTCCGGCCCTCAAATAGAATGACAAAAAATAGTCTTGTTCTGATATTGAGAAAAAAAAAAGAACTTATAATATCCATCATATTATTTGAAAAAAATAAATAATCTTGAGGTAAAAGAAAAAAAATATTCGGGTTGGAAAAGAAAAAAAAACCATCCACCTCACCCCCACCCCCAAATCCCATCCCCATCCCCACTTCAATCCCCCCCCCCCCCCCTCCGAAAATAAAATGGTCGGTCTCTTAGGACCTTAAGAACCCACTCAAAACTAAAATAATTAGGCTGAAATTATTTTGATTGCTATTTTCAGTCGCCTGTATCATAGGTACACATATTTATACTTAATTATGCTGCATTAGCCTATGGTGGATAGCGTATCACATTTCCATCCCTTGGATCACCATCAGAATTAAGCAATGTGTCACATTTGTTCTGAAAACGTCAAGAGGTGTCACATCGTTTACAGTTGTTTAATTAAAATTAAAGTCTTGAATGAAAAATACATTCGTTAACGCAATTGGCAGTTGGGTTGGTTTTACACCACGGCTGGATGGAGGCACTTTTGTTCATCTTGTTTAATTCATATATGAACCAAGACAAAAGTTACACATCAGAGTACTAGTTGGAAGGTATCCTTCTTTATCTTTCCACACAGAAACAAATATCAACCTGCATGCAGTATCTAATAGTCGTCTAGACGGAACGCATCACTTAGACTTTCCAATTCAATAACTGTGGTATATATTTCTTGTACTGCCAATCATGAACAAAAACTGTCATGCTTATATTGCAATTTTTTTAATATTGAAGATGCAAGACGACCATTCACAAATTGTTAGAAAAAGTCTTTTGATCTGCCCTGCTCTCATCTATTCTCTTCTACTAGAGCAATAAATTTACCAGTGGGGTAAGATGGTAAGCCAAGTTTATAATGTTCATAAATCCCATTGGAAACCGGACATAATCTCGAGGCAATGGTGGATAGGGCAGATCTGAAAAGAAAAATAACTATGAGAGACAACACATGACCTCAGGACTGAAAAGGGTGATGATAAGAGCCGTATTCATTGGCTGGAGACAACACATGACCTCATGACTGACAAGGGTGATCATAAGAGCCGTATTCATTGACTGCGAGACAACACATGACCTCAGGACTGAAAAGGGTGATGACAAGAGCCGTATTCATTGGCTGGGAGACAACACATGACCTCAGGACTGAAAAGGGTGATGATAAGAGCCGTATTCATTGGCTGGGAGACAACACATGACCTCAGGACTGAAAAGGGTGATGATAAGAGCCGTATTCATTGACTGGGAAACAACACATGACCTCAGGACTGAAAAGGGTGATGATAAGAGCCGTATTCATTGGCTGGGAGACAACACATGACCTCAGGACTGAAAAGGGTGATGATAATTGCCGTATTCATTGACTGGGAAACAACACATGACCTCAGGACTGAAAAGGGTGATGATAAGAGCCGTATTCATTGGCTGGGAGACAACACATGACCTCTGGACTGAAAAGGGTGATGATAAGAGCTGTATTTATCGGCTACTTTATAATAGCTACACAAGGCTACGGTAATAATCTTACCCATTTTAGATGACAAAACCAAACCAATAATTACAGTTTGGACACAAAAGACTTTCTCCAGGCATAAGGTCATAATTAGTTTTGTGTTTCCCAACAGTCTCATAATTGCGGCTTCTTCAGCCATAGTATAGCACACCACTGCGACAGTTGACTTCAAGTTTGCGAGTTTACCAAAACTTCGATCTAAACTGAACAGAAGACAGCTTGCAGTCCTGTTTACTACCTGATGATTGACCAAATGCCAGCTGAGGTATTACCGTATTCTAAACCTTTACGGTTTTGATCAATATGTGAAAGCTGTGATCAAACGGTAGTAAATGTCACATTTACAGAGCATTCAAAATTTATATCCGGCATGGAAATAAGGGGCAACAATTCATTGAAATAGCCCAGTTTAAATAAGGACTATTAGCAATGATTATAAATAATTAGAAACGCTTTGACCGTCTCGTCACCACGGTACCTTGTCATGTTAATATCACAATGACCTATTCACTTTCGATTATTGTGCAAGTATCGTAATACTATAATGTCTTTATCTAAGAGAATGAATGATCGGAAGAGGAGTTCCAGATGCTGATAGATACGATTTACGCGGTTTATGTAACTGTAATTGTTGGCAAAAATCAAGTGGATACAGACAGGTAGAGTCGTCCCTTGATTGAAAGTTCAGCAAACTCTTATATATATATATATATATATATATATATATATATATATATATATATATATATATATATATATATATATATATATATATATATATATATATATATATATATCGGAGGAAATATAAGAGAGAAAACACTATATCTGAGCTGGCCATTAATTTAATTAGATTTGTTTTGATCCTACAGTACGTTCTACTAACTTTTTTTAAGTACAACCCATTCTCTATACAAAGGCGATTCTTGGGAGTACCAGAAACTCAAAATCACCAATGTGCTTTAGGTTCTAAAACTGCAATTCAGCAACTATAATGCATATAACCCCTCAAACAAGGTTGTAATATTATAATATGATGCTAGTCAATCATAGTGGACAGTGGTCAACAGACAGGACAGGAGAACTATGTACAACTGCTTCTCATTAAGTGATGAAACACGTTAGTTGATCTGATACAGCTTTTGCCTACAAATCAAGTTTCGATCATTGTCTGTGACTTTCAATCCAGTTTGAATTTCAGCATTGGAAAAGATAGAACAAATATAATGTTTAACCTTTCAATGAATATCGAAACAAATAAACAATAACACTATTTCTTTGCTTGAAAAGGTATTTATAAACGATGTTTTGGTTATATATAACAATGTGTGTGTGTGTGTACTCGTTTATATCTCACTATATGAACACAAATTGGATGTATAGGGCCTGTGCTAAAGTTACTCCAAATCAACAAACGTCCTTCTCCCATGTATAGATCCCTTGTTTCCATATCAAATGATCGCCGTCTTGTCAGGGTGTCCGGCAGTGATTGACGAAATAAGGGTCAGTGGTCAACATGAGGGTAACTTGCCAAATGACCGGCGGTGGTCAAAAGTGGACAATGTCGGCGGGAAACGTTCCGTCCCATTCACGCATTGACAGAGCAAGCTGTGAAATATGGACAAAAGATTGTCATCCAAACATTTGAAAACTCATAAACTGGAAAAGAGATCACTTGAGGGTTCATGTTTGATCGCATCAAAGAATTCCGAGCACGTTCCGATTATGTAATGTCTATCCATTTTTGTTTTCTTCGCATGGACACAAAGGGACATTTTTTTAAAAAAATAATCAGTGCATGATACATTACATTCTTATACAATGTATATTTGCTGAGTCAGAAGTTTAGGTGAGGTAATTTTGTGTGTATGTTGGAGAGTATATACAAAACAGCATTAATCGCAAACTCTTATGAAATCGTGGACAAACGAGTATTATGCGAAGATCAGTTTGTCTATAGATCGGGCAAAAAGCCAGAAATATCTATTTGCCAGTAGCTGTTGATATATTTTGAATAGATTGCAGCTTTGATATAAATAAAGTCTTTCAAGTTACTACCATCTGTTATTTTTCACGTCTTTTCATCCATTTGGTTTGTCTTTGCTGACAGTGGGTAACACAGCCACAAATTCTCTCATTTCCTACTGTAAACTTTTTATTGTGAATTTAACCTTTGGACAAATCCTCCAACCGCAAAGAAACATTAGCCTGTAGCTGTCTAAAATCCAATTCAGAGTTGGACATGGTAAGTGGGATTAACCCGTAATATACTGTTCAAAATGTTCAATTCAATCAACAACAAGGAGGATATTAAAAAAGAAATAATCAGGAACTTCTAAAATTTATTTGCAAATTTGCTATTACTGCCACACTAAGGTGGAAAAAAGAAACATACATTATTCTGACACAGAATCTGCTGGAGTTAGTGAAAATTAATATATCTGAGTTTGCCTTTAAGAAGGTTTTGTGAAGACACTCTTGTATTGAGATATGGACTAATCCTCCATTGCAGATGCTGATCTCTGCATCTGTCAAGCTCTGAGAGTTCTTTAACATAGCTAATGAGACCCGGGTGTAAAACCCAAATCAGCTCTCATATTTGATATTTGACGGCATCCTTTGGAAATTTGCATGACTGAGACTAAAAACAGAAATCACTAATCTCTTTGTACATGCATTATGATAAAACAAATGTAATTAAAAGTGTGAAAATCATACTCATTTCATGAGGGGATATGTTTACAATTTGATAAAGGTCGAACATTATTGAAATTATTCACAAGTTAAGAGCACACAATAGTAAAATCGATTCATTTTGAGTAGCCATAACCTTTATGATTCACTATATTCATTATTATTTACATGATAAAGAACATGAGGACAGTTGTTACATTTGAGTATTTTAAAGTATTCACTCGTTCAGCTACGTATTATAAAAGGATATTTGTTCACAAATTTCAACTTTTAAATATTGATCGAAGAAGTGAAATTACTTGCTTCTCTCGTTCCAAATCGTTGTTAGCTCGACGGGATAGATTGATTCTTTCACCGCACCGAATATGATGTTCGTTAGTGAAGAAAACAGAAAAGGCTGGCGCATGGCGTCCCTAAAAAACAGACCTTATAGCACGTGTGTCACCAATGATATAATTAGAAGACCGTGACTACCATCTCGTTATATTATTATTAGGCAACTTTTTAGGAATGAGTAAAGATTTAGTAGAATAATTAAGTTTTGATGTTGTGGGTGATATTTTTTTTTATATATCGAGTTTCCTTTTTAAATTTGTGAACCTGTGCAAAATTTCCGGTACAAGTAAATTGAATAATTGGATACGAAGAACGTTAAATCAAATATATTCTATGTAGAATTTGTACAGCCCATCCTTTGAATGTTATAGAAGGTTATCAAAGATAAAACCTGGGATTTTAGCATTCAAGGAAAATTAATAACCAGAATGTATTCAGATTTTCATTGTTATTATGCCATATCAAAGGAAGAGTGTCAGATTCATTTTTAAATAGTTCGTTTTGTTCATATTTATTTATTGCACTTTTTTAATTAAAAAAATGGATTAGTAGTAGTAGTAGTATGATCATCATCATCGTTGTCGTCATCGTGATTATCATTTTATGTAAAACTTCTAAAGTCGTACAAAACTTTTGCTTTATTCCGATAGCGTTTTGTCTGCACACCTGCTCTGTATTGTCAATGAAAATTTTGCCACATTGTGCATACGATAGCACAGGTGGACTGTGTACTAGCATAGTCTGCATTCATAGATATCAACCAACGTCATCATATGTAGCTGGCTATGTTATGTCTATTGACTTTACTCTTAGAAACATTTGTAATCCGTGGTTTACCAGGAAGAAACTGTTATAGCCCACAATAATTAAGTGAATCGTAGAAAATGAAGAAGCAAATCAACGCTAGATTATCTCCGATTTGTACACAATTTTGTCGGGCACCCTACGGCATTAAGAATGATTTCCGAGTTTTAACAATATTTGTTTAGTATTATTCACTGGTTATTGTTGGTAATGAAATGGTAGGCATGGTCAATGATACGAGGTGTTGAATTGAAATGATTAATAAGTGGGTGGGACAAACGGACAGTTTATTTAGCACGGGCAGCACCAAATAAATTGCTATAAAAAGCAATATAATGTCACATTGAAATAGTCTGACTAAAACACGGCACCACTTGTCAGTCAAATTGTCCAATGCGATCTTTACTGTATCATACACTGTACACGGTACCACTTGTCAGTCAAACTGTCCAATGCGATCTTTACTCTATCATACACCGTAAACGGTACCACTTGTCAGTCAAACTGTCCAATGCGATCTTTACTCTGACATACACTGTAGGTGGTTACAAGTTTGGTATCGAGTCACACGGCCACTCAAAGAATATGTAATGTTTTGGCAACAATTTATTTCAGCAGCTTTGCACACAAAACCTTAAAGAAAAGAAATTAAATTATTTACATGATTAAACAATGCAGAGCTGGACACAAGGTACAAAACAAAAGGCGGAGGGGGGTGGGGGTGGGGCAAATAAACTCTTCAAAATACCAGCCTTATCTCTGTACATTCTCTTTTAAAGTATATATATATATATATATATATATATATATATATATATATATATATATATATATATATATATATATATATATATGGTCTTTGTGTGTGCGTGCGTGTGTGAGTAAATGGCTGAAAGTGCATACGAAACTATTATTCATCAAAGACTGCCAAGTGGTGGAAAACCGCAATTCTTGCAATGATGGTGGGAAGAAATCTAAGATGAAATAACCTTATTTGAGCGACACCATCATTTGAGATACAACATGGGTAGACTTGAAGACTTTGGGATTTTTTAAATCCTATTTTCATTTTCTATTAGGATGTATGATCCATTACACATCTTGTGTATCTTTTCTCCATACCTGCATTTACCATTTTCTTTTCTGAAATACTGAATAATGTTCATATACTAGAAATTTTAAATCATATATAAAAAATAACTTTTAACATTGGACCCTGTTCATGGGTCCCTTGTTGGGCCTAGAGCAAGAATCAAAACTTTTTCATAATTTTTGATTATATGTACAGATACTAGTATACAAGCATGCATGAGACACAGATGGGCAGACAGTAAAGACGTACCCAAGAACAAACGGCCTGAGTTACAGATAAAAGATAGTGTAGACATATTTTATTTCTTTCTAAATCTTAAAGTGAAGGAAAAATTCGCCAGGGATGCTTGTACGGGACTCCTGTCACGTTCTACCAAATGTCTAGCTCAGCTTCAAACTGCGCAGTCTGCGAACTTTGGTAATTTGTCCACAACGAGAAATAAGGGTATTAAAATAGAGTCTTCCAGAATTCCTTCTGGCAGTAAAATTGGAAAAAGGCATTTAATATTGACGCATTTTTATCAATAACACAAACTTCACGGTACAGAAACTCTTATATTTTGTAATATGGGGAAAATAGCAGTGTAATTTAAAAAAAAAAATCAATAACCTAACAAAGCCATTTATAACCACTTGCATCACATCAGGTATCCAGTTTGAGAGTCACCCTTTAAAGAGGATACAAACTAGGGTTTGGTTGTGCACACCTGCGTGTTTCTTTCTCCACCTAAGGAAGATCTGATAACCTTAGCTTAAAAAGGTAGAAAGGTTATCAACTACCATGCTGATAAAAATGATTTTATTGACATTTCACATGAAACACGTACAAATCTCTTGTGTTAATCATATTAACTAAAGGTCGAAAAATAGAAATCGAAACTTTGACTCTTGGGACATGTGATAAGTGTTCCTATTCATATTGTTGATTCTCTCTCTCTCTCTCTCTCTCTCTCTCTCTCTCTCTCTCTCTCTCTCTCTCTCTCTCTCTCTCTCTCTCTCTTGGCGTCACATTTGCAGATTGTTTTTTCCAGCTTGGAGAATTCTTATGCGTACGCAGATTTGTGGCGGACTTTGTATTGTTGAAGCCTTTTCAGTAAATACAGACAAAATGTGCCCAAAGATCCTTTTTGCCGTTCTTCTCAGTGAGCTATATATTCCTTATCATAATTACATTTCACACACACTCTCTCTCTCTCTCTCTCTCTCTCTCTCCACACAAACACACTCTCTCTCTCTCTCTCTCTCTCTCTCTCTCTCTCTCTCTCACACACACACACACACACACACACACACACACGCGCGCGCGCGCACACACACACGCGCACACACACGCACACACATTTTATCGCAAGGCAAACAATATTTCATATAGGAATTAATTTTTTTAGGCACTATAAAGAATTACAGTGCATAATTACATTTCACACACACACACACACACTATAAAGAATTACAATGCATAAGATACATTTCACACAAACACACACACACACACTATAAAGAATTACAGTGCATAAGATACATTTCACACACACACACACACACACACACACTATAAAGAATTACAGTGCATAAGATACATTTCAAAGAAAGTGATAGAAAAGGTATAAAAAAATCTCTCCTATTCCCACAAAAGAACGGCATTGACCCTAAAGTACAAATCTTGTTATCTGTTTTTCTTCAGAATTTAGAGTGGTCACGCTGCTCAGCCATGGACACCCGGCTAAAGCGGTTGAGTAATTGAAGGGAAATAAATCCTACAGAGTTAAATTTGTCGTTTTGTGTGTTGCCTTTCTTTTTACGTCTTCATTCTTCGTTTTCAGATTCGGGGTTTCTGGAGCAATGACATACATCTAACAGGAACAATAACAATTTACTACGACAAAGACTAGCGATATATACCATTATTAGAAAGGCATTGTCATCATTTATTTTCTCCTCTTTCTTCTGTACAGGGCACTTCGGTATCGCACTCTACCGCGCGCTTACGCTTTTGCGCGCGCGCACACAGACACAGACACAGACAGACAGACAGACAGACACACACAGGAGTGTACTGGGTAAGCAACTCGGCCCTGGACTTATCTGCCGGGACAGGCCCGGGGTTTTGCTCACACCAGTAAAACACCGGTAAAAACGGATTTTTTTGCGGCGGCCCACCGGGATTTGTCCCGGTATGCCCAATGGCCAGTACACACACACACACACACACACACGCACACACGCACACACACACACACACACACACACACACTGTACCCCTCAGTGCTTACATCTTGTAAGAGAGTGATTAGACTTCGCCCTCTTCGTTGTAAAGTCATTTTAGAATATAACTTATTGGTGAAATTTCTCGCATAAGTTACTTGTTGAACCGGTCTGGTAATCTTTATTTTTTAATCACTATTTTTGGTGGATTCTGGCGCTTCACAAGATAGGAAGTTAACCACGGGATTTCATTACCATAGCAATGTGTATTATAGAGTAGTATTTGTTTTACAGTGAAGTTTCACGAAAGTTTGATGAAAGATGCTGAAGTCACTGCAACATACATTTTGCAACATGTTATACAATGCTGATGTATAGAGGAGTTTTAATATTGTCAGTGCTTTGACTTTCATAGATTATTTATTATCTTAGTTTATTTTTCTTTGCTTTATTCTATTTTGACACTTATTTTTTTCCCCCAATTTGCTGCTTATCGTGCGCGTGATGCAGTATACCCGGAACAGTGTCATCATTTTACGTTCGTTGTGTAGACTATTCATTTCCTAGTATGCAAATATGACTACCATGAATAACGGTCACCCTGTGCGGCAAATACCAACTGCAGTATCCAGCTCAACATACCCACATTAGTCTCAGAGGAGGGGAGAGGGCTTCACATGCCCACTTTTCAAACCCTGTCACCTACACACATCCAGGAAAATCACCCCACAGCAAACCTAACGTCTATCCTCACACTCAAACAGCTTCGTGACGAACTTTCAAATGAAAACCCACCGAGCATGGGTACCACCCAAGCATCGCCAGAGAAACTCCTCACAAACAACAATTCCAAAATGGTACAAAAATTCAGCACATTCCCACATACATCTTTGTACCACACCCAATTACGGCCCCAGAGGTTCATTGTGGGCTATGGGCACACACTTAAGTACCAGAATGTAAGAAAAGAAAAAAAAAAAAAAAAAAAAAAAGAAAGAAAGAAAGACAGAAGAAAGAAAAAATATATACTGTGCATTAAGAACATACTGGCTATTTAATTTCGAACACAATATCCTAACAGAACTCTTTGCCCAATACAACAACTTCACCAAAAGTGTAGATGATGAAAACCCAATTCCCCCTAAAGAAAGTCTAAGAGGTATTGGCGGTATATCAGTCATTTAGAAAAACTCGATCGACCATGCTATCAAGCGACTCCAGGACGAGAGCAGAAGAATAATAGCAATCAGCATACATACTGCACTCAGTCTATTCTGCCTCGTTTTGGTGTACATGAGCAACAACAACAAAAAAAACTTCCCTATCAGATTTCCTGGATTCCCAAGCAGAGCTGCAAGAAATCAGACAAATACAGAAGCACTCACACATTTATCATTGCGGGTGACCTAAATAGTTATATACACACCAAACGAATTCGACAAGCTGCTCTAGAAATTCGTAGAAGCCACCAACCTCACGCCCACATCCGGCTACCCTGCCAAACCTACCTTTTACCATCGTGACGGCTTCTCAGTGTCCCAGATTGACTACATTTGAACAAACCGCAATAACAACCTTTGAGCTGTAATGTAATACCACATGACCCAATCAACAGATCCGATCATACACTGGTTAATAACCACCTCAATAACCTCAAAACCACCAAGAAGTAAGCAAATGTCAAGCAAGTATGCCAAACAAAACGGGATGGAAAACAAGTGTAGCCTGGATATATTCATAGACACCGTCGTCAAACATCTAGACCTAAAACAACACGGCCAAGGCTGCAAGAGCCCATTCCAAATCACACTAGATGTACTCCACCTTGAAAGTGTCCTGCAGCAAGCTACGGCAGCTGCCATCCCAGGCTATGGACGCTATAAGAACCCAAAGACAGAACCCCACTGAACGAAAATATAGCGGCTGCCTACCGAAAATTGAAACAAGCATACAATGTGTGCATGATCCAAGGCAGACATCAGAACAGAGACGACCCTCTGAACATCAGCCGCAGAACAGCAAAACGCGAACTGAGACACGAGTTCCGAAAGCTGTCTGTACGGATCACAAACCAGCTCTACACTTAAATTATGAAAGCAGCAGAATATAACCAACAACTCTTCTACAGACTGGTCAACAGACAGAGAAATCCCGTCATATGCAGACAGAGATCCTCTACATGGATGACAACACCTTAGTACACCCCGAGGAAATATTACAGGGATGGCGATGTCACTTTAAGCGTTCAGCAACCCCACACAATAAAGAGCATTACGATGAGTCCCGTCTGGAATTGGTATTCAACGAGCATCTCTTGCTTGTGAATGCAAGTCTTACACAACCTTTACCCATACTGGAAGAAACAGAAGTGGAGCAGGCTATCAAGAAACTGTAAAGTTAACAAGGCCCCTATCCACCTTGGCATAACCGTAAAACAGCAGCAGCTGGTTTATTTATATAAGGAAACCAGTTTTTTAAAAATACTCTGCCATCAGCCTTTGACCTAATTGACACCTCCCTCCCCTCAAGCAATGCTGGAAAAATATGGTAAAGAAAGCAGTTAACTCCTACTAGCACATGACACGGGAAGAGATGAAACTAACTAAACCATCGCTCAGATACTTCCATATCCAAGACAACCCACCGCTGCAGGCACACCACCTATGACATCCGCCTCATCCAACCCAAGAGATGTAGCCGAAGCATCCATCAAAACAAGGGTTCTAAAACGCTCTAACACACTGCAAACTAACAGACACAAGTTCAACCAACACTCTATCTCCCCTATCTGCCCCCTTCTGTAAAGGTTAAGACGAAGACAGAAGGCACCTAATTCTCATATGCCCCTCCCAAAATGCAAACGCGACAAACACGTCAATAAAATCCTAGGATGTATTCAGTCTTGTAGAGCAGGTACAGCTAGTATCCTTAGAAATGACAACGAACTCGTGTTACAGTGTGTGTTAGATTTCAATGCTCCAACCATCAAGGACTCTTTTGACTTAAGCACTGACCAAATCCAGGAAATTGAGTGTTTCAGTAGAAGCTTCATTTACGACCTTCATAGCCTGAGAGAAAGGCTTCTAACTTCTATCAATTATGACCATAACTTAGAGCAAATGTATCCCCAGTATAATGTTCCTGCTACACGCAGGATGGGTCCCAGAGGCTTTTTTAGCCGTGCACTCAGTCCTCTTAATGGTTAGTAGTGGGTCAACACTTTGTATATATTTTATTACATTTACATTATCACACTCTGAATTCATTTGGATGGTATTCTGGTGAGAAACTAGAAAGAATCTGTTTAGCAACACAGTACTCCACCACCACCACCACCACCACCAGGTTATATCATATATAGTCTCGTCCCTCATTTTGACGCTACTTTGTTTTAACGCAGTGTCATAAACTCCCAGTTCTCGAGAGAATGCATTTCTCAATGACGTAATGACCACAACATTTGTTTACACTGGTTACACTGATGCATATAGATAGAAAAAAATTGTCGAAAATCCTGTCATTATCAGTCGTGAATAGAAACAAAGATACATACCATGAAAACAAAATCACAAATTTTGTTATTTCCAATCAATAAGACCTCATAACAATACAAAATTTTAATATTGTTTATATCAACGTATTAGTATTTTCTATCTGACGGCAAATAAGCAATGTTATTTTTAAAGTAAATTTTCATTATCCTTGAAACGAATCTTGATATTTAACTTATTTTGAGGAATTTAGTTTTTTAATTTGTAGATAGAGGTAAGAATGATAATAAATTGAAAACAAAACATTTTCCCTGTACCTTCATGTCTTTTGTCACTGATTATTTTTCACTGCTAGAGAAACGAGTTATGAAGAATGCAAGACAGTTTTTGAAGTTACAAAAGAGTACATTCATTTGAATGATGTTCTGCATACCCACAGTGTCAATTAATTTTTTTTAAAAAATAGTTCATAAGCTGAATCTAATAGTTTTGGCTTACAAGTAAACAAATTTTCCTATATTACCATCATGAATTTTCCCAATTTGATTAATTCAGCTTTTGAGTTAAAAAAAAAAAACTCTCTCCAAACCAAAACTATGATAAATTTAGGGCAAGCTTTACAAATGCTAAAATTAATTTTTTAAAAATTCTTGCATGTGATTTTTCCTATAAACGCGTTTTCTATGTGTTATTGGTGTTGCTCTGTGATATATTGTTTTTCGCGGGACATATGTACAGTGTACCGGGCAGAAGCAGATTCATGTGAAGTGCGTCAAAACAAGGGAACTTTCTAACCAAAGGTTGTCTGGTTGTAAGCATGCCAAGTAGAGTACGAGGGAATATATCACTGACATCTGATATACATGCTTTACTCAGATAAGTAATGTTTCAAATTAAATGAGAGGTATTGCTATGAATGGAGTATATTTCTGAAAAGGTAAAAGTACGTGCTCAAGTGTGTCAAAATCGATGTCTCCATGATATATATTATAGACTTCAAATCTGTGGTGCTCCGATACAATACAGGACAGCACTACATCAACAACAACAACTTATGGCGTCAGACGCTGAAGGGATTGATTTAACTGTCAAATGGAGTGGCCAGGAGTACAAGATAAGTGGTCTCAGTGGAAACAAGACAGTGGCGAACCTAAAGGAAACAATACAGAAACAGACAGGAGTGCTTCCAGATCGTCAGAAACTTTTAGGCTTGAAATATAAAGGTTACAAGTAACCTAAATCGGGGGGTTTTGTATAACCAATTTTCGAGGTTGCATTCTTGGTTCAGAAATACACCCTACTCCCATGATTTCTTGCGGATTTTCACACATGCTGTCATTTTTTGTCGTTACTCTTCCTGAATGGATAGTCATATCAACATGGCGTTTCCACCAGAAGACGTATGATGTCTAGTTGGTCCTAAACGGAAATGATTATACTTGAACATCTAGTGTCTTGTTATCACTACGCGGCATATCAACATCAGGGTTTCACTAAAAAAACTTCTTATGATGTCTAATTGGTTGTAAATGAAAATTTTGCCAATCTAAAGTCCAGAATGGCTGCCATGGCAGGCATATTGAAATTTTTTTTATTCTCCTTCTGAACAAAAAGTCGTAACATGTGATTTTCACCAGAAGACTTCTTATGGTCTAAATGAAAATGGTTCCGTGTTAAAAAAATCTGATAACGCGATGCCCGGGGCCCCTCTGATTTCAGATTGGGCCCCTCCTGTATTTTAAGTGTTAAGCCCATCGGGTTGTTGAACAAAAAAATTAAATTTGCCTGAGAAAACTTCAATCTCGCTAACTAAATGCAGACTTTTATTTTACTGTTGTTGAAAAACCAGTACATTATAAATATTTATCCCCATGTGGGCCCCTTAAGCATTTGAAGTTCGTCTACTGATTGTAATTCTATAGAAAGCTGTAAACTTTGTGTACAATGCGAGGCATGTGACCTATGAATCGGAACAGATTGCCCGGGGTTACATGTACCTATAATTAGTGCTCAGTTGGCTTCAAGGAATAAATTGAGCTGCCCCATTCTCACGCTTCTCATTCCATTCTGAATCGTACTTCACCTTCGGTCTTCGAAAGTATTTACCTGGGCCTGTTACTATCTAGCTTAGGATTATTTAATCCCTTTATACCTTACAAAATTTCAAATCAAGCCTTGTTCCGTCTGCGCAAACTTTTTTAATTTGGAAAAGTTAAGTTGTTAATGGTGAGAGCAATGTTAAAGAAATGCTATTTATAGTACAAGCACAGCCTAATACACGTCTTAAGGTGCATGTTTTCGACGCGGATCCTCGTGCAAATAAAAATAAAAGTCGGTACATTTATACTGTATAAAACGTGCAAAATACCATCCACTATAATCAGTAAAATTAAAATAAAGGCTACGAAACTACAGTGAAAATAATTTCTGAATCATAAAAATGTAATGTAAGTAGAATATAGACTTTATCATTTCTTTGTTAATTGTATGCCACACATTTCCAAAATAATGCAGTCTGAATAAAAATGGCATTTATAATATTTTTGTAAAAATCATAATTAAGTGCATTTAAAATAGTAAATAATTTAGACATTAATATTATTATAGAAGAAAAAACAAATAAAAAACAAACAAAAACATATGCATACAGAATAATTAATAACTAAACTAATAATTAATTATAATGTCTACATTACATGCTCTTTTTAAATGTTACTCAAATCGCTGGCTTGCTAAATGCCATGTAAATATGAATTAAATATGACTGTACAGTGAAGACCGATTTGGTCGCTATAGTTGATTTATAGGCTGCAGATGCTAGGGGTATTTAGAGAACAGCAATTGCAATGTCGTGTGAAAAATAATAGTAAAAAATAGGGCCCTTTTGGGCACATGGTTTTGGAGTTGGGGCTTGTGGATTTTTGAGTCAAGGCTTGTGAATTTCTTCAAGGCACCAGCCCAGGGCCTGTATCTGAAATTTTTTTTCTTTGAACACTGGTTCCATTTGGACGTACAATATGGCTGTACAATGGCCATCATGAAAGTCTTGCTATAGCTACTTCTGGATAGATGGTTGTATCAGCATGGAGTTTTCACTGAAAGACTTTTTATGATGTCTAGTTGATCTTGATCTGAAATGAAAATGGTGTTGATCTGACATCCAGTATGGCCTTCATGGCATTCATCTAGAAAATCTTGCTATTGCTTCTCCACCAGAACAGAATGTCATTGGCATGGGGATTTCACCAGAAGATTTCTTATGATATCTAGTTGGTCTTAAATTAAAATTGTGCGTGTCTGATATCTAATATGGCCATCTCTAAAATATTATCGCTACTCCTCCTAGATGGAAAGACATATCAACACTGGGTTTTCACCACAAGACTTCTTTTGATGTCTATATGGTACTAAATGAAAATGGTGCCAATCTGACATCCAGTAAGGCCACCATGGCAGTCATCTTGAAAATCATGATATTGCTATTCCTAATATATAGAAAGTTATATCGACATGGGCTTTTTACCAGAAGACTAATTGTAATATCAAGTTGGTCCTGAATGAGAATGATGCTGATCTGACCTCAAATATGACTGCCACATTGAACATATTGAAAATAGTTTCACTAATTCTCTTGAATGGATGGTCATATCAACATGGGGTTTCACTAAAAGTCTTCTAATTGTGTCCAGTTTGTCCTAAATGAAAATGGTGCCAATCTTAACATTCAATATGGCTGCCACAGGGGATAATTTGAAAATCTTATCTCTCAAGAATATCAGAGATGGTTTGAACACTCTGCAATTAAAAAGAAGAAATTCCTGGAGATTCTTTTTGGCCAGTAGAGTGTCAGTCAGTCTCTTCATGGTACTCTTGTTTTATTAAGCCATTGTTGGCACTGTGTGGTGTGGCAAGGTCATTGTGGTTTGGCACCAAACTGATCAAGATCAAGCAGTGTTGCATGACACTGCATCAAAATGTAATGTGTCAAGATAAAACTTTAAAAATGACACAACACTTGGTCAAATGATACTTTATTAGAAATTTAATTGAAATATGCCAATGAAATATTGTCAAAATGTGAATAGAAGGACAATACCAGAAACAGAAACAAAATTAGCACCGTTATGCTATGGCATTTTTTGTGTTCACTGTAGGCTTTTTTAGTATAAAAATTATAACTTTTCACATTGTTCTATGTTAAACCAGTAAAATAAGGAATAAATAGGAACCTATACTGTACACATAAATAATAATAGTAATAATAATAAGTCACCCACATATTTGATATGACTGAACACGAATCATACCTTACTCCACAGGAGTTGAAATCAACCTAATTGTTTCAGTAGCCATGCGGACTAGTAGAATTTATAATCTACTATTCATCAAGGGTTACAGCTAGTCCGTTCTTAAGAAGAAATTGCTGTCACTACTTTGAAATTTAAACTGCTTCATATCAAAGAATAAATTGGAACTATTTCACATGATAAACAAAACATAAATAATTTTATAAGCTAATTTTTAAAATGCAGTGATGCAATAATAAATGGGTGAATTTCATTATTTAGTCCAACAAAACTTGTGCAAATATGAAAGACATTAAAAACATATTGACTGCTTAAATACAGAAGACAGAGGGTAATAATGAATATATACTTAAGTACTTTCATAGCATACAACCTGCTGTCACATGTGCAATACCTCTTACAAGAATATTATATACATTTTCTTGTAAATGTTGAATCGGCAAGTTTTACTTAATATACAAATACAAAGTACATACAGTTTGGTAAGTTGGTAAGTTGGCAGGGGTAGAGTTTACATTTCATTATTGACTCATTCTGATTTATTCAGAATCAGTTTAAATACACGTAAAGAAAATGCTTATAATACTTATAATACATTTGCTGGAGATATAAGTGAAAATTATTTCATCAATTATCAATGCATGGAGAATTTACCAAGTCAGCTGGGATCAATCTTAATTGTGTAACCTATTTTTTAGTTCCACTTTTTATCAGATCTGTTTAATTACTTGTGGTATTTGAACTTTTCTTACTATTATGTATAATTATCTTACCTTTTTTTACATTACATTGCTACTAGAATAAATTTATGAGACTTAGCACTGTCAACTAAGCATCAAAGTTTAATCCTAGTATCATGATGTCTGCCATTTTGGATAGACAGTATTGATTGTTAGTTTTGTATATGAAAATTTGAGTTTTTAAATCAAACTATCCTTCTTAAAATATATATTTGTTCAAAATAACAAAACAGTCCACATTTTTATGATACTCAGGATATTATAGTTCTGTATGTGTAGAAATAAATCCACAACTATGCATTAGTGAGAGGGACTAACAAAATTATGAAAAGGCTTGTGGACTAGTGTAAATTTCAAGCCCTGCTCAAGATACTATTTGGTATGGAAGCAGTTGTAACTTACCCATGAGAAGTGTGTATGGTAAATATTTTGTTGATGTTAAATGGTAGATATTCTTCATATAATACAAAATGGCCTTATTTGGTATGGCAGCAGTTGTAACTTACCCATGAGAAGTGTGTATGGTAAACTTTTTGTTGATGTTAAATGGTAGATATTCTTCATATATTACAAAATGGCCTTATTTGGTATGGCAACAGTTGTAACTTACCCATGAGAAGTGTGTATGGTAAACTTTTTGTTGATGTTAAATGGTAGATATTCTTCATATATTACAGAATGGCCATATTTGGTATGGCAGCAGTTGTAACTTACCCATGAGAAGTGTGTATGGTAAACTTTTTGTTGATGTTAAATGGTAGATACAGAATGGCCCATGGTTGAATACTTGTAGTGACATTTTCATATATTACAGAATGGTCCATGGTTAAATACTTGTAGTGACTTTTTCGGAACCTCACTGCTAAGATACTGTTTTTACCTTTCAGGAAAAATGCCAGATGATGATGTGAAATTGAGTGAATTGAAAATTAAACCAAGTACAAAAATTATGATGATGGGATCAAAAGAAGAAGACATAGTAGGTTTGAACATTTTCTCCATTTGTCCTGGCTTTAAAGCTAGAGAAACTGATGTCCAACACATGATAATTTTTTAGTAATGTATTTTTAAACAAATCAAATATTTTATATTGCCTGTTGTAAGCATTTTTTGGTTCAAGAGTTGCTGGTTTTAAAATATAAGCCCACAGCAGAAATAGTGTCAACTTTCCCATGAAGCATTCATCAGTGATGTGAGATGCATCAATCTTTTTTCTTTGCCATGCACTTGTTTATCCTGTGTATATCAAACAGGTTTTTCTAGTCATTGAATCAGTCACTCTGCTTCCAGTGTTTACTAAGGCAGAGGCCAACTTTCATTGGTCAGTAGCCAACAAAGCTTCGTGAAGTTTTAACTGACACACTCACTCAAAGTAAGGTCAGTCAGATTGTAACAGATGGCCCACCCTGACTGGCTGATGAAAGCTTCTAATAGGTGAAACATTTACATACAGTCATATGTGTACGAGTTCCAAATTTAACAGATGTGAGAAGACTTTATGTAAAAATAAGGTCTTCATATGTAAAATATTCTCATCCACTTGAATTTATCTTGGTTTTGGGTGACCATACTTATTTTATATGGGCTTTGGGTGACCATACTTATTTTATATGGGCTTTGGGTGACCATACTTATTTTATATGGGCTTTGGGTGACCATACTTATTTTATATGGGCTTTGGGTGACCATACTTATTTTATATGGAATCCATTATAAACATATTTTTTAAGATGACTGATAACTACATTTACAGTCATTGAGAGGTATAATGTTTGAACTGGAAGTCAGAACTTAAACAGTGTTTTAAATTGATAAGCCTGATTCGTACAGTGAACAATTAAGAAAACGGATATGCTTACTGTTATTGACACATTATTTACAGCATTAAGTTATTACTATTTCTACCATCAGTATATTCATACATATTTTATTTTCAAATTTTGGATTTGTCTCAGAATTGTAAGAAAAGATACTTAATAAGGCTTTTGGCATAAATTGGATTTCCTAGAGCAGGAATTTATACCAAAAAAGCGCACATTATTTTAAATATTGAGGTACATTATGCAGGGCTCAGAAAAACCACTCATCCTCGCATCCTGACTGGGTAAAAATTGGATGGTCCGAGTAAAAATGTACTATGTACTTGTCCCTGAGCTGAGTAGATGCATATTTGCATCTCAAGAGTAAATCTGAATTGATTTTCTACCCTTAACATGTACCAGAAATTCAGCATCACTTAACATTTAGTATGCATCAATTATAGATTACTTTTATATAATTTGCTTGGTTCTTATCAGTCAATAGCATGTCACAAAGGAAGCTGATTTTTACAAAGGTACCCGATGTAAAGTTGATACTAAAATGGATAACAATCATGAACATATTATGTTGCAGTTTCATACCTATCCCTTGATTTCTCAATTGTATTTGCATTTATAATGACACTTTTCAGTAATTTAGACATCATTGAAATGTGGAGAAAGTTTCCCTTTCAGCAAGCTATCACACATCTTTATGAGTCAAACCTCTGAGAAGTTAACAGAGAATGTCATAATTTTGTGATTTGTTGTCTGGCCAGACAATGTTACATGTGTCCCAGGTTACCAGTATTTTCAAGACTGAAGCTTTATTGATACATTGTCATGTCAAAGAGAAGATGCCAGCAAATAGTTCTGTAAGTATATAATTACTTTTCACAGGAAAACTTATGCCAACTTACATTTGGAATAACTATTTTAAGTCTTTCAGCTGATTTCCACCAACTTTCACACAATGCCATTGTAATCTATTTATAAAGCGCATAATGTTGAAACAGTAGCCAATTTATTGAAATTTATTAGGTATCATGACCTAGAAATGTTCCAGTTCTTTTGGCTAATCAGCAATCTTCCATTTGATGGCACCACGCAGTAGCTCTAGAACGGAGGATTGACTATAATGGATTATTTAGTACACAAGTTGGTGGAAATTGAGACAGATGGAATTCTTTCAAATACAAGTTACCAACATTTTCTTGTATTTCATACTTATATAAATACCTGCTGGCATCTTTTCTTTGGATCAACAATGTATTAATAAAGCTGCACTGTCTTGAAAATATTTGTGATATGGAGCAACGGTAACACTGTCTGACCAGACATAAATCATAAAATTTGGACATTCTCTGTCTCTTAACTTATACCATATCTAACTCTTAAAGATGTGTTATAGCTTGTTGAAAAGGAAAATTTCTTGACATTAAAATTACACCTATATTAATGAAAGGTGTCACTGTAAACGTGAATACTACTAAGAAATCAAGGGCAATGAGTGCAACTGCAATTTTAAAGTTACAAATCTTGTCTCTTAATATATGTTTATTTAAGGGGACATGTATATAACACAATATGTTCATTGTTTTGACATATTTAAATATCAAGCTTGCATCGGTTACCTCCGGTTCTTTAGTAAAAGTGTACACAGTATAGTGGAATAGTGTACTGTGTTGGATACAATGAGCAAAGGGATGAGTTACTATTGCAACTCACTTGTCCCAAGGACGAGTGCTTGGATTTTTTTCCCTGAGCCCTGATTATGACATGTTTTTGAAGACCATGGCTAGTGCAAAATGAAGTTTTTGAGAAGGTATACATTCTTATGCCAAAATTTTGCATCACAGAAAGTAAAAATTTTAGAATTTACCAGCACTTTTACATGTGAATTTTCTCTAGGAATTTGGGATGAAGGTGATTTCTCTTTTCTTTTGTACATAATCAGCATATTCAAATATTAACACCAAATCCTTCAAAATGATACTCAGTCTTTTTTTTCAGAATTTTATTGCCAATGATAAATACCAAACACACAAAGAAAATTAGTTAATTCAGGATCAGATGCCATCAGATTGTTTTTGTTAAGCTTTGTGGAACCGCTTCATAACTAACCTGGATTTCACAGATTTTGGGATCTAGCAAATTAGTAATTTATGTTCAAGTTATTATATAATCTATGTAATCCTGGTCATAAAGAAATTCATTTTTAACAAAATAAATTTAATTGGTTCCCTCAGGTTTTTCTATAAGCATGTGCCACTGTGTTTGGTTTACTTTTTCCTTGACAGAAACAGATGTCTGAACCTATTCCAGATCTACCAGAGGTGATCAATGATTTTGATATAGAAGAAGAGGAAATTTCTATTGAGAACAGGTTACATAAATATGAATGATTTCTGAAACTTTATTAAAAACATCATTTGCCTCAATAGTTTTCCCCATGTTTAACTTCAGAGATATTGTACACTTTAGTTGTCATTGTTTTCTATATACACCACTCCCTCGATAACTCGCACACAACGGGGTCCAAAAACATTGACCACACTATAAGCGAGGGTGCGAGTTACCGAGGGACCTATGAAAAACTAATAAAGGGATGGAGATCGACAGAGAGAGGCGAAAGGGGGGGGTGTACATTGTTGAATACTCATTTTATAATCATGTTGAAAATAACTGTGAATAAATATTTCTTTATAAAGGTGTTGTTCATTTTTCTTTATAAATTACCTTTAATTTCAGGATAAAGTATCTTGAAAAGATCGTAAAAACAAACATTATTCCGCTCGGTATCAGTACTCTTAACATGTGTCCTGATGAACACATTGTGTATTACATCACTGCTTTTTGTGTTGATTTGGATACATTCTAGTTTTATCGTTTGTTCAAAATGAATCGAGATTTCTTTTATCAAAAAGGCTAACATTCATATCGAAAAACGACAATGATGAAACCTTGTGTTGCTTTAAATTTTTTATTCTGCTATCACTAGATAGATAGATAGATAGATAGATAGATAGATAGATAGATAGATAGATAGATAGATAGAGTAAAATGCAAAAAAATCAATTCACAAAGATAAACCATTACCAAACATGAATTTAATGGGTCTAAATGTCAGACATGTAAAAAAATATTTAAAAACAAATACGCAAGTGAGAATACGACAATATTTGCAGTTTGTGACACAGTTAACAAATATAACTTCACATTTTGAAAAAATCAGTTAATTTGTTTTGTGTTGTCCCATGATTTCTCTGCTGCCAAGCAAAATCTCTTAGGTTTCTCAACCGCATGATCTTCATAGAGTCAACATTTTGGGTCTCCAGCCACCATATGGCAATATTAAAAGATTCTATTACTTCCTGTAATAGCTGGAGCAACATCTGAATCAGCTTCACTCTCGACACTAGTGGTGCGCCAGTTGAAATCATCTTCCATTGCGACTCTGTTTGTTATGGAATTTACAATCTGGTCTTCTGAAATCTGAATCAGTATGCATAGTTTGGGTCATTTTCTCTGCCTGGCCCTTGAGAATTATTCCCGAAATTGGAACACCTTGTTCACGTTGCTGTGTGAACCAGGTGTACACAGCATCATCTAATTCTGTGTCGTTTGCAGTGCGTGCCCGTTTCCGTTTGAACCCATCATCGGAATCAACATCATGCAAATAATCCCGAAATTTCTGTTCATCATTGAGCCAACCTTTGAGTTTCAACTCGCAAGTTTAAGTTCACTACAAAGTTTTGATCTTGATTCACCATTACAAACCATCTCCATTACAGTAAGCTTTTCATTCACCAAGTACGCCTTTCGCTTGATTCCCTTGCTCTCCATGATCACATTTACAAATGATTAGGATAAATTACTGATTAATATATACTTTAATGACATTAAGTATATACTATTTGAAACCATGTTCGATTGGTCTAATGAAATTGACTGATGTTGAGACACGATAGCGACCACAAGAGTTTATGCAGGTAGGATTTGCATTTCTTTGAACTTTTTTATTGTACCTCTTTTACTTGATTTGATACAAAAGACCGACTTAACGTGATTAAACAAAGCAGGTCTATTTTAATCGATTTTTACAATGCAAAAAAGACTTCCCCAAGTTGTAGATCAAAACACAGCTGGCACTTAATTAGGTTCTCACAGATGTGCTCGCGGGCATTATGTGATGGTCAATTGATTCTTTTCATGTCTGAATATAAGAGAACATGCAACAATTATACTGCATACATTGCAACACAATGAAAAGATTAAAACACTAATTTCCCCTGAAAAGACATATTTAATTAGTGTTTATTTCTTTCAGTGTTGACACCTGTTAGCATTGACTAGAATTTTCATTATTATTTACAGTGTATTGAGAAAATATTTTTTTCTAATAAAATCTAACAAGATATGTGTTTTCTTGTTAAAACTTGAAAATTTCACGATGTTGATTCTAACTTTTCGGGCACTAGCCGCCATTTTCGACGATAAAATGGACAATATATCAAGGTCTCATTTACCAATTCTGATCGCGATTTTCTTCAGTTTTTTTTATATATTTTCTTTTTAAAAAAATGGGATCCACGCCAGACACCGCGTTATAAGCGGGTTTGCGAGTTATCAGGGCACGAGTTATTGAGGGAGTGGTGTATTGTGCATGTGTGTATATTTGCTTTTATTCATCTGTTTGTATGTGTATTTAAAGACGTTGAATATCATACGGACATTTTGTAACATCCCCCTACAGAAAATATAACAGTTGTACACAAATTTAGTCAATAGATGAGGTCATATTGTAATTTAGTCAGTATTGTATTTTCACGTATATATCCCACAGGTTATGCAGGATTTTACATATCCCCCATGTGGGTTATCTCAGTGTGTGGGCTATATCAGTTCTTTTTCACACAGCCGGTAGTCATCAGCTTATTTTAAAATTTATACATATAATTTTTAATAATTGTGTGATAATGATTTTTAAAAGTTTATGTTCAACAGAACAACAACAGAAGTTAGACTAGCACGACAAAATGGATGCCAGGAAGTTTATTCTAATGACACCTATCAAAATACGAGCAAATTGCAATCGTCTTTTAAGGGAATAGATCAATGCGAGAGCTTCTATAGCACTGTTTTTTCACTTAATTAACAGTAACACTAATTAAAATACAAAACGAAAATAATTGATGGCTTAAAAGTGTGCTCGCCACTTGTCATCCATTCATCCCATTCCATGTAGAATAATAGCAATATGGCCACCAGCAGCATTAGCCATTGTTTGCACTGTTGGCTCTTTGTGTGCAGCCATGGCATCAAAAACCAATAGCGACTTAGGTGGAAAAAACCCACCTTGACATTTTCTGTAGTATTTATAGATCCAGATCTTCACATCAGTATTCATCTCATTTTGTTGCAGTGGATGACAATGCAGGCTGGCACGTGGTTGGTTCTTGTGAGATTTTGTTAGGGTTTGTGCGGGGTATAAGCATGGGTGGGGTATACTAAATATTTTTTACATGATTAGTGAATTTCTATGGGGTATAAGCATCGGCAGGGTATATGCATGAAAATACAGTAGATGAGGTGATATTGTAATTTAGTGATTAGATGAGGTGATATTATAATTGAGTGAGTAGATAAGGTGATATTGTTATTTAGCCAGTAGATGAGGTTATATTGTAATTTAGTCATTAGGTGAGGTGATATTGTAATTTAGTCAGTAGATGAGGTCATATTATAATTTAGTCAGTAGATGAGGTCATATTGTAATTTAGTCAGTAGATGAGGTCATATTATAATTGTGTCAGTAGATGAGGTCATATTATAATTTAGTCAGTAGATGAAGTCATATTATAATTTAGTCAATAGATGAGGTCATATTATAATTTAGTCAGTAGATGAAGTCATATTGTAATTTAGTCAGTAGATAGGTCATATTGTAATTTAGTAGATGAGGTGATATTGTAATTTAGTAGATGAGGTCATATTGTAGTTTAGTCAGTAGATGAGGTCATATTGTAATTTAGTCAGTAGATGAGGTCATATTGTAATTTAGTCTGTAGATGAAGTCATATTGTAATTTAGTAGATGAGGTCATATTGTAATTTAGTAAGTAGATAAAGTCATATTGTAATTTAGTAGATGAGGTCATGTTGTTTTTTCTTCTGCATTATTGCTACTGCTTTATTGAATGCTATATAGCATAAAAATGACATCATGCAATGATTGTGTACATTACTGGGATTAAGATTGTAATTTAAATGTAACCGGTATGTCCTTTACCAGTATGTCATATGTCATTTACCAGTATGTCATGTCATTTACCAGTATATCATGTCATTTACCAGTATGTCATATGTCCTTTACCAGTATGTCATGTCCTTTACCAGTATGTCGTTTAATAGTATGTCATATGTCATTTACCAGTTTGCATTACGGCTGTTTCCAACAAGAGAGAAAAGCAGTTACTGTAACAATTACATTATCTTTGACTCGATTTAAGAATTGAAATTAGTCCAGTATTTTTGTAGCAGTTGTAGCCCTTTTTGTGAAGTAAACTTTAAAAATTGTCAATCAATAAGACAATCTAAGTAAATTGCCCATTACATTTTGACAATTATAATAGAAACAAAAGCACAGTAATTACCCATTTTAATTGTATGGTTTTATTTTACTTATCAAGTGTGCTTATAAGCCTTACAGGCTTACATCAAGTGTCATGTTGTCACTGAGACACATTACGCCTCATCAATGCATGTAAAAACGCTTGTTTCAGAAATGAATGTGACATGCAGGTGCATTAAGATTAATGTCATCTGCATAAAATGATAATATTCTGTTTCTGTTTTTGTTTACAAGGGAAATATAATGAGCATGAGCAGCATGTTCTCCCTTCCCCCTCCCCCCCCCCACCTGAGATTTATGTTTATGTAACAAGTTCATTAAAGCACAGATGAGTACTAGGCAAGCAGTTATGAGGAATAATAAAAATGTTAATTTCAGTGTAAAGTCATTATTTTCTCATTGCAGGGAGGAATACTTGGCAAAGATAGAGAAGCGAGTACGAGACCTAAAAATAGACATTCTAAATGAGCCACGTCTAGGAAAAAAGCTTCTTGTCCTGGATGTAGATTACACATTATTTGGTAAGAACTGTAATTTTGAATGAATAATCATGGAAAACATATAAATACCTTTAATAATCATAACTTTAATAGGTGAAATGTTTGGTAAGTATTTTTACTTTAATCCAAGATATTTAATAATTGCTATTGGCATTCTGTGAAGTAGTTGACAAAAAATAACTCAGTAAATATAGTACTTCTTCATTGTAATGCTGCACATAGGAGCCAAAAAAAAAGAGTATTGAATGATGTGATACCAAATTATGATTGGTTATCATCAGCCAAAAAGTGAAATCATGTGAAATAAAAAGTAGTATGGACTGAACTTGATGTAGGCAATGGAATAGGATCCATGTCAATACTAGCATTATACTGAGATCTAGGCAATGGAATAGGATCCATGTCCATACTAGCATTATACTGAGATGTAGGCAATGGAATAGGATCCATGTCCATACTAGCATTATACTGAGATGTAGGTAATGGAATAGGATCCATGTCCATACTAACATTATACTGAAATGCTTATTAGTAAGGAACAACTATTAATTAATTATCTCATAAGACATAAAAAGTATCAGACTATTCAGTGATGAAGTGCTGAAAGTCGGAGTGTGGATGGAGGCTGCCTAAGTCTATGTTTTGAATAGGGAATGTGCTCTGACTTTCCACCCCAACATAACTCTCCAAATATTTAAAATGGGGGTTGGAAAAGTCAGAAAAAAACTCTGACTACACAACTAGATATAGTCCATTTGAAAATTTTGCTGATTTGCATCATTATATAAAAGGTTGCTTTTAACATTTTGATTTGTGATTTCATTTATATATTGAAACCTAAATAATTCTGATGAAAGTGAAAATTGTCATTTGCACCACAGCACTCGTTATAATAATAATGTCATATAGGCTGTACCCAGTTGTACATTATCACATGACTATGTGACCATCTTTGCCTGTGTTCAAAATGGTGGCAGTACAGGTAAATTTTCATAAGAGTGCTGTTTCATTTTGGGATTTAGCTGCTAAAAAGGGAGGAAAAACATTTTAAAAAAATTTTGTGTGAGAGAAATGTCTTTTATAACAATAATATTTGGTTTTCTGATGCAGACTTTGACGCCAACATTGAAATTAGTTCCGATGCTAACCAGGCACTCAAAATTCTCCCGGATAGCTTCTTCAGAACCATTAACAAAATGGTATAATATTTAGCAAAGTTGTATAATAAAACGTTTACCTTCGAGAAAAATTTGACCCTTTTTTAAACTTTAACAGCTTGTAGGAGCTACAGCTAAACATGTATCGACTATTGAGTGTGTAATTTTATGTATCACTTTCCAATCTGAGTAACACCCTTTTTTTGTTGATGCATGTTAAGACTCATGTATATTTTTCATTTGTGTGTGTTTATGAGAGAGAATGAGAGAGAGAGAGAGAGTTTGCATGAGATATCTGCTTGCATTTATATATTTATATTTATTAATATAGACTGTGCAGATGAAGAGTCAAGATTGCTCAATAATTATGCACAACTCCCTTAACTCTGTGTCAGGTGGTGTTAAAAGGAGTTTGTAAAATCCTGACAGTCAAATTTCAATTAAAAAAACAAAAAAACCTTTAGAACCCGAAAGGTGATTTTGATGAGGGTGAACAATAAAAATCCAATAAAAAATAACTCAGAGAAGAAATCCATGAAGGGATTAGAGGAGTAAGTTTGATAGTGTGAAATTAAAGATTGTATTTGACAAACTGACAACATAGATCTTTCAAAACCTTCTATAAAACATGCTACAGAATAGAATCTGCATTTGTTGGTATATTCTTTTTATTACAGTAGTTTGTATAGGAATGTACTGGAGAAAAACACTCAATATCTCTTTTACTTCGCACTGTCTTAATTCTGTAGATAGCATACTTTTTCTACTCTAAGAGGTTAAAGTGAACATTAAATGTTAATTAATGTCTAAAAAATTATGTCCATTTGTTTTGATTTGTGGGAAAAGCATGGTATTGAAAACTATTAAGAAAGACATTTTATTTAGATGAAAAAGTCCAATATTCATTTACATACTGAACAGCTGTATCCCAAATTGAAATGGCATCCAAATGAAAATTTGCCTGAACCACTGACATTTTGAACACACGCAAGACTTACCGTGAAGTCACATGATCATGCCACAACTGGTAATCTGAGTCTCTTCTGACCTTTCCTATGCTGTTTTAGAAAATTGGACAGTTATTTTAGGGTAGAAGGTCAGAACGCATTTCCTATTGAAAACCACATGGTAGCAGCATAGTGTAGTTGCTTTAAACAGGGGCTAGCAAATTAAGCAAAACTGTATCAAACCTTACCTGCCTGATATCGTTAGGTAGAATATTTATTGTCTCCATCATAACAATTAAAACAAATTTTGTCTCTTTAATAAGCCGACTCACAAGTCAGATTTACAGTGTGTAAAAAAACTAGACACTGTAGTTTCACATTTCTTCTTAAAATACATTACCCGATCATGATACCTTAGGAGTACATCCATTACCTTGCAAATCCATCCCTCCCAGACATGCATTAGTAATAAAAGTGCTTAAAAAAAAACATCATCTGCTTCCAAAGGTGGAAGTCAGATGAGAGTAGTTCCCCTTGCATAGAGAGCTTGGTGCCATATTCCATCCATTTGTCAGTTACTGCTTCTAGTCGTGCTAGGAAACGTGCTCTCTTTTGAGACCTTGAAAAGCCTATATTCTTTTGTCCCTTTTCACCATTTGAGCAATTCAGGTGAATTTTCTCACACAGGGATGAAAACTCCAGCTATATTTCTGTTTATTTCATGCTCTATCTCATCATGATAGACAAATGTTTCACACTTCATTTGTCAAACTTCTACAATGGCACTAACAGACTTATTGTATAAAGAGCCTGTTGGTGCCATTTTAATTGCCTGCCCAAAGGTCCATAGTAGTAGGTCGATATAGTACTTCCTCAAACTTTCTATGAATTCTGTCAAACAATTGTTTGTTATTAGTTGTTTTAAGATGTGCATGCAATTTTCATAGGCATTTTTTGTTATCATTAGAATCCTCTTCACAGCAAGTTTAACATGATGCTTGATTGTTTTCACCTGTGCATGCCATTGTTCAGCTGTCTGTATTTAAAGGTACCAATACAATGGGCAGGATTAAGTGTATGAGGTGTAAATGTCTCTAGCTAGACTGATGTCAGCTACCCTTCATGCTTTTCTTTTGTGCGATTCGGGTCAAGTCATATATGCTCATGCTGGCCTGAGGATGTATGGGCGACCATCATTACCACTTGCTACAAGCAATGAAAGAATGAGAAAATGCATGATCAAGTACTCCATCAGTTTTAATAGTGAGGCCACCTTTTTTGTCACATTAACCCACTTCCATGGGTGAAAGTTTTCCATACAGAGACATAATTCAATCTCAACCTACACTTTGAATTCCTGGGACTGGATATGGTGATCAATTTTGTCTGTGTACCCATTCCCAGCTTCAAGATAGTGCCCATCATCTGACCATGATAGTTCCAGCACTGACTCAGACCTTGTCACCAGTTATATCAGGAATATTCAGCACCAGAATCAGGTAAAGTGATGGATTTTCCCAGCATGCCCATTCCCGGTTTCAAGGCACTAGTAATGCCTGGCATTGAATTATGATAGTTCCAGCTCAGGCTTTGAATCAGACACCAAGCACATTGAACATACCTGGCACTGGGATCAGTAAACCATCCCATGCTACCTAGTACTGGACCCATGAAAGTATAGTGGACTTGATGTGGACATCACTGGCCCCAGCTCCACCAAGACCCAGTACCAGCTATGGCGACACCCCATTCCCAGATGCCAGTACTAGCCCCGGACCATAGGTTATACACATATCGATAACTTTGAAATAACTGTATACTAATATGGACCAACTCTCAGCCTGTGTTCATTGTCCCACACAGTCTGTTTGCCAGCTCTGTTGTTACACCCTTCACAGGGTGTTCTCCTATAATAATAATAATAATAATAATACTGATGCTTTATTTATAGAAGGTAACTCAATTAGTACAAAACTATTCTGGGTCCCAGGGTGGCCATGTGGTCAAGATGTTCACCTTTACAGTTCAGCATTCACTCATCTCACCTCTGTCTGTGTGAGTTTGAGCCTTGGCTTGACCAATGTGGATATGTGAAAAAGCTTGCCAGTAGCTTCCTGTGGGTTGTTGGTTTGTCCCAGTTTCTTCCTCCACCAGATATATACTGGCCTATATAGCCTATCATGTGCTGAAAAATGGTCTTGAACTCCACAAAACAAAACCAAAAAGGCAAAACTATTTTCCTTTGAGGCCTTCTCTACAGTCTACTTATGTGCAATATATAGATTATTTAACACAAGTTGAAAAAGAATACTTATTTCTTATTTAACATGTAGTCAAAGCATTTATTTTTAAAAGCATTGAGAGAATTTGATTATTTTGTATTAAAAGGCAAGCTGTTCCAGATAAAAATCCCTGAAAATCTGAAGCTAGTATTGAATTGTTGTATTTTAGGTTTTGGTAGCAAGAGATTTTATGATTCTACAGAGCATAGTGCATAACTTGATTGTATCTGGCTAAACATGTCATGTAGATATTATTGTGCAATTCCATTGACAGCTTTATATTCTAAAACGGCTTTACTGTAGTCCATTTGTCAATTTCCATCCAACTTAATTTTTGTAACAAGGGTTCTGAAGGTGCATTTTTTTTTTTTTTAATTTTAAAATTCTGTCAAGGTCTTGACTGGAGCAGTTTCCCCATAGATTAGGCAATATTGAATTGGTTGAATATATGCAATAACATATAGGATTGTGACATCAGGAGGGAGGTATTTTGTTTTACATGATTTGGATGGTATTTAAGGATGGAGCAGAACTATGTAATGTTGTATCATCTGAAAACAGGTCTGTATTGGAGTTCTTAGTAGTAAATGCGATGTCACTAATAAAGATTGAAAATAACAATTTACCCAATACTGAACCGTGTGGAATACCAACCTTAACAACTGCAGAAGAAGATTTAGTGCTGCCAATACATACATGCTGCCTTCTGTGTTGAAAATAAGAAGTTAACCATTTTACGGCATTATAGTTCATGTATTGTAATTTTGAGATAAGAATAGTGTGACCTACTATAAAATCAAACACCTTTTTAAAGTCAAAGTCAAAGTAAATGACACCTGTCATATTTTCTTTATTCATTTCATTTAACCAAGTGTCAACTTTCAGACATGCCAGTGGGAGGAATTCAGAACTTTTTAATAGAACTGGAGATATTTCCCTGCTGAAACATGGATGATGCAAGTTGTTTCAGAGGCCTCAAGACCACATTCAGTGCCTCTCCCTGATTATCAATAGCTCTCTTCATTACAGACATCTCAGGAAAACTGTACAAGTGGACATTCTGCAGCAAAAATCAACACTCGAGAAAATGAAAAGGGCAGTTTAAATTGTGAACAATGCAATCTCAATGGGATCTCTGACATGTGTACCTTCACATACCCATTCACAAGTCCTCTTTGGAGTTCATACTATCCACATACAGGGACAAATCTGCCAGCTCAGGACACTCCTTTTCGGTCAGAATATCAGTCCTTTAGGCTTCGTGTTGTACTTTATCCCACATGCAGTTATGCTACAAAGGTTCAAGCTGACTCATTATGGCACCTGGCTTTCATTGCCAAGAACAGTCTTCTGTAAGGGCTAAGAAGTGGGACGCAAGAGAACTAAACTAATCAGAAGAGGGAGATCTGGCTTATTCTTGTAACTTGAGAAGGGACAGTATTTCCGACAAGCTCTGTCATCCACGATACAATGCGTTATTCACACTACTTATGAGGAATTAACCCAAGATCAATGCATTTCTTGTGCATATTGGTTCAGGAGATTAGGGCGGTCACAACCATCATAGCATTTAATTGCAAGCCATGGGATGAAGGTCAGAGATGACATGCTCTTGCTATCACCTCAGAGACCTTTCATCTCGAAGGGCTCAGTTTGACTTGGTGGGACCTATATTAGTAGCACAACAGGCTACCTTCCCAGGTCATTCTGCAGCTTTATAATGACATGGGTTACTCAACTTCTGCTGGATTTGGAGGAATTAAATTTTTTATCCAGACTGCGTCCATACATAAACCATGTGCCAACTCTAGCAAGTATCTCACATGAGACTCAAAGCTGCTTTACTTACTTTAGGAGACCAGAGACAGGGCCAACTCTGGGGTGCCTGTTCTCCTAAGGTATTATCATCAGGTAACATATTTGAAGAAGAAACCAATCTTGGGAGTAAAGTATGTTTCTTCAATAATGTTTACTCTATCTTAACATGGGCACACCTTCCAAAACCCTCCCAACAGTTACATCCCTGTAAGAGTATGGACATCTGATCCAGTAGTGAGTGTGCTCCTAAGGTGTATGTGATTGGGTAAGTATTATTGAAGAAGCATATTTTGCTCTAGAAATTGGTTTGTTACATTGCATAGTCATGTGATCCAAATCTCATGGCTTATATTTTTCTTGATGTCATAGGTCAAAGGATGACATAAAAACAACCTAGTTGTGACATGATCATATGACCATATGAAAATGTTGGTGGTTTAGGGCAATTTTTGTCTGGATGCCATTTCAGCTTGTGATATACTTAAGAAAGTAAGCACAACCTCGAAAATTGAAAGAATTTGTCTTTAAAATCTCTCATCCAACAACAGCTTATGGTTAGCTGATGCAGACTTTCATACCAACTTTGAAATGAGTTCAGAAGTTAACCAGGTCATAGAACCTGCAAAGGGATTTTGACAAGTGTAAACAATAAAAACCAATACAAAATAACAGAGTTGAAATTCCTGAAGGGATTGTTTGCTTCTCTAGCAATTCCGATTGCCAAGGAATCCTGATTTTGGCATCCATTTTAAAATTGCTAAATTGTTGGATTTCTTATCCACTACATCCTTATTCACTGTTGCCGCAGCGGCCATAACACACTTCACACACAGCATATAGAAATATACACTAGTCTATACAGTATATTAGAGGCAACAGGGGCCTGTAACATACTTCACACACAGCATACTGTATAGTACACTGTATGTTTTTGTATGCTGTGTGTGAAGTATACTATAGCCCCTGTGACCATCGTCATTTTTGAACATGAAAGGAACTCTTGTGTACCATGTGCTAAATGTCTTCCAATGAAAACCAACAACAGTGACTCTTTGTGGCCTAATTGACCAATCAGATATCACACTGCACCAGTAGAACTTGGCTTTCAGAGTGGTATACAGTTCATTTTGCAGGCACAGACCCAATTGTATGCTAAATGCTAGTGTGGTGGATCCATGACCGGAATATGCAGAGGCACCAATGAAAATCCAGAACACAAAATAAAAATGCAGAATTCAGTTTGTTGATGGCTGTTCAAATAAGTTGATTGATTTAAGAACTGGACAGTATATCAGTTTGTATTCGTTGTACTTTTTACATTATTATGGCGACACCATCAAGCAAGCATAGACGAGTAGAGATACTGGCCAGCATAAAAAAGATTTGCCAGCACAAAGAAGATCACCCAAAAGTTACCATTCAAGATACCTGCTGGCATATTATAGCTGACTTATCCTTAGACATTGGCAAGTCCACAACTGCAGACACATAAAAAAACAAGGACGAATGGTTGTCCATACCTGCGGACTCAGTAGACCTAACCCGTGCTCGCCATGCTAAATATCAACAGTTGATGATACCGTATTCATGTGGTTCTCAGACATGTCACCCCACCATGCCGTCGTCAACGATGAAATGCTCATTGCCAAAGCAAAGACACTCGGAGACCAACTTGGCTTCACTGACTTTGCCTATTCTCGTGGTTGGCTACAACGCTTCAAGAAATGGTGGGGCATTAAACGCAAATTGTATGAGGGAGAAGCAGATAGTGCCAACATGAACAAAGTAAAGCTGGCAGAGAGGAACTACAGCGACTACTGCAAGACTAGACCCACAAGACATATTCAACCTTGATGAAACTGGATTGTTATTCCGACTGGGGCCAAACTAAAGTCTAGCAACCCACAACATTAAAGGCACCAAAAAGTCCAAGGATAGGATAACCCTGGCATTCACTGCGAATGCAACAGGGACCATCAAATGGAAACCATTTGTCATCACTAAAGTTAACAGAACAAGGTGTTTCTGCAAAACTTATAATCCAGACACATACGTGAGATACAGACACAACCGCAAAGCTTGGATGATGGCAGAACTTTTCATTGATTGGTTCAATGGCTTAGATAGACAGATGAGGGAAGCCAAATGCATCATCATCTTACTTGTAGACAATGCTGCAAGCCACACACAAGGGAACATTCGATTACCCAATGTAAAACTACACTTATGCCAGCCAAATACAAAGGCACACATTCAGCCAATGGACTCAGGCATAATATGAGCATTCAAAACCCACAACAAGAACAACTGGTTAGACATTACATTGACTGCGCTGAGCAAGACAGGGTTCAAACTGTGGACATTAGGCAGGCACTACACATGGTAATGAGGGCGTGGGGTTCAGTGACAGCAACTACAATCTCAAACTGCTTTAGACATGTACAGATCATACTGACACCAACCATTACTGTCAAAGACATTGATGATGGAGATGACATGTCATTAAGTGAGCTCAGAGACCTAATAAGAAGCCTTCCCACCCAAGCTGAGATGATTGCAGAGGACTACGTAGGGATAGACGACATGGAAGAGACAAGGCAACAACTCAACGATGACAACATTTTGACCCTGGTATCTAGAGATGAGGTTCCAGACAATGCTAATGAAGAAGACGATGATGCCACTACCAACCCTGAGATAAAAGACATTACCATCAACCAAGCCAAGGACAGCATAGCAACACTCATTTCGTATTTTGAGCAGATGTCAGCAATATTCACCAGTGATGACATAAAAAACAATAGTGAAACTCCTGAGAATCTATGGACACTATCAAGAATCATTGCAGATCAATCCACCAAAGAATCCAGACAAACAAAGGTCACAGATTTATTCAGGAAATTAACATAATAAATGTATGTACAGTACATGTATGTAAATGTACATAGTGTGATGTGTTTGATGTATTAATTGTTTAAACTTATATTTACATCTATGTACAAGTGCATGTTATAATAAAGTGAAATAAACACAAGTCAGTAGATGTATTCATTAATTTATTTCAACCATTACTGAATATACAGTTCATTTACAGCTAGCAAATACATGTATATGTATATGTACAGTACATGTACATGGTGATGATGTCATCTTAAAATACAAATGTACATGATTCAATTATCCGGAAAACTCATTAATCTGGACATATTCACTGGGAACAAAGGTTTCCGGATTAACAAGATTCCTCTTTACAGTGGTCCACCTCTTATAAGGCGACCCCTTCTGCAGCAGGAAAGTGGTATTGTAAGACGGGTGGCCTTTCTAGAGGGGGATCACACAGTTGTGAGTAATAACTACATATAAAGTATAAAAGGTATAACTAATTTTTATATATTTAATATTTTCATTTAAATTTCACAGGAATATTATCTGGTTATGAACTTAATGTGATAAAACTAATATCAATGTTTTTTTTTTTTTTAAATATGAATAATCATGAATCGTGGTGCAAAACCACCTTGTCTGTAAATTCTGGGCACAAACATATGGTTGTAACTATCCCTGTACGTCCGTTGATTCTGTCTTCCCACTCACTGCAGTTGAATGTATATCAACGATGTTTATTTTAATCTTTTTGACATAAAATTTCTCAGTAGTGATCAAAGGACCCTCCCTCTTTTCATTTAGTCGAATAGCTTTCATTTTTCGTTCTAAACTGAAAATGTCTGACAACATTTTGCAACATCTTCTTCCTTGCTGGGCAACATGTACTTTATCACACGAGATGCACAGTGTTTACAAAGGAAGAGAGTTTGTCATGTGATCGACTTTTTTTTTTCCTCCAGTCTGGTATAGGGTTAAGTACATTTCATAATGTACAAGAGGGAAGCCAGAAAGGCTAACATACCATTTTACTATCTGGCGACCAGATGTCACACTGACTTAAGCTGAACAATACTGTGCTTCTCAGCGGTTAGCTTTTGTCATCTTGATAATTATTGGTGGTAATAATAGCCAGTAATTATCAAAGTGACAAAAGCTAACATCTGAGGAACACATGGCAGTAAGGATAAATCTGATTACTTACCTCTTTGTATGGATATTCTTGCATGCTTGAAAAGTGTTGAAACTCTTAAGCAGGTGTAAATGTGCCTTTTGAGGATTTCCCTTGTTTTCCCCCATTTTTAACTAAGGTATTGCACTTTATCTTTCGATAGTTAAGTTTTTGTCACAGCAAATGTATCAGAAAAGACAGATCATGGACCAAAACATATTGTCCTCTGAACAAGTAACTTGATATGCGGTACAGTTTGCATGTATTAGTAAGAAAAGTATTCATAAAGTACTGTCCTTCTTTGTTGTAACCATTTGTTTTTCAATGTCACTGTTGAACGGGAAGAAAGTATCCTTTTGAGGTGAAAATATCTTGACTGCCCATTATTTCTGAAACTGTGCACTTTATTTTAGGGACCCTTGTGATTTTTCCACACTCTGTAATTAAACTTCAATCTTTTATGCTTCATGTGTTTTCACCTACTTTCAGATCACAGATCTGTAGCAGAGTCAGCAGGAGAGTTGATGAGACCTTTTCTTCATGAATTTCTTACAACAGCATATGAGGACTATGATATTGTGATCTGGTGTAAGTGCAAGTATTATTCTTTGTCAGATGATGTCATTGCTAAGACATTGCTTTGAACCATTTCAGACTTTTTAATGTAAATGTGTGAAATATTGCATGTGTTGGCATACTAGATAGGTGCATCATATCAACACATCACATTAGGTAATGGTATACAGCTAAATAAAACAAAAAACAATTTAATTTCTTGTGAAAACAATGAATGTAGTTTGAAAACTGATCAGCAAATCGCTGCTTTTTATCATGTGATAAATATAATCTTATATTGTCCTAATTTCTCCTAAATTTATTAAACTGGTTGAATATTTACAATCTTTTGATCATCAAGGCTTTTGATAGAAATGTTTCAACTTATTTCATAAATTTCATTTCAAATGAAGATGCATGTAACATTGTCTATCATTTACACACAGCATAGTATTTATTCTTGCTTAAGTTTTGATAATTTATGGGATTTTTCAAAATGCTAGTATGTTTTTACTGGAATGTATTTATATACTTACTGTTTTTCACTGTTAAAGTGAGGATATTTGCTTGAAACGAGTGAATAATGGATATATTTCATCGAGTGGGTGAAAAACTGAGTATTTTCACGAGTGGCGAAGCCACAAGTGAAAATACTTAAGTTTTTCACCCACGAGATGAAATATATCCGTTATTCACTCGGAGAAAGCAAATGTTCTTTTTATTTTATACTCAAGCGTATTGTCTAGCAATTTGTATAACACACTGAAGTAGCTGATTTCTTACTGCATCCCGCGCGATAATGTCAGCGGTTTACCGTTTATGATTTGCTCTGTTTGTGTATATTTGCACATAAAATATCAGTAGTTACATAATGCTTCTTCCCAATTCAAGGTAAAATATCAGATAAAAAGAAAATGAAACAATTTTTTTTTATGTCTGTTGCTGGATTTGAACCCGGTTCGCCGGGGTGCGAAGTGGCCATCTTTACCACTACACCACGCGAGCTATTGACTACCAGTGAAAAAATATCATGATATTTTATCACTGCAGTGAAATATCACAATTATATCTCTCGGAAAATCCAGTATTTCACTGCCTAGCATAAAATAATTAAGTATAATGTCCATGAAGTGGTTTTTTTTTTTTTTTTAGCAACATGTGTTAGAAAGGTGAGACATATCAATTCCAGGACATTGAAGGCATAATAAGTGTAATATTTCTGTAGATGCTCAAAATTGAGGTTAATCTGCTAATCTTTGTGCTGTTCTGCAAAGTCACAGATTATCTGCATCCTATCTGGACTACCAACCAATTTGGCACTACCCTTCATAGAAACAGGAATGAAGGTTAAAGGTCTAGGTTACAGTGGCAGCTGTCTCTGAAACAGTTATATTGCATGAAGTCAGATGATAATTAGAATAAAAATGTGTGGCAGTAAAATTCACCAACTGTCCAAATTGTTTATACTATTGCGACTTTATATTGCTCCTTGTGACTTAACAGATCCTGGCATTATTGGTAGTTTTACTGTTGCAAGTAGCTATTTTACTCACAATTTTGCAACAGTAAAATTTCCATGAACATCATCAGAATCTCAGATATCAGATATATTTCTTCTTCAAATACATTACTTATAATTTATTAGGAGTATATCCACCACCTTGCAAATCCAGCCATTCCAAGCTAAAAAAAAAGATTATTTACAACATCTTTTGGCTTGTTTTGGCAGCAAACATACTGAAGTCATCTGTTTGCCTAAGTAGAAGTCAGACTAGAGTGCTCTTCCATTGGATAGATGGATTGGCATCAAATCCCATCAATCATCAGTTTCTACTTCAGTTCATGATTGGTCATTATACCTTCATTCATTTGAGTGATTCCTTGGAATTTCTAACCTCAGGGAAATATGCTCTGTCAATTTTTCTGTCTGAAATTTCCTCTATCTTCATTGTAGACAAAAATGTTGCCCTTCATTTGGCTGACTTCTTCATATAGGAAGCGAATCAGAGCCATCTTAATTGCCTGAATGATGGTCTGTAGTACTTTATATACCCGTCTTGCTTTCTCTTATTACAGGCTTCAACAACAGTGAGCAGAATTGTGTAATCATTTCTGTTACCTGGAGCAATCATCTCTCCTGTAATAGTTGTATGGGGTGTAATTTGAATCATACATGCAATGTGTGCTCACACTGGTCTGAAGAAAAATGGGTAACAGTCCCTGCTGTGCAATTGACCTGAGTGAATGAGAGTGCCAGTAAAGTTACACATAAAAATGTGGACACCATCAGTATCACTGCCGACACTGCCTCCATCTTCAATTTTCTAAAATCTGAATCTTTGCAGACAGAAAGCTCACCCACCTAGAATAAATCTGCTAGTCTTTGCCATCGCAGGCTATTCACACAGCTACAGTCCTGATATTGCCTATGCTGCCACAACCAGAACCAAAACATATGATAATGGCAAAATCTTCCATTATCACAGGCATATTCCAATATTGGCTATGGTGATCTTTTCCAAAAGAGCAAGTACCAGCCATTGGCATTAGACACCAGCTGGCCAGAGACCACATCTACTCCAACACAGCCTTAATATATGTCTTCAACTGCTGTGACTGGGTATGGTGATTTGCCTTGCTGGAATATACAGAGCCCCAGCTCCAAAACACAGCATCTGGAACCTGGTCATGCCAGACCCGTCTCTGTCATAGATGTCCAGCATAACCAGAACTGGATTTGGTGAACCATTCTTATACACTGTGTAGTACCAGATGCATAGAAGTATCATGTACTTGCACAGGACAGGTCATTTCTGGTCCTAGCTCCATCACAACTCAGTACTTGGTATGGTAAGTCACCATTTCAGACATCAGGTACCCACCTGGCACCTTTAGCAACACTGAAGTGTATGCCTGCAGATCACCATGTCCCAGCACATTCTCGACAGTAGTAACTAATAATTGGTACCATTCCCGCTATCCAAGGGGAGACAACTCTAGTCTGCCTGCCACCTAGACAAGCAGACATTTGTAGCACATATTTTGCTAAAACAAGTTAAAAGACATGGTAAACATCTGGTTTAGTTTGGAAGGGCTGGATTTGTGAATTAGTGAATATACTCCTAATGTATTATAATCAGGTAAGTATTATCAAAGAAACATTTTTTACTTCAAAAATTGGTATCTCCTAAATTGTATGCCATATTATTTTGACAGCTGCAACTGATATGAAGTGGATTGAGGTGAAAATGAAGGAACTGGGCGTCAGCAGTAATCCAAAATACAAGTTATGTTTTATGCTGAGCAGTTCAGCCATGATCAGCATCCACACACCCAAATATGGAGTGATTGAGGTACACCTGATGGATCTCTCTGTTTTGTGTTAGTGTTTAATGACACTTCAGCATAGCAATGAGTATATGGTGCTAATTAAAAGTAAAGTTCTAAAAATGTAAAAATGAAGATGGAACCATGGTGACCTGACTGTATCATCATGTAATGTCCTGAGCACGATAAATTTAATTAAAAACTGCCAACACCTAGTGGTGGCAATGGGAGGTAATGGACAAGAGTTATTGCCCTTTGTCTATTTGCTTTTTAAAAAAAATGCTTCCTGTCTGAGAGTCTAATCATGTTCTTGTGCATGGAAGGCTGCCTTACCAACTGAGCTAGTATTTGTATTGCCCTATGTAAGTTCATTACAAGCTACATGCAGTGTTTACAGTGTAGATTGATGCTGATGACATTCTGCTGTACTGCATCTTACATCTTTACATTGTAGCTTGATGTTGAAGACACTACTGCACTGTATGTTACATGTTTACAGTGTAGCTTGATGTTGAGGATACTGCTGTACTGTATGTTACATGTTTACATTGTGGCTTGATGTTGAGGACACTGCTGTACTATATGTTACATGTTTACATTGTAGCTTGATGTTGAAGACACTACTGCACTGTATGTTACATGTTTACAGTGTAGCTTGATGTTGAGGACACTGCTGCACTGTATGTTACATGTTTACATTGTAGCTTGACGTTGAGCACACTGCTGCACTGTATGTTACATGTTTACAGTGTAGCTTGATGTTGAGGATACTGCTGCACTGTATGTTACATGTTTACAGTGTAGCTTGATGTTGAGGACACTGCTGTACTGTATCTTACATGTTTACAGTGTAGCTTGATGTTGAGGACACTGCTGCACTGTATTTTACGTTTATTTCTAAAATTAATATTGTAATGATATGACGAAAGATAAACTCAATGAAACTTAAATATACCTTGAATTTACCCTTATTCTTGATATATTTATTAGTTTTATTTAAGGAGGCATGAATATTCCCTATGGACTTGGAAGGAAGAGAATCAAAACCAAATTTTAGCCTATTATATTTTATTTGTAAACTAATGAGTCATCTATTAATCTTATAGTTACAGCCTCATTTCTGTGACAAGATTGCAGTATTAAAGTTTGTTGTTGCAAAATATGACTTCAGAGAATGCCTCTCAGTTCCTTTCTAATCCCCACTGGTGCCACCAAAATATCAAACCATGCGTGTGAAATTAAAAAAACAAGGAAAGAAAAAAAAAAGAAGGTGAATAAGATTGTTTAAAATAATCTGTATTTATTTCAAGATAACAGGTAAATAAGTTAGTTTTATTTCGAGTATGTTGTTTATTAGGCATGCATCAACAAACTGGGCATAATGTCATAGTGGCATACACAACTTTACACAGCTCTGCATCACTACTGAATTTGAAGGCAAAACTAAGCACTGTAACTGTCCCAGTGTCACTGACCAATGATTGTTACTTTTGATGTAAACTTGTTCGACCTCAAAAAGCGTATTAGACTCAATAGAAAATCAAAACAGTCCACTGAAGAGAGTGCATATTTACAATTTGAGGAAAGTGAATCTCATTTTTCAAACCCCCCCATGTCTTTGAGTGTTTTCAGGACTATTTTTTCTGTGGAATACAGGCATGTCTCAAAATCTAACCACTGAACTTAACAGTCTGAGTGGATTTTGTAGGTAAGACATTCATGCTGCCAGGTCAAGGGATTGCAGATTTCTCGCAAAAATGATCTCGAGTCACTCAACTTTTGAATCCCAAATTTGGGAAAGATCACACAATTTGTTGTACCCAATGTGCGATTTTTTTAATTAAAAAAATAATTAAGGTTGATGAAATAATTTGCCTATTTGTCTTTAGTCTATAATCTCACTCAATCCTATACTTATGGAGATTATTGTGTGAATACAAGCATCTTTATGATTGAGATATGCTGTCATAATGCAGAAACTACCGAGGTGTTCTGATTGATTGTTTCCTAGAGGGGTATAGCAAATTGATCCATCAATCAGCTATTAGGGAAATATCCAAAGTGCAACAGCAGTGAGTCATGTTGAAACAAAAGATAACTGATTTCTTTAGGAAAGTTGGAGAGATGGAAAGATCATCTGCTAAGGACAAAACTAGGGAGGAGAAAAGATATGATGGTTTGACACTAACCGAATATAGTCAAGAAAGCAGTGATACAGAAATTGCTGGTACCTTCTCATTTAGGTCCTGCAAAAAATCTGAAACATGGACAGAAATATTCTAGGAAGAACACGTGTGAATTGTGGAAAATTATGTTTGGATATATATACTGAAAACCAGTTCCTGAATCTATTCAGACTGACCACAATTGCTGTGGTTCTTTCTTTATAAAAACCTGATTGTGAGAGGGGATTCAGTTCTCAAAGCAAAATTTACACTACTCTGAGGAATAGGCTAACCACAAGTCTTTGAAACTCTATCTCTGTAGTAAGAAAATGGCAGAATGTCTGCAAGAAAAAAAATCATATACAAATACATACATGTATATATATATATATATATATATATATATATATATATATATATATATATATATATATATATATATATATATGCATTTTTTTTTCTTAATTTTTGTCTCAGATATTCTGACATTTTCCTACTACTGTGATAGAGTTGCAAAGACCTGTGGTCTAACATCTAAAACAGTGAATAAACTGATGACTAGACAGATATATGAGGGGTCCAATAAATGATCATCAGTTAGCAAAGGCTTTTTGAAGTGGAGTGATAAGAAACAAAGAAGAATATTTACCAGCTGAGAGAACTGAATTTGGTATGCTGATACCTTAGACATTTATTGTTAAAGATACAAAGTCATTAAATGCTTCTTTTAAATTAGGTGTTTGCACATGGTAGTGACCATCTTTGTTTCAATCACTGGAGTCAAAAGAGATGATGTCAGATTCGCTCTTTACCTTTGTCTTCAGATAGTAAACCATAATAAACATATTATTTATATGGATAATGAAAAATAGATCAGTTTAAGATGTATATTCATCAGCTTGTTTAATTTTCATCGATCGTTGGTTTTGTCATATGACTTGCACTAAATCTACATGTAAGCTACAGTATACATGAATTTTACAGGGATAGTTGATTAATTAGAAGTTGCAGTTGAAAAAGAAAGTTAATAACCCAAGAAACAGTCATTACATATTTTTGGTAGAAAATAGAATACATCAATTGAATCGGAATATTTCACATGCATGCCACACAATTTTCATCATTGGAAAATGTAAACCCAGTAAAGTTAGCACCTTCAAATTTGAAACCCCTTAAAATGCATCTATTGCAAGCACCCCCAAAATTGAAAGGGGCTAAAAATGGTGCCTAATTTAGAATAATTTTAATGGATGTTTATCACATGTCTGCTGTGTTATTTATGTTTATAAACCCATATAATATTTTTGCTTACTACATTTCAGTTTTAGAATCCCTTTGTTTTTTTTATTCAGATTCAAACACATGACATGTTAATGTCATATTTCCTGGAAAATGTCCATCTCCTCAGATGTCCTTATATTACTTACCTTCAAGGTCATATCATATTACCCTCATGTACCCCTTATGACATGTCATATTACTCTGATGCTACTGTTGAGCAGTATTATCAGTTGATCTAAAGGGTGTTTCACCACTAAGAATAAAATGACTCAGATTCTGAGATTTTTTTCACTAAGGCAGTTTCACGTTTCTTCAGTTCAATAAAACAATTGTTGCCCTCATTTTGAGGTTTTAATGATGAATTAGCCAACTATAACATATGTCATGTTACCCTAAAGTTTAACTGGTGCCTCAGGTGGACACTTTGTCATATAACCTCAATACAGGGGTAATGATTGTATTTTTTTAAGCCGATTCAGAATGTTAAAGTTGTTATGAGATAATATCTTTCATATAGAAATGTTTTAACAGTTTCCAGTCCTTTGTTTTCAGTTTGTTTCCAGTCCTTTTTCATTTTGATGGATGAGTCACATTTAAATCTTTAAACTTAGCTTTATTTACAGTATGTGCCATTCATTTAACTAAGTTTGCAATAGGATAGCACAGCATATGTAAATGTTATGAAGTGAATTTTTTTTAATCAGAAAACATATTTCATGCAATTAAATTTTACAGCTGGAAAATTGATTATTTCACAAAACTGAATGTACAAAGTATTTTTACAACAGACAGTCCTTAATTTCAGGTAAAGCCCCTGGGTGTAATATGGGGTAAGTTTGAGCAGTGGAGTGCTAAAAACACAATCATGTTTGATGACATCAGGAGAAATTTCATCATGAACCCCCAGTCAGGCTTGAAGGTAGGTAATGTATGTTTGTATGATGAAAGCTGCAGTGGCTCAGTGGTTAAGGCATTTGAGTAGTGACCAGAAGGGTGTGGGTTTGATTCCCACCATCAGATCAGCCCAACTTGGTTACTGTGGTGTGTCCTTGGGCAAGGCACTTTACTCTACTTGTTTTGGCACAATATAACCGTAAAAGTGTTGCTGTGCTGTAAAATACCAGACCAAACATTATCAAGCATGGCAGGTCACAGACTACTTTATACCTGCCAAACTAGGGGGAATGTAGTCACTTTGGGCCTACTTGACTAATAATGCTGGACCTTAGAGGGTTTATGAATCCCCCTGGATGAGATACCAGTCAAGTGCAGGGTTAACTCCCAGCAAATCCTTTTATCCATTCATAGCTTAATAAACATGCAATAGTGAGATTAAGCACATTGCACAAGGCATTGTCCATGGTTTAACTGATACCCACAATCTTCTGGACCTGACACACAATGCTTATTGCTACACCATGCTGCCTCAGTTACAAAACTATGGCAGAGTCAGAAATTAATGAACAAAAAAATATTGTATTTAAATTAAGGTATCTCACAATTTCTTTCAGATGTAGGTAATGTGGAAACAAATGGAATCAGTCTGTAATGTGGATTTTCATTCATATTACCTTTCATGCTTCAGTTCATGAATTATCTTTAAGACTGCATACTTACCTTAATCACAAAAAGAGACTCTCCCACTTTTTTTTTATAGTCAGTAAATTGTGAATTGTAAGTTTAGTTCCATGTTCTGACTTTGAGAAAATTATTTTGCTGTGTAATGTATAACTTGCTGCAATTAGAAGTATTTAAAATTATATACAAATAGTATTAATTCGGGGATTTAAATACACAAATGCAAATCCAGTCCAATCTTCAGTGCCCATCATGAGGGTTTGAAGGAGAGGCTGGTCCTGTATTAAAAACGTTGACCTATCCATTTAATTTTGAAAATTATTGATACAAATATTTAGTGTCGATCAAAATATGGTGGTATTTTTTGCATCCAAATGTATCTGAAATATGTACTGATGTGTATGGATGTAGACAGGTAGGTATCTGATGCACTTGGTTGTCCCCTCCTTTGAGTTGTCCTGGATTCACACCTGTAAATTTACCTCTCTGCCAAGCATAGGTTCTATGCTTTTGCCAAGCATAGGTTCTATGCTTTTATTTTGTTTCAGATAAGGCCTTTTCGTGAGGCTCATTTTAGCAGAGATAAAGACAGAGAATTGGTTCGTCTTGCAAGATATCTGAGAGCAATATCATCTGTGGATGACTTCACAACCTTGAATCATAGAAAATGGGAAAAGTAAGTGATGGATCTTGATTCCTACCAAATTATTTACAAAAGAAAACCTTCAAGAGTCACTTAGAATTTTTTACCCTTAAATTGCATGATATTTGATGGGAAATCTGTGTCATATGAAGATGTCTTGTTTGACAGAATTACAGCCTTTTGATGCGTTTATTTGCATTGTTCACAGCTCAGTAATGTCATTTATATGCCATTTTACACCCTAACTATATGAAATATCTGAAGGTACCTTCAAGTATTGTGTCTGTCACCTAAAGAAGATGGATTCCTCTCCTTTACTTTTCATTTTTTTATGCATATGAATAATATGACCAGCATTGCTTTTACAGAACAATTAACAGAAATCATTTTTGTTACATAATCTTGCTTGTTGATGGACATTTGACACGGTGGATTTCCCTGTACAATCTCTTGACAGAACGATGTCCCTTTAGAATTTTTTTTTTTGTTTTTTTTTTGTTTTGGTCTTCCTGAAATGTAATTTCTTTTGTGGCTCTGATTTGTTTTCTGCTTTTCATGATGATAGAAATATGTAAAACATATGCAGTAAATATTTGTAAATCTTTATCAACATGTCTAGAGTCTTTTTCTTCTGCATCAGTTTAAACTTGCTGTTTTTTTTTGTTTTTATTTTTGATATGTCACATCTGTGAAAAATAAACATTGGAATAATGTATTATGCAGTTGTACAAAATTTGCAACTATTGTCAGAGCAAAACAATCAGAATTTGTATTAATTGATTTTAATTGCAGAAATGACAAATATCTAAACAAGTTACAGCATATGACACAAGGAGTGCATTGTTATACTAAAATTATGTCATTTTGTTCCTTCATTGTAGAACAGTGCACTAAATCCGAGGGGGGATCCAACATGTTGCAACTTTGTTCTTTTATTAAATACTGACAGAAGTCTATTACTATGGGAAGTGTGCAGCACTCAGCATTACTCCTTGTTGCAGCACTGTACTTCTTTATCAACTAATTAGCATAGTATTTGACATAACAATCCCTCTTCTAGGTGTCTAAGCTAACTGAGCACAGGTGCTAAAAATAGATAAGTGTTTGTGAGTGGCAGGCTGGGAAAAGTTTCAATACTGTATACCTAGTCATGGACTTATCATTTCCTATGGTGTAGTTGATGACTGAGGAAAACCCAATGGGGACTGCAAGGCTGTGTCTATTTTTAGGTACACCTATCCAGCTAGGTAAACCTTACCTACTGGCTGAGTTTATTGCTTCAGGAATACAGTGCTGTGTGTGACTGTATAGGGAGGTAGCACACTTCCCCATGTAATGTCCTTCTGACACTGAGTCAGATCCTAAAATGTGTAATTTTACCAACTCTGCATTTCATTTGCACTGTGTTTGCATTTCATTTATGAATGGTTTGCACACCATTCATGTTTGCATTTCATCTATGATCTCATTGCTTTTCTTTTTATGGTCTCATAAATGCATTGTGATTTTGTGTTATTGCTTTTCTGTTCATTGTTTTGTTTTTCATTTTCATTGATTTGGAATGCAGGTAAAAGTCAGGATTTTCGTTTTTGATAGATAGTAGTACATGGAAATAACTATTGCTTTCATATCTTGTCTTATTAAAAGTGTTCTTTAATAAAAATAGAAATACATAAAATTGAAAAGACATTATTTAATTTATGATAAATAAAAATATAACTGCATCTGCAGTAAATGTAAAATTATAGTTACATAATATTTGTAATCAAATGATATTTTTTATTTCATTTTGTTTAAATACATTAATGTATAGATACAACTTCAGGTGATGATATCACATCAGTGGTGGTTGTTAGAGCAATTTCACAGCTTGTAAGTAATGAAAAATTGTCTGTTAGTATAAAGAAAAAAGAATCTGATCCTGGATTATCATACACAGGGGCTTTGGACCCTGGAAATTAAGCGGGATCTTGAAATACAGATCCTGGATTATCATACGCAGGGACTTTTGACCCAGGAAATTCATTGGGATCTTGAAATACAGATCCTGGATTATCATACACAGGGAATTTTGACCCTGGAAATTCAGTGGGATCTTGAAATACAGATCCTGGATTATCATACACATGGGCTTTGGACACTGGAAATTCAGTGGCATTTTGAAATATAGATCCTGGATTATCATACACATGGGCTTTTGACCCTGGAAATTCAGTGATACTTTGAAATATAAATCCTGGATTATCATACACATGGGCTTTGGACCCTGGAAATTCAGTGGTATTTTGAAATACATATCCTGGAGTATCATACACATGGGCTTTGAACCATGGAAATTCAGTGGCATCTTGAAATACAGATCCTGGATTATCATACACAGGGGCTTTTGAACCTAGAAATTCAGTGGGATCTTGAAATACAAATCCTGGATTATCATACACAGGGGCTTTTGACCCTAGAAATTCAGTGGCATCTTGAAATACAGATGAATAGTATTCATGCAAGGCATTTGTGTTTCATTTTTATTTATCATTCTTCAGTCTGCATTCTGCTTGTTGCAGTTTTTGCATTATCTGTTTCCTTCATAGTTATATTCATAATTTCATTTGCATTCATTCTGCATTTCATTGCATTCATTCTGTATTGTATTGGTATTCATTCTGCATACTGTTTACCTTTCAGTTTTGTTTCACTGGTAAAATTACATGTTTTATGGTTTGTAAATGAAATTCGAATAAAACAAGGAAGTAAGTAAATTATGATCACTTCACACACTTATTTGGAGGTGACCCCCAATCAAAGCTTTTAGGCAGTACCTTCTTATCTAGGTTTTAACACATAAGTGAACATTCCCTAGGATCCTATTATGCCGCACATCTATAGCTCAGACTGATGTAGCACTCAAAGACTCTCTTGTCGGTCATCGGTAATTGGTCCCATTTTTAGCTGTACTTATCAGTAGCTAGGGTCATTACATCAGTAATAATCCGCTGCTATGTGACATAGTGACTTGAAAAGATGAGATTAAATGGAGAAGATTACCACTGACATTAATTGTTTTTATTCCAAAAGACAAGGTGCTGAAATATCTGTAGGAATAGCCATGTGTGTAAAGTTGTCTGTAGGATAACAGTTAGGGTATACCAAATAGAGCAACTTGATTTCTTTATTAGAATGAATAATGTAAATAAATTCTGGAATTATGCATATAAAACCTATGGAGTGACAAGTTAACAAGTGAAATAATAAAAAAATGTTTTTAATTACTTTTCACAATGAGTTGTGCCATTTATGAAAATAAATTTGCACAGGATTTATTTGGATATAACTTTGATAAATTTTTCAGCAGTAGAGTATTCTATTGTTGTTTATATAAACTACAAATTATTTTTGTTGAGCAGGGTAAAGACCATATTTATTGACATCTTAAATCAATAAATATACATTTACATATAAGTTTATATTTATACCTCTTTTCGTCCTCACTTCTCCTTCAAACTCTCATACTTCTCCTTTCTTGATCTGGAGGTAGAAGTCATTTCTCCCATTTTTCTGACTATTTTTGAGCCCTGTATTGTGCACAGCAACCTTTAAATTTCTTCTTTGTATTAGATTCTTGTAGCCCTCCATTGTGTGAAAATATATTTTTCAAACAGTGAAATACTTTGATATTTTTATCAGCAACCATCCTTAAGTTAACCATGGTGACTTGTACAAATTAAACTGTAAATGGCATGCATTTATGCATTTTCATAACCATGGTGACTTGTACAAATTAAACTGTAAATGGCATGCATTTATGCATTTTCATAACCATGGTGACTTGTACAAATTAAACTGTAAATAGCATGCATTTATGCATTTTCATAACCATGGTGACTTGTACAAATTAAACTGTAAATGGCATTTATGCATTTTCATAACCATGGTGACTTGCACAAATTAAACTGTAAATAGCATTTATGCATTTTCATAACCATGGTGACTTGTACAAATTAAACTGTAAATAGCATTTATGCATTTTCATAATATTGATTCAGAAGTCCATTGTATGAACCAAAAAATGTTGCTTTTTCTATTGATATACACAATTCAATGTTGATTCTGTTATTATTATTATTATTATTATTATTATTATTATTTGCAGGTACAGGTCAAAGAGGAAACATAGAGAGGATGTTTTGGAAGACCTTGATGACGAGCCACCTTCTTCCCCCAGGTCTGAGACAGGATGATGGACCTGTATTGACAGACTACAAATACTATCTGCTAATGTTCAGAAGAATTTTCATTGTGTTGCATGATTGCTTAGAAATCTGTTTACTCATAAAGAGACAAGCTCCTTAAAAATCTGTTGTTTCCTTTAAAGATGGATTATAAATTTAATTCATGTGCTCATTAACTTACCCTGAAATGAAATTTGAAATTTCAGCATTCTTATAGATATTTGTATCAGAAAGTGCAGATCTTAAACATACATTCATCATTTTCCTCTATAACTCCTTCATCATCAGTGGAAGAATAAATCAATATGTGCATTTGCATCTTGATGGAATGGTTCATGAATGCAAGATCAAAGGACAATTTATTAAAGATAGAATATAAAGTTTCACCACGTCAAAAAGGCACATGTAACCTTTATTTATTTTGCTTGATCAGTAGAGTAATATAAAGTTTCACAATGTCAAAAAGGCACATGTAGCCTTTATTTATTTTGCTTGATCAGTAGCATAATCTGTTTTTAGTTCTACTGGTCATAGACCAGAAGAGCTTATGGGATGGTCTGTTGTCCGTCTGTCCATTAGCACAAGTTTGTTATCGCTACTCCTCCAAAGCTACTTGGAGGATTGCCATGAAACTTTAAACACACATTCATTCCATGGTCTAGTTGGTCCTAAATGAAAATAGTGCTGCTCTGGTGTCCAGTATGGCCACCACAGTGGCCATCTTGGAAATCTTGTTATCACTACTCCTTCTGAATGGATGGTCATATGAACATGGGTTTTCACTAAAAGACTTCTTATGATGTCTAGTTACTCCTAAATGAAAATGGGGCTGATCTGATGTCCAATATGGCCGATTGAAAATGGGGCTGATCTGATGTCCAATATGGCCACCACAGTGGCCATCTTGAAAATCTTATTACTACTCCTTCTGAATGGAAAGTCATATTGACATGGGGTTTCACCAGACGACTTCTTATGATGCCTAGTTGGTCCTAAATGAAAATGGTGCTGAAATGATGGTCAGTATGGCTGCCACAGTGGCCATATTGAAAATCTTGTTATTGCTAATCTTCCTGAATGAAAAGTAATATTGCCATGGAGTTTTCACCAGAAGACTTCTTATGATGTGTTGTTGGTCCTAGATGAAAATAGGTGATGATCTCATGTCTAATATGGCTGCTACAATGGCCATTTTGAAAATCTTGTTATTGCTAATCCTCCTGAATGAAAAGTAATATTGCCTTCGGGTTTTCACCAGAAGACTTCTTATGATGTATAGTTGCTCCAAAATGAAAATGGTGTCTATCTGATGTCCAATATGGCAATAACAATGGCCATATTGAAAATATTATCACTACTCCTGAATGGATGGTCATATCAACATGGGGGTTTTTACTTAACAGTTTCTTATGATGTCTAGTTGGTCCTAATGGTGCCATTCAGACATTCAATATGTCTGCCACAGTGGGCATCTTGAAAATCTTGTTATCACTATTTCTCCTGAATGAATGGTCATAGCAGCATGAAGTTTTCACTGAAAGACTTCTAATGATGTGTAGATGGTCATAAATGAAAATGGTACCAATCCAACTTCTAATATGACTGACACAATGGCAGTCTTGAAAATCGTTATCACTGCTTCTCCTCAATGTCTGGTCATATTGATATTGTGCTTTCAACAAAAGACTTCTTATGATGTCTAGTTGGTACTAAATAGAAATGATGCCAATCTGGTATCAAATATGGTCACCAAGGCATCCATCTTGAAAATCTTGTCATTGCTCCTCCTAAACGGAAAGTCATATCAGTATGGGGTTTCCACCATAAGACTTCTTATGATGCCTTGTTGGTCCTGAATGAAAATGGTGCCAAGGTGACATCCAATATTTCCACCACAGCAGCTAATTTGAAAATCTTGTTATTGCTGAAGAATATTAAAAACAGTTTCAACACTTTGCAGTTAAAAGGAAGAAATGGTCTTGAATTCCTAGAAATTCTTTTCAGCCAGTAGAGCATCAGTCCCTTTTAGGGACTCTTGTTACTTATAATGCCTTCAATCACAAACAATATAGTGTCAAGCAATCCACTGTCCATCCTAATATACTTTCAATTTTCTTTTTTATTTTCTTCATTTTTTATCTTGTGTTTATTTCTACCAAAGATTGTTAATGTGCAGACAAACGAATGTTTATTCAATGTCAATACTTTTGCATTACCTCTTTTTTTCATATCATTTAATATCATTAAATAAATTATTCAAGATAAGCATTAAGTTTTTGCTTTATATTTTATTAGTTTAACTGAAAAACTAAAACAATGCATGATAATCAATCATATATGAGTTGCCAGATATCAAGGAAACATTTTACAGTATTTTTGGGTGAAACAGAGATCTTTCTCATAAGACACAGAAATTAAGACCTGAAATAATTGAAAGATTATCTTGTAGTTGAATAAGACAATAAAATATAAATTATTCAGAGACATTTTGATCATATGGACCAATGGAGTGACCCCCAGATAAAGAGTTGTCAAGTCTGTGAATGTCCAGACTTTTGTGTCTTTTTAATGAGGAGTATTATTGTAAACAATGGTGAGATTTTATGTTAAAGTTTTTTAGAGTCAAATCATTTCTACATCAGTTGCTGTATTCAACTTAGGGACAATATAACTGTATGCCTAAAGTTTGTAACTGATATGCAAGGATTCCTGTCTTACCTGTATAATGCCATTCACAGCACAGGCTGAATACTGCATTTTGAGGAACACTTGTTCTTTATAAGTTTATCGGTTATTGGGACAATCAATTATCAACACAAAATCTTTGCCCTCAAGTCTGGATTGTCTGGGTTTTAATGTATGTATCTAGGGATAGATGCCAACATCTCTGATTTCAGTGGAGTTCTCTACTTTTTTGACTGAAAATCTGCACTCAAAATTATGATCTCTTTTCTCCAATTTTTATTGCAGTGTCAACTTCATGGTAAAATGATGTTTAAAGTAGTAAAAAATTTCCAAGGTAAGAAAACATAATATCACTGGTTCGATTTCCGGTAACAGGTGCAAGTCCTATACTATTTTTATCTTGTTGCTAGATACAGTACATGCAAAATGAGGTCAATCTATATACTTTAAGTCATAGGAGAAAATAGCGGCCAATAAAACAGCAGCAAGAAAGAAAAAAAAGGATTTCCGAGTCACAATCTACAATATTTGCAAGAATATTCCATTATGTTTTCTTCATTTTCCATGTCATGACTGGTAAAACAATATGCATTTTGCAAGGTATGTGCAAGTTACATAAATCTAGAACAATAAGGAATGTCTGATCTATCAAGACACTTGAACTAGAAACAAATGTGGATCTCGTGAAGGTATTAAATAGACAGGAAAAATTTCAGAATTATTCACACGGCACAATGACTTATAAATCATTAAAGTAGAAATCATCTTGACAAAGTTTCTTTTGGAAAACAATTGACCTTTATCACTGGAAAACTTGCCAGGGAAGATGTTCAGAATATGTGTCCCGATTCCAACAGCCAAGAAATATGGATGTGGTAGGAAAAAGACTAACAGAGGGATACATTCTCTAATGAATTTATTTATCTTGGTGATTAAAACTTTAAAACTTTATCTTCTGTCTCAGTGATATGAAACCAATATATTTCATTTTTTTTTTCCCACTGAACTTTACATTAAAAGAGGAAATGATTCTAATCTTTAAATTTTTGAAAAAAATTACTCGTGAATTTGAACACCATAAATTGAATATTTTCCTTGGCATACATTCCATGATCACATTAACATTAGGAAGAAGCTCCACTACCTCTCGAATCCAGCAATCATGGAAAGAGGAAAAATGTCATCTTTCCAGTCTATATTCCATATAGATGAAGGGAAACAAACTATCTCCAAACCTTCCCCATACTGTCTCTCACCACTGCTAGGCGCTACGGTTGTTTACAAGTTTTTGGTTTTCGCTCAGTACATCATATCTTGTACCTGTCACAGAATCTACGTTAATCTTGTGGATTACTGACCTTCCATCGATAAAGTTGTTATAGTATTGGGTGTACAGGTATTTACTACATATCTGTGAAATTTGTTGATAGTTATGTGAATTTCTCACAGCTCTGGACTTGTTTTTTTCTGACCTTGTGCTCCAACACAATGTAGTTGGTGCCTGTTGTTAATTTTTGCGCACACTTCTGATATTTATTCGCTAAGTGAGTAATAAGCATTGATTATTTGTGTAGGTGAACATTTTCGGTTTATTATTTTCCGAAAATGTTTTGTCATTCTTGTCTTTCAGAAAATTGATAGACTATGTCGACAAAATGTGTAAAATGTAAAAGATATAAGGCAAATGAAGACACATGGGACCTGTGTGTACCAAATGTTCATCTACAGCTACATGCATTGTGTGTGCGTCATGGTCAGAGAACTTATGGTCCACGGTACTGCGACAAAGACTAAAGACAAAAGAGAGATTCAGCAAGTCCAGAATATCGACTGTGAAATACTAAGTTTATATCCGAAGACATCATCACTGGCCATCGTAGTGGGGGGACACTGTGATGGTCCCATCCCCATTAAAAGTGATGCATACAATACCAACAGCGACCGTTACATTGGGTCGGCTGCAGATGGAAGAAAAAGGGGTTGCAGAAGTGCCACCCGCACTTTCTTTACAGGCGTTGTCGGTGTCGCAGATGTGGCAACTAGTAAAAGAGGCGACGACACAGTTGCTGGTCTCGGGTGAATTTGTTCCCCGCCGTCCCTCTTATTTCTCTTGTGATGACTTCAAACTTAAGACCCCCCGCATGCCAGAGCTTGGCCTTAGGGCCCGTAAGCTGGATGCATGGGATATTTTTTAGGACGTGGATGATCCGTTTTGCCATCAGTCCAGGCCAGTCGGCCGTACTCCACAATCAATGATCGGTAATCCGTCACTTCGGCGATCCGTGCTGTATACCTGCCGGCCATCTTGGGACCAACCAGTCGATTACCGAATCCATCCTTTCGTCTTCTTCTACAGTCAGCGAAGGTTACAGAAATCTCAGACTGATAAAATACGGGAGCCGGGCAATTCCAAGGCTGGTATCGCACACATTCGCCGACATTTAGCACTGAGCTGCCGTCTTTGGACAAAAACATTGCGTCGGTCAGTATGTCCAACCTTCTGTTTTATAAGGTGACAAAAAATGTCTTGCACGCCATCTCCAAGTTTGTGCGAAACATGATCGCTACTTCTTCAACGCTAGATTGACTTCGCTAGCAATTTTTCGTCTGACGAGATAGCAGGTATCGATCATGCATGGGAATCCACGGCCCACATTGCCAAGGTGATAAATAGGGCCGCGCATCACACGATGGCTAACGCCATGACAGTTTCGGCTTTCCTGGATCTCGTGAGAAGATACTCTTGCCTGCGCTGGTCCGCCCTTAAGTCGCATCATGGTTTGATTCTTTGGTCGGCACCTTTTGGCACGCCATTGCTGTTTGGCGGAAACAAATTGAGGAAGTACTTAGGCAGGCATCACATAAACTGCCTCTTCAAATTGCCTTGCCGCCTGCACCTACTTTGAGGCCGAACCAGTCTCAGCCACAACGAAGAGACGATCGCCGACAAAAGGATGAGGTCGAATAGCGCTCAAAGGCAACAATTTCGTCGATGAATCCAACTTCAGGCGGCAGCAGGACCCTCAATTCCTGAGGAAGTTTAATAAAAGGGAAAGGAAAATAATTTTCTTCGTCCACAAGCCTCCTAACAGCCGACGTGGACTTGCAACCCCGACCGCCAACAGACAGCCTCCCAGTGGGCGCCATACTCATTCACCAGCGTAGATCGACCTGTTTTCTGGGAGCGAATGGACGATCCAAGTTGTTTCGGTGGGGCTCCGGATTTAATTTATCCAAATCTTCTCCCATTTTGACTTCCCCTTCCATGACGGACTTTCCATCTGATCTGGAGAAGGCGGGAATTTTACAGAAGATCTAGTCGCTACTCGACAAGTGGGCAGTAGAGACAGTTCGCAAGCCGAACTCCCCGGGGTTTGACTCCAGGCTGTTTTTTAGTAACCAAGGCCAACGGGAATTTCAGATCAGTCATATACCTCAGCCGGCCCAACACGTACATAGCTTCACCGAGGTTCAAAATGGAGACGGCAAGATAAATCAGACTTTCGGTAAAAAGGGACGAATTTGCAGTCAGTTTAGACTTAACTGACGCATACTTTCACGTACCTCTACACACATCATCTCTGCAAGTTCCTTTACCAATTTCGCGCCCTCCCGTTCGAACCTCAATATCAATCCATCGGCTTTCACCAAAATCGTCAACTGTGTCGTCTCTCTCGGGCGACCTCGTCAGCAGCGACGGCATCGTATCTCGACATCCTCACCAAAACATTTGGTAAGTTTATCTTTAGTCAAGGTCTTTTTATTTTGAGTCAGTTAGGGTTTCTGATTAATTGGAACAAGTCGGATATTACTCCATCCCAGCATTTTGTCCACCAAGGCATGGAATTTGTTTTACAAACCTCAACATTGTTTCCCTTCCTTGATTGCACGCGGCACGGATTATCGAGCTCGCAGAGTCGATTTCCAACAGGGAGTTGATCTTGGCGAGAGTTTTCGCAACTCCTCGGTCTGCTCAACGCAGAGGCAGATTTGATTCTCTACCTCCTTTTCATGTGCCTTTGCAAATGGCCCTATTGGCCCAATGGCGCTCCTTTTCCAGTCAACTCGATCAACAAGCAATGGCTTACGGCAGGAATTCCTATAGAAAAACTCCAACCGGACATTAATATCGCCAGGTGGTATAGTTGGGGAGTCCAACTGTTGCCCAGCTTTACCACGGTCATGGACGCCTAGCATAACCGGCACCGTACTTGGCAGACCATTATCCAATACTATCCCATATTGGGTCCATAGAAGTATCACAGATCGGCACCTGACAAGTTCATCACCGGGCCCAGCTCCATTGCGAGCCAGTATTGGCTACAGAGACTTCCTCTTCCCATACACCAAGTATCTTCCCGAGACCGTTGGTGACACTCAAAGTTAACACATGGAGATCACCGTGACCCAGCATGGATGGACTCCTAGCTTCATGAGAATATTCTCATTTTGCTACAATTTATCATATTTCCATACCTGTATCACGATACACATCATATAAAGTAAGATCTAACATGAAATATTGTACATTTGTAAAATTATTGACACTTGAACGTTTTCATATTGTGTCAATTTTGTTTCTTCAGTTTCACAGCCTCTGCAGATAGCGGAGACAAATTGTGAACTTGGCATGTAACAAATTAAAACTTATAGTACGACTCAATCTTGTACATCAAGCGCGACACCCTGCTTTGCCAGCTAAGTCATTGGCACCTTCGCAGAAGTTTTCCATGCCACCCCAGTCTTACCATTTCGAAGAGAAACGCTCACAAACACCATCTTATTTGCTCGATCTGACGATGTCAGGGAAGGACCAGCCTTCCTTGCATCAGTTGAGGTAGTTTTAGTTTGGCTCCATGCTGGACTTGATCTCAATGTCTATATTTCTGCAATCTGATCATAGCCTTGACCCCTCAATTGACAAAACCACAACAAAAGACCCTCCGGGAGTCAATCTCACGTATGGCTCGTGTATTTGATACGGCAGCTGAACACTCACTCTCTAATGCTTCAGCTGGGTCTCTTAATCTCTTGCTCGTGGAAAGAGATGCATTCATACGATCATCTGGGCTGCTTAAAGGCCATTACAAGGTCGTCCTCAGATTGCAACCCCTATCTATCTAACCCCTCTTATTCCACAGCCAGATATAGGTCAGAAAACAGGCCATCAAAGAGGCAAATTTTGCACTGGCCCAGCGATCCAGGACATAATACAGAGAGAATGCAAATGCCTTATTTAGACCAAGTGTCTCTTTCTGGCCGCCTTCGCACAGAAAACGACAGCATGCTCTTTTCAAGATCGACACACTGTCTCAGTCAGCACCTTCGGACACCCGAGTTAAGCACGGATACCTCGAGAGAAGGAGCCATTCGAGAGGGAGATCTTCCAGTCCAAAAGCACAGGGAAATCCCTTGTTTTGCTCTTTCTTCTTCTCGGATTCCTTGTCAGCAGTGGCAAATCCAATCTAATTCCGCCCCAGGTTATTCATTTGGGCACGGGAATCAAACTCGCTTAGCTCACTTGTTTTGAACTTGTCTCCCCATAGAACGTCCTTGGGGATAACTTCTGTAGCTTGGTGAGTAGAACGTTGGCCTAAGAATCTCTTCACCTCTTGGGTATTCTCAATTCGTTCGCGAACCCTCTCACCCTTCGCCGCCCTGTTCACAGAACCCCTCCAGACCCAGTGTTCAAAGTTTTCAACTATACTGAGATTCCATCTTAGCAAATGGGAGGACCTCCTTCGGCTCACTTAGTGTATCTATTGGAAGGATAAAAAGCTCTGATCTATACAATCGCCAGCACGACTGGCCGTGATATCCACTTCCTGTCCTCCTTTAAAGTAAGCAGGGTTTGGCCCCTTCAGGAGTGCTTGATGCATATAAATCCCTTAGCGATGAAGGCCATAGCGAATGACTTTTGATTGCAGCAATGTTATCTGCAAAGGGCATTAAAATTATTTCTGTCACCGCGACTGTCGTCAATTACATAAAAATACAAGGGTGAACCAAGTCCCGAAATCTCTGCATTTTTTTTATTTTTATTTTTTTATTTTCTCAAGTGGCGTAATCATTAAGAAATCCACATTCAAGTCTGCCACACCTCTGACATCACTCCCTTTCCCCTGAATTGGAAAGGTCTCAGTAACCACACCTTTCCCCTTACCTATCCGAATCCCAAAGTTTTACACAAAGAGAAGGACAAAGAGAAGGAGTCCGAGTTCCAACTTAATCCTGATTACTCCCCTCAAGCGGGAAAAATCAATGATGAGCCACCTCATCAATCTAGCGGCGGAGATTCCCAGGACAGTCCTGCTTCTCGTCAAGCCCCCAGAACACTTGTGCACGCAGCTTCTCCGTTTAAACCCAGAGTCCCTGAACCTGCACATGCCTTTCACCGAACCCTTCTGGTTATCCAAGTCTTGTAGAAAGTGAGGGAATCGGAGTGCCGACTAATCCTAATTGTCCCTCAAGTGGGAAAAATCGTGAATCAACGACCTCATGAACCTAGCAGTAGAGATATCCAGGAGATTCTTTTCCTCGCCTTCAGTCGAACAATCATGTATAGATGTTTTCCATTCGAACCCAGAGATGTTTATCTTGTGAGAAACCGAATTAAACACAAACGTAAGCCTAATGCTGTCTACCCTAGCATTCTCTGAAAAGCGAAACGGATATTTTTTCTTCTCATTTTATATTTCACCATAAGACACAAAATGAACACTTTAACTCGATTTGTGATGACATCTTCTGGAGAAGCTTTATATATAGAGGATATTTGCTTGTATTGAGTGAATAAGGGATATATTTCAGTGAGTGGGTGAAAACTCTATATTTTCACAAGTGGCAAAGCCACGATTGAAAATATTTGAGCTTTTTATTCACACAGAAAATATGAGTAGTAACATAATTTTCTTTGCTAATTGAAGGTAAAAAAAAGGAAAAACCCAAACATTAAATACATTGTGTCATTCGAATCTGGTACTCCTGTGTGACAGGTTGCCATGCTTACCACCAGACCAATTCTTTTATCATAATGTTATCAATGTCTGTTGATTGGAGTGAAACAATAAAATTGATAAACCACTCCAGTGTATTATCAAAATTATTTCTCTTGGAAAATCCATTAATTTACGGACTAGCATAAAATAAAATATAATAATGAGCCTTGGAATATACACTTGTAATTCAAGACAATGGTTCCATGGAATGCAATGCCTTGCCCACAGATCGTGCTATGATGTATTTAGTATGATTTTCACACAGATCATGCTATGATGTATTTAGTACGATTTTCACACAGATCGTGCTATGATGTATTTAGTATGATTTTCACACATCGTGCTATGATGTATTTAGGACGATTTCCACACAGATCGTGCTATGATGTATTTAGGACGATTTTCACACTGATCATACTATGATGTATTTAGTACGATTTTCACACAGATCATGCTATGATGTATTTAGTATGATTTTCACACAAGTCGTGCTATGATGTATTCAGGACGATTTTCACACAGATCGTGCTATGATGTATTTAGGTAAGACGATTTTCACACAGATCATGCTATGATGTATTTAGTACGATTTTCACACAGATCGTGCTATGATGTATTTCGGACGATTTTCACACAGATCGTGCTATGATGTATTTAGGTAGGACGATTTTCACACAGATCGTGCTATGATGTATTTAGGACGATTTTCACACAGATCGTGCTATGATGTATTTAGTATGATTTTCACACATCGTGCTATGATGTATTTAGGACGATTTTCACACAGATCTTGCCATGATGTATTTAGTACGATTTTCACACAGATCATGCTATGGTGTATTTAGTACGATTTTCACACATATCATGCTATGATGTATTGAGGACGATTTTCACACAGATCGTGCTATGATGTATTTAGGTAGGACGATTTTCACACAGATCATGCTATGATGTATTTAGTACGATTTTCACACAGATCGTGCTATGATGTATTTAGAACGATCACACAGATCGTGCTATGATGTATTTAGGTAGGACGATTTTCACACAGATCGTGCTATGATGTATTTAGGACGATTTTCACACAGATCGTGCTATGATGTATTTAGTATGATTTTCACACATCGTGCTATGATGTATTTAGGACGATTTTCACACAGATCTTGCCATGATGTATTTAGTACGATTTTCACACAGATCATGCTATGGTGTATTTAGTACGATTTTCACACATATCATGCTATGATGTATTGAGGACGATTTTCACACAGATCGTGCTATGATGTATTTAGGTAGGACGATTTTCACACAGATCATGCTATGATGTATTTAGTACGATTTTCACACAGATCGTGCTATGATGTATTTAGAACGATCACACAGATCGTGCTATGATGTATTTAGGTAGGACGATTTTCACACAGATCGTGCTATGATGTATTTAGGACGATTTTCACACAGATCGTGCTATGTTGTATTTAGTATGATTTTCACACATCGTGCTATGATGTATTTAGGACGATTTTCACACAGATCTTGCCATGATGTATTTAGTACGATTTTCACACAGATCATGCTATGATGTATTTAGTACGATTTTCACACATATCATGCTATGATGTATTGAGGACGATTTTCACACAGATCGTGCTATGATGTATTTAGGTAGGACGATTTTCACACAGATCATGCTATGATGTATTCAGTACGATTTTCACACAGATCGTGCTATGATGTATTTAGAACGATCACACAGATCGTGCTATGATGTATTTAGGTAGGACGATTTTCACACAGATCGTGCTATGATGTATTTAGGACGATTTTCACACAGATCAAGCTATGATGTATTTAGTATGATTTTCACACATCGTGCTATGATGTATTTAGTACGATTTTCACACAGATCTACTATGATGTATTTAGTACGATTTTCACAGATCATGCTATGATGTATTTAGTACGATTTTCACACATATCTACTATGATGTATTTAGTACGATTTTCACACAGATCAAGCTATGATGTATTTAGTACGATTTTCACATAGATCGTGCTATGATGTATTTAGTACGATTTTCACACAGATCATGCTATGATGTATTTAGTACGATTTTCACACAGATCATGCTATGATGTATTTAGGACGATTTTCACACAGATCATGCTATGATGTATTTAGTACGATTTTCACACAGATCGTGCCATGATGTATTTAGTACGATTTTCGCACAGATCATGCTATGATGTATTTAGTACGATTTTCACACAGATCATGCTATGATGTATTTAGGACGATTTTCACACAGATCGTGTTTTGATTTATTTAGTATGACTTTCAAAAACTTCACCACAGAACTTTGGACACAAACTTTTCAGGATGATGAAAATGACTCCCAAGTCGAGCTCTCTGAAAATGCCAATGCGAGAAAAAAAAAAGTTAACTTTGATATAAAGACCAAAACAGTAATTATAGTGGTAGATGTTGGGAAGAATATTCTCATTTTGCTACAATTTATCATATTTCCATACCTGTATCATGATACACATCATACAATGTAAGATCTAAAACGAAATATTGTAAATTTGTAAAATTATTGATACCTGCAAGTAGATCAAGTTAATGCATTACAAGACTGGTTTAAAGTTTTCATATTGTGTCAATTTTGTTTCTTCAATTTTGTGATATCATGGCCAGTCTGGGCCATGAAATATCTGGTACATTTAAGCAGATGTTTGGGGAGCAAGTGCTAAGTTAAACCTAACAAAAAACTAAAATATAATACAAAAATCGAGCCTAAAAAGAAGATAACACCAACTTCTTCGACAACCAACTCATTCAAGACTCGACCATAGGGTAGCTATGACATTACAGACTAAATCTGCACGTTCATTTTTAGCGCAATATATTGAAGCGTTTTTGAATATTGCTCCTTCAGACTGAAGTTGAAGTCTTCTCTCGCACAAACAGAATGTCAAAAAGACCAATTCGACATACTGTTATAGGCGCATACCTTGATTTCTTTCACTTAGTATATGCCCTTAATTGGTGAAATGAGAAATGATTGTTACCTTTACAATGAAGCACTTTTAAAACCCCAAGCTATTTGATACTACACACACCTGTGACATTATAATATTTCTGTTTCTGAGTCAGAGTCAAAAGCACTAAAATCTGTGGTTGTGTATTCATAGGAACATTTTATCTTCAGAGATCCAGGTACCAATGATTTATTGATTTTAAAGTTGAGTGTAGCGTCCGACTCCTGCTGAAGAATGTTGCCCTTGAAGGCAACTGTATGAAATATACATTCTCTTGGTTATTAATCAATGGTACTAAGTATAAGTTAGTAATGTTTAAATAACTCTGTAGTCACTGAAAATTAGGTCATTAAATTCTACCAGACGAGTAGCAGAGATGCCAATAAAGCGATAAGCGTTTGAATATGACTTTGTTAACTTCGCAAAATAGCTTTCCTTGATTTTGTTGTAACGTTGAATTGATATAGTGAATTTAAGTGAGAACTTTATCGGCAGACCAATATTTAATCATCTATTTAAGCACACACACACACACACACACACACACACACACACACACACACACACACACACACACAGCTTTAAAAAGAATTTTGTACAATCAAGATTAAGTGGAAGCAATTACACGCCTCTTTTTCAAAGCCTCTGCAGAATGCGGAGACAAATTGTGAACTTTTCATGCAATAAATTATAACTTGTATATCAAGCGCGACATATAGTGGAAGAAATGAAAGACCATTTGATAGAAACTGAGCATGTGATTAGGACATTTATATAAATCAGAAGTAGTTCATTTTTACGTACTGATATAAATTACCCAAAGCTGAGAAACTTCGTGTCATCTACTTTGGGCAGATAGAAATGGTGACTCTGATCTTCAATTACAGGTAGATTAGGGAACAATATTTGAAGCTTTGCTAAAGCAGCTGGAAAAAAGACAATTTCTCCACAATCTTCCCATTTGTGTGTGTGTGTGTGTGTGTGTGTGTGTGTGTGTGTGTGTGTGTGTGTGTGTGTGTGTGTGTGTGTGTAGCGGAAATGAGAATGTCAGGAAACCAAAAAGAGAGGGATAGAGACAATCAGAAAGTGGTTACAATACTGTCGGAAGAACGAAAAATAGTAGATTGAAATCCACCACAGATTAAACACGAGAATAAACTGAATATCTCGATTATAAGTCATGGAGGAGTTTTTGGATTTACTATTGGAAAAAGTGACATGGCTTGGTAGCATGCTATGCGACATTTGTATGTAAAATATTCAGTTGCCTTCAAAACTTGCGTTGATACGAACTCAAAGTGCGGAAAACATGGACAACATGATAGGCCAGATTGGCAAGAGACGAAACGTATATTGCCTGACCTTGAACAATGTTCTCTTGTTCAAAATTGTGCCCAGGCAGAAAAGAAAGCTGAATAGTTCTATAAACAAGAAACATTTTATGGGGAGCACTGAAGCAGCTAGATTCTGGATGTCTGATTCGTGCGTCAATGCATATACTTTCACATATTTTGGAATACTGTCCGAACATGTAGCCGAGTTATGATAGATTCTGAGGATATTGTTTGCTATCTCCTTGCCATATAATTTACCAGTAAATAGTATTCAGGCAAGAAGGATATAGTGATAAAATTTGTTCAGCGGGATATCTATCCTTTGTTATTTTACGGTGAAAGTACAACGACAAAAAAGCACGAAGTCGGATTTCTCCAAGAAGTATAATCGTTCTTTGTCAATTTACAAGTTCTTTCAGAAAATACATCTGAACTGGAGAGAATGTTATTGACAAGATACCAGGGTAATGTTTAAATCTCTTAAGTACTTAAGTATGTTAAAATTCTGTAAAAGGTATATAAAATAAAAGAGAAAAATAAAAAATAAAAATATAAAAAAAGTAAAAATAATATATATATATAAATATATATATATATATAAATATATATATATATATATATATATATATATATATATATATATATATATATATATATATATATATATATATATATATATATATATATATATATATATATAGGGTCAAAACATGTAATCTAAACCGCATACACTTAAAATGTCCAAGATATTTTTCGTGGTTCATCGTCATAAAGTCTCTTAATTGAGTTCACATCTAAAAACTGTGACAAGAATGTGTTCCGTGAATACTACATTCCAGTTGAGGCCCACCCTTTCAGGAAGTATGCCAGAGTCGCTTATGTGTCCAATACATGATCGACCCAATACCACTTCATCTCTGCGGTTTGTTCTATTAGCTTTTTCACGCATTCACGCACTACGTAGCATGGTCAAGTGACAAGCCATTCGAATCCGGAGTGGCAGGATTACATAGCTTCGATGTGGACAAGTGTTATCATTGTTTAAATTTATCAAACCCAATAAAATTGACCGAGTCTCTAATAGACTGAAATAATGCTACAACAATATCATTTGACGACATGAAAAAAGATAAGTGAAAATTTGCTCAGGTTTTGAATTTATTGACCTTATTTCGTCACAGCCCTTCGCAGTTCCCACATCTCTGCCATCTTCTGTGGTAGCGCTGGGACGTCATCGAGGTCAATCATGAAAGCCCGAATTTGAGGGATGCAACTCTCCAATGTAGGGTCTGATGTTCCGAAACTTGCTTGTGCAGTTTTCATTCCTTATTTTGCCAAGTGTGTTGAACATGCCGCCTTATATAATATGTTAAAGTCAGTATATGGAATCTTCAATTCAGGCACGGTTGACTGCATGACAGTTTTAGTTGTTTTATCTGCTCTTTCATTACACTTTATACCAATGTGTCTAGGCAGCCAACAGTACAAAATACTTCTCCCAGACTGTACAAGCAAATCATGTTTCTGTAAGATTTAGGTTATTACGGGTTGAAAAATTTAAGGTTGCAAGGATTTCAGTGTGGAAATGCAATCCGAAAATATGATGAACGTTGTGTTTTTGAGACGTTTCATGTAGTCAAAGATTTGAGTATGACTGTTAATTTCGGCGGTAAAAATGAAGGCTTTGTCTGGTAATTGGCTTGAGATGGTGCTGTGGGGTGTCGAAACGGCTGCTGCAACCTTGTCTCCATTTTTCGAACCGTCTGTAAACAAGGATGCAAAGCCACGATAGACGGAAATGATTTCATTAAATTTACTCTGCAATGAGAGAGGATTGGTTGAGGACTTTTTTAATTGGCAAAGATCAAATATTATCTTGGGGATGAGTGGTTAGTAACCAATGTGGTGATATGGTAACATAGAATTCTGCAGTTTTGGCAAGAAAGAGTTTTCCTGTTTCTAGATGAGGACGAATTCGTTATGTCAAAAGATGGAATTAAATTTTGGTTTCTGAGCATACAAGGTTTTGTATTTGGACCCCAAAACGACATTATTTGTGGGATTAGATGAATTAGAGGATAGTTTGGTAGTATACTGAAGAGTTAATTGTATTTGTTTGAGATGAAGTTATGGTTCATTTACTCAACATAGAGGTTTTCTGAAGGGTCAGTTCTAAATGCTCCCAGACAAAGTTGAAGTCCCTGATTGTGTGTCGAATCTGATTCGCTATGGAGACTCAACATATTTTCCAATATACTTTTAGTCACTTCCAACTGACTGTCAACTTGTCGCATAAGGCATGAGACCATAATTAGTTACACTACAGGTTGGCAAAAATAAGGAAGATATTCCCAAAAATGAGTACCAAGTTTGAAACAAGCCTGTCAACCCTTGAAGAGACCTTCAGGATTTCATGCACAAAGGTGAGTTAGTGTGTGCAGAAAGTTACACAGATCTATCAGTTATAGTCAGAAACGTACAATAAATGCTTAAACATAAAAAAATGTGAAACTAATTGTTATCTGAATCCATGGTAAGGGGTTCTTAAAAGAGGTCGGTGGTACATGGCTCTTCAATCTAAAATTTTTAGCATACTACTGAAGCCTGATATGGGGTTCTTAAAAGAGGTGGGTGGTTCATGACTCTTAAATCTCTAATGTTTAGCATACTACTGAAGCCCGATATGAGATAAAGAGGTGGTAAATCACTCTTAAATCTATAATTTTTAGCATACTACTGAAGCCTGATATGGGGTAAAGAGGTGGTTCATGGCTCTTAAATTTCTTATTTTTTGCATACTACTGAAGCCTGATATAGGATTCTTAAAAGAGGTGGTACATGTATATGGCTCTTAAATCTCCCATTACTAGCATACTACTGAAGCCTGATTTGGGATTCTTAAAAAAGATGGTACATGTACATGGCTCTTAAATCTCACATTACTAGCATACTACTGAAGCCTGATATGGGATTCTTAAAAGAGATGGTAAATGTACATGTCCAGGCTCTTAAATCTCCCATTACTAGCATACTACTGAAGCCCGATATGAGATAAAGAGGTGGTACATCACTCTTAAATCTATCATTTTTAGCATACTACTGAAGCCTGATATGAGATAAAGAGGTGGTTCATCAATCTAAAATCTATCATGTTTAGCATACTACTGAAGCCCGATATGAGATAAAGAGGTGGTTCATCACTCTTAAATCTATCATTTTTAGCATACTACTGAAGCCCGATATGAGATAAAGAGGTGGTACATCACTCTTAAATCTATCATTTTTAGCATACTACTGAAGCCTGATATGGGATTCTTAAAAGAGATGGTACATGGCTCTTAAATCTCCCATTACTAGCATACTACTGAAGCATCAAACCTGAAAACTCTCACATTTGTTATATATGTCATTAAATATAAATAAATTATATAATTTCATTGATAATTTTAAGAAACAAAATTTCAAATTTTAAATTTATTGACTGACAAATTTAAAATTTTTATAATTTGAGATATTTATAGCTTTGCATCATTTTAATTGCCTCAGTATGAAGCTAAGTGAGATATATGGCATTCCAACTCACAACTTCATTTCCAATAATATTTTCCATTTAAATCCAAAACACATGAAAATATAATTCTAGTTTATTTTGTGCCTGGGAGTCATTTACAGTTTGATACAGATTCAAGCAGTTAAATTCTGTGATGATGATGGTGTCACATACTATTAACAAATACTTGCTTTGACAGCTTACATAATAATGATGGTCACATGTGACATACTAGTAACAAATACCTGCTTTGACAGCTTACATAATGATGATCGTGTGCATTACTAGTAACAAATACCTGCTTTGACAGCTTACATAATGATCGTGTGACATACTAGTAACAAGTACCTGCTTTAGTAGTAACTGGTGGGTAAATAGGGACAAATGTTGGCACTTGGGGGACGTACGGGAAATTAACATGGCGGATGGCACTTGGGGGACGTACGGGAGTTTTAACATGGTGGGTGGCACTTGGGGGACGTACGGGAGTTTAACATGGAGGTCTACTACCATCAAAAAGGGGTGGAGGGTGGGAGGGAAATAGAATTAATCTTTCTTGAAAAAGGGTGGTCCTGAGAAGGACCATTGGAGGAATAATTTTATTTCCTCCAACATTTAGTAAAAAAGTTTAGGAAGGTGGTGAATCTTTTTTTCTTGGTTGGAAGTGTTGGTGGTAGCCAGTCAGGATGTTTCATCCGCCTGAATTTATCTTGGATTTTCATCCAATTTAAATTCAGGCGTTCAAATTCCATTTCTTTCCTGGCCTGTTCTTTCTTGGAGCGTTCAAGAGCCCACAAGATTTTAATTTGAGCTACTTCCTTTTCTAAAACTTTCTTTAACAATACCTTCACCATGTGAAGGTTCACCTCTTCTCGCCTGGCGTTACTGGCAGGTGGATACAACCATTCATCTTGTTGAACAAGGTGAATGAAGTTCTCCACTTCATGCAATAAATCCAGACTTCTCTTGATGAACCCCACACGGCAAGGGGTTGAGGAAGTTTTTACTCTTTCCTCCACCAAAACATCATTCACCAACCTCCTCGCTGAAATAAGAGCCGCTAGTTGGCTGGTGACAAATGGTTTGGTGGTAGGATATCTCCACCAATACTCCAACCTTTCCATCAACGACTCAACATCCACCATCCTATCCCAAGCTTCCTGCAACAATTCTACTGTATTCATTCTTCAGTGTGAAGTGTGAATGGCGCAACTGTGGAAGGCACCGCTTTATATGCGACAAGCGCGGACGTGATGGAAAACATCCCCCCCCTTTTTTTCCAAAAAAAAAAAAAACCACACACCACACATAACATACATGGTGATAAGGGGTTTTTTGTATGAGAAGGGGTAGACTATAACAAAAAAAAACATTACAAACATATAAAAAAAACACATACTTATATAGGCAATATTGATAAATAATTAATCTTTTCTTGAAAAATGGGTGGTCCTAAAAAGGACCGTTGGTTTTTTTGTTATTGTTGTTGTTGTTGTTTTTTTTTTTTTGTTTTTTTTTAACAACAGGAGCATCTCCTAGAGGGTTTTCTTTTTCTTCTTGAACTTCTTCTAACTTCGGGCCCATACAGCAAAACCCTCTTTAGACAACCTTGTCTCTCCACATAAGTTTGTCTATACCATGTAGCTGTGTCTGTAATTTTGGTTTTAGCCCATGATGCTTTTACATACATCAGGAATGCTGGATTAAACAGCATTCCTGAAACAATGTTGGAGGATTCCACACTAACCCACATTGTTTTGTTTTTTTAAGAGTGGTCGTCTTGGAGAAAACCGGTGAAGCTTTTTATGAAACCAGCGGTTGTATATATACCTTACGATCGGATTGAAATGGATCCAAATCAACTACCAATCCAAACACGCGTTACAAGTCGGTTCGGTTTTCTTCCAATGTGAAGAGAGTGGAGGTGTGACGTCATCTCGGGTATAAAGGTATCGTAGCGTTCGTAGGGAGGTTTATTACTTTTTTCGACACCCTTCATGGAGACTGGAAAGACAAGTACTACATCAATGTATTGGAGTGATCCTGCAACGATAATGAATGCTGCGGCAATATTGAACTTTCGGCCGGAAGACTTTGATTTAGATTTACTAAATCAAGAGTTTGACAATACTACTACTACTACTACTGTTCCAATAGTGAATGATTTTAAAAGAAGACAAATGGAAGAGATGGAAAATTTTGTAAAAAAGCAACGGGAAGAGGAAGAAATGTTTCTTCTTCTTCAACAACAACAGAAAGAAGAAGAAGAGAGAAGAAAACAAAGTGAAGAAGAAGAAGAAATCAGACATCAGCAGCAGCAGTTACAAGAGGAGGAGAAGAAGGAAACAGGAAAGGAAAGCATCAGTCTTCAAGAAAGAACTGTAAGTCTGTTAGAAGAGGTATTATATGAGTTGAAATGGATGACCAATTTCTATAAGTATTCTTTAACTCATCAACCACCTAAACGGAAAAGACCATCACGGGCTAAACAACATTCTTCTTCTAAACCTTCCAGTGCTAGTGAGATGCCACCACCACCACCACCACCCATGTTACCAATATCACCACCACCACCAGTGACTACCACCATAATGAAAACACCATCAGTAGCAGCAGCATTAACAGGATATGGATTGGGCCGTGGTAAAGGACTACGGCATTTGAAGTTAATTTGAAAGTTTTTGTTTTGAAAACCAAAAACAAAACAACCCAACGGTCCTTTTAAGGGCCACCCAGATTTCTAGAAAAGAAATCAAATTGCCAAAAAAAAAAAATCAAGTTAAAACTTTAAAAAGCTTACCACCAATATACAAGTGTGAGTGAGTGCGTGCGTGCGTGCATTTCTACTCTAAAACAAAATAACACAAAACCACTTACTTTTTTTCTCTCCAGTCTGGTGTATTCATCCAATTTCTTTTACAAAATAATTCAGCAATATAACATATAACACCAAAAAATCACACACAAGAAAAAACAAAGTTCACTTTCTGTAATGCTTGTGTGGCTTGAATTTAAACACTGGAGTTTCTTCCTTCTCACTGTCTCTCTTGTGTTTCTTCTTCATAGGAATCCTGATTGTCACAGGAATCATGTCTTCCATTTTTTCTTCTTCTTCATCATTCTCACTGTCTTCCATTCTTCTTACTCTCTTCTTACTTTTCTTGATGATATGTTCTTCTTCTTCTTCTAGGTTTGTTAATTTTGAATCCACTTCCTCCCTCTCTTCTTCTTCTTGTTCTTCTTCTTGTTCTATCTGAGGGCATTCATAAGACCAATGTCCTGGTCCTTTACAATGATAACAGATATCTTTTCTTCTGTCTATCTTTTGATGTTTACGTTTGGGACAATCTGGTGCCCAATGTCCTTTCTCTTGACAGATGTAACAAGTATCGTCACTTTTATCTCTGTTTTGGTGTTGCCGTTGTGGACATTGTGTAGCCCAATGTCCTTTCTCTTGACAGATATAACAAGTATCTTCACTTTTATCTCTGTTTTGGTGTTGCCGTTGTGGACATTGTGTAGCCCAATGTCCTTTCTCTTTACAGATATAGCAAGTATCTTGTCTTTTATCTATTATTGATCTTCCTTTAGCTAGATAATTCCAATAATACCAAACAGGAGTATGTCCTTTATTGTGACATCGATCTTTTCTTTTTGACTCTTCCATCTTGACAGCTTGAAAGTTCGATCACCAAAGACTGATTCTGAAGGTAAGAAGCTCTCTCTTTATATACTCTTCTGTCTCTATATAAAGGTACCTGGGTGAAAAAAACTCAATCAGTTTCAAATCAGAGTTGAAGATGAAAAGATCACGTCCAAACCATGATAAATCAGAACCAGAACAAGAACAAACCAAGAGGCCACGGCGACGAAGGTATTCCGTGCCTCCTGAAACACCCTTAGAGGAATTACTGGCTCAAGTCCATGCCAGTGACTTTGAAGACGAAATGAGTGAACAACAACAACAACCTGAAACCCAAACTTCCAAAACCAAAACCAAAGTCACTACTACTACCAACACCAGAACCCCTGACCAAGAAAGTCCTACTACTACAGCTACCGTGGCTCCTGAAAATTACTATCGGATTCGAGAGACACAAAAAATCACTTCTCGAAAATTTAGGACCACAGCGTATACTCACACAGTACACTTCAAAGACTTCAAGTCTCAAGTACCTCCTGAGAAAGCGGCGCGGTTCATTACCAATTTGTGGGAATCTGTGTTACAGAACTTGAAACGGCAATGTGGAGCCAAAGAAGAGGATCGGTTGAGACTAGCTATTCATCATGACCAATTGAAGAGTCCTGTTTGGATTGAATTTAGTACCCCGGCAGAATTAACGCCAGACAAAGTTATGTCAAAAATAGAACATGTACAACAATCCAACGACAAATTTACCATCACCGATGGAAAGGCCACCGTTTACTTGACTCACGTTTCTCCACCTCGAGGAAGTGGACGAAGCAGAAAACCGTTATTGGTGGACGATCTTCGTACTACCAAACACAGTGTCGTCCAAATTAACAATACAGAAGATTCAATGTGTTTAGCCCGAGCTATCGTGGTGGGTCGTACCTATGCTAACAAGAATGAGAGCAAAGAATGGAAAAAAGCCTGGATGAACATTAGAAAATCTAACAGACCCCAACAACGAAAAGAAGCAGAACTCTTGTTGAAACAAGCAGGGATCCCTAAAGAGACTGTGTGTAGTATTTCTCAATTACAGCAACTTCAAGATGTTTTGGCTCCTCATTATACGTTAAAAGTTCACCCTCAAGAAGTGCGTGGTGATCTATTGTTTCGAGGCCCTGATTTTCCTGAAGGAAAATACATTCATCTTTATCACCATCAAGAACATTTTGATACCATTACCAGTATTACTGGATTTTTAGGATGCTCTTACTTCTGTGAGAAATGTAACAAAGGGTGTAATAATAGGGAGCGACACATTGGTTGTGGAGCAAGATGTCGGGGCTGTTTAGCGGACCCACCATGCCTTCCTGAACCACAACAACATCACATTTATTGTGAAACCTGTCGACGCCGTTTTGTCAGTCCTACTTGCTATCAACAGCATCGCAAGACCCAAGGTCAGCAACAAAAATGTGCTTGTGAGTTATTACAATCGTGTTCTACGTGTGGACAACTGATTCGTACCAACAACTCCAAGAGACACATTTGTGCTGGCAAGAAAAAATGTTCTATTTGTCATCAGATTGTCGATTTTGATCATCGATGTTTTATTCAAAAGCATGACAAGATAGAGAAGAAAGAAATGAAGAAGAAAAACAAGAAACAAGTAGATTTCATCTTTTTTGATTTTGAATGTATGCAAGAAACAGGCACTCACATTCCAAATTTTTGTGTAGCCCATAGGGCTTGTGATCAGTGCATTCAAGAATCAATTCATTTTCACTGTCCTCATTGTAGTAGGATTCCAGGAGGACGTGAAAAAATCTTTCGTGGAGTGAATACTTTGTCGGAGTTTGCTGAATGGGTTTTAGACCCTACCACCCACGACAGTTGGAGCGAAGAAGACATTCATCGTTACGGAGATTGTCATCGGTATGCGACCGTCATAGCTCACAATTTTTCGTGATACGATGGACAGTTTTTACTTAATTATTATTTGAACCATGGAACCGAACGTCCTGAAGTCACCATGAATGGAAAAAAGCTCATCTACATGAAAGTAGGACAAGTTCAATTCAAAGATTCGATGAGTTATTTGGCCATGCCTTTGAGTCGTATGCCAAAAACGTTTGGCATGACAGAAATGGCCAAAGGTTACTTTCCTCACTTCTTTAACACGGAAGCTAATCAACAGGCCGTCCTACCTCATTTACCTGACCTTCATGATTATGACCCCGATGGAATGCGACCCGAACAGCGAGAAGCTTTTCACGCTTGGTACCGTGTTCACCAGAACGATCCTTTTGACTTTCAAGAAGAGATGCTCAAATATTGTCGATCGGATGTAGATATTTTAAGACGTTGTTGTGGAAAATTTCGAGAGTTATTTCTCGATAGTGCAAAGGTCGATCCTTTGAAAGAGGCATCCACCTTACCTAAAGCCTGTTCCTTAGTCTACAGACAACATTTCATGCCCGAAAACCAACTTGCCATCATTGACTCCAACACGGGAATTTTTGCTAGTCGTCAATATTCGGTCAAAGCTTTACGTTGGCTTCATTACTTATGTCAAAAAGAAGACAAATGGATACGACATGCTAGAAACGGTGGAGGAGAAAAAAAGATTGGAGGTTATTCTGTGGATGGTTGAGATTTAGAAAACCCGCACATTGTGTACGAGTTTCAGGGATGTTTGTTTCACGGATGCCCTATTTGTTATCCTGACCGAAACATGAAAAGCCCTTATTCAGATTCTACCATGGATCAGTTATATGAACAGACTTGTCAACGACGACTTCAGTTAGAAAGTCAAGTTTACGAAGTGGTAGAAATGTGGGAACACGAGTACGATCGACGTTTGAAAATCGATCCTGAATTTAAAACCATTACTCAAAGTTACGATGCAGCCGACATCGAACCTTTAGATCCACGTCACAGTTTATTTGGAGGACGAACCAATGCCACTCGATTATTGTACGATGTGAACGAATCCCAAGGAGAAGAAATCAAATACATCGACGTGTGTTCTTTGTATCCTTGGGTGTGTAAATATGCTCGTTTTCCTACCGGACACCCTGAAATTTTAACAGAGCACATCGACGTGGAACAGATTCGTCAATACGAAGGATTGATCAAATGTAAAGTTTTACCTCCCACAAACTTGTTTCATCCCATCTTACCTTACCATTGTCAAGGAAAATTGATGTTTCCTTTATGTCGGACGTGTGCCGAAATGTGTAACCAAGATCATTCCTGTCACCACACAGAGGAAGAACGGTCAATGATAGGTACGTGGGTTAGTGCCGAATTGTTTCGGGCATTGGATCGTGGATACCGTTTATTGAACGTGTATGAAATCTGGCACTTTCCAACGACAGCCCAATACCAAAAGGACCACGCCACTCATCATCCAGGCATTTTTTCGGGGTACGTGAACCAATTTCTTAAACTGAAACAAGAAGCTAGTGGTTATCCTTCGTGGTGTCAAACTCCCGAAGACAAAGTACGATTCAAAGAAGAATACCGTGACATCGAAGGCATCACTTTAGAAGAGGTAGAAAAAAATGAAGGAAAAAGATCGTTTGCTAAAGTGATGTTGAATTGTTTGTGGGGAAAAATGGCTCAACGTACGATCTTACCCAAAACGGAATACGTGGACGATCCTTATCGTTACTTTCAACTGGTGGACGACAAAAGTATTCTAGTCAAGCACGTTGAAATCGTCCGTGAGGATTTGATCATTGTTAATTTTGAAGATGAACCCAAGTTTGTGAAACCTGACAAGTTTAGTAACGTAGTCATTGCCGCCTACGTGACTGCTCATGCTCGTTTGAAATTGTATGACGAAGCATTAGAAGTCTTGGGAGATCGTGTTCTGTATTTTGATACTGACAGTTGCATTTACATTCATCGTCCCGGTTGCCCCCACCCTACCATTCAAGGAGATCGATTAGGAGCCTGGACAGACGAGCACCCTCAAGATACCATTTTGAGTTTTGCTAGCGGTGGTCCTAAAAATTATGGGTACCGATACCGAGACCCTCAAGGTCAACTTCACACCTCCTGTAAAGTCAAAGGATTGACTCTGAATTATCGAACTAACCAAGTCGTGAACTTTGAGGTTTTAAAAAATGCTCTGTTGTCTGGACAAGTGAAAGATTTTCAAGTAGCCACGTTAGAACCTCACAAGATTGTTCGCCTACCAAATCATAAAATCGTGACTCGTCCTGTTCAAAAAGTGTATCGTATCGTGTACCAAAAAAGAGTGAGACTTCCAGATCACACTACTTTACCTTACGGACACGCCGATTTGGAGAAGTATAAAAAAAGGAAGCCCTCCTCTTGAAAAAACAGAAAAGATGTCTTCAACAACAACAACATGGGTTTTGCCTGAGTATGCTGAGTGTGACAGTCGATTGAAGACGTTCAAAAATTGGCCTAAAGGGGATCGATTACCCACAGCCATCTCTTTAGCCAGAGCAGGTTTTGTTTACTTTGGACAGGGAAGTTTAGTGAAATGTTTCAGTTGTGGTGCATGCATTCGCATGAGTCCTAAAGATTCAGCTATCGTGGAACATACCAGATGGTCACCAAACTGTGCTTACCTTTCTTTAGCGTTTCCACCGATCACATTACAATACTTTTCGGATGGTACAGTCGACAGGTATAAAAAAGGAACCCCTTCCAAGCCTAACCTTCATTCTGACTTTTCACGTGAACCGAGCAAGAAGAAAAAAAAATAGATGAGTATTTTTTCCAGTTTTGAGGAATTTGAGTGTGATGCTGAACCATGCCATGACGAGACCGATGCCGTACGTTGTGACATCGTGGATTCAGTCACTCACCGTCGATCCAACTCAAAAGATGCAGGACGCCCTTTATGTTTTACTAATCGTACACAAAACGGTACTCCCTGCAGACCTAATGGATTGATGATACCCTTGGCTGTGTCTGGCTATTCCAAGTATGAAAATCGTCTCGAGTCGTTCAAAGACAAGTGGCCAAAATATTTAAATGGCCCTAAACCCGAAGCTTTAGCCAGATCTGGATTTTTTTACGTGGGAGTTGGAGATCAAGTGAAGTGTTTCAGTTGCGGTGTGAGACTTCGCTATTGGGAGCCTTACGACTTAGCTGACATCGAACATGCTCGATGGTCTCCGCATTGTCAGTTCTTACCTTTAGTGGCTCGAGAAGAATACGGATACGATGAACTAGATACCAAGAAGTAATACAATGGAGGAGAAGAATACTTATTCTTTAGATGAACTTATTTGTGGTTTACCTTTAGAGTTACAAGATCGTATTTTTCAGTATATTCCTACTTTAGAAGATCGTATTCGTGGATTACCTTTGGAGCTACGAGAACGGATTTACCAAGAATTTGTTCACATTCAACTGAAACGTAAAAAAGAGTTACATCCTTTTCGACAGACTTGTTGTAACCAATGGTATTTGAAGACAATAAGACATTTGATTGCTAAGAAGATATTCAAATGGTCAGACATTGATGAAAATCTACATCACCAATTTAAGACATTGGTGGGGGCTACCTACAATGTAGCAGTGGAATATAGAATTCCATGGGAGGAAGTGAAGGAAAAAAATGTGACTAACATAGACGAATACCAAAAACTGTTAGAAGAACTGTCTCCTGAAGACAAATCACCTTTTTGTGTTTTGAAATTAGATAGGATAATCACTGAAACTGGTGTTGGATCTTATAGATATCCTTTACCTACCGATTCCGTTTGGTTAGTGTGTGAGTATTTTGTCACCAAGAAACCTGCTCTACAAGATCGCATTCGTGACTTGCCTTCAAAATTTCAAAAACGGATTTACAATGAGTTGGTTCAGATACAAGTGAAACGTAAACTTCAAGTGATTCCTCGATTTCAAGGCTATGGCTACTTTCGTCGCATCAGAAATTTGATTCTGAACAACGACTATCACCAGTATCGTGAAGAATACAAAAGAGAAGTATTTCTTTCCAAATCGGAAACTTTACCCAAGTACATTAGTGTCATGCCTTTGAATGTGCGCGAACAGATTTACCGAGAGTTTGTGAAATTACAAGTGAAACGTAAACTCAAAGTCATTTCTCGATTTTTACACTATACCCTCTTTCAAGGGCATAGAAGAATGGTCATGGGAAACGTCTATCACAACTTCTATCCTGAAGGAGACTGTCTCAAAAGGTACCAACCTTGGGAGCCTGGCTATAAAAAACATGCCACCCAAGATACCAACCTTAGCCATCGACCCCTATAAAGAGGAGGCGGCACGTCTCAAATCACTTTACTACTCGTGAAACGGATTTTGTGAAAGGAAGTCAAACATGAGCCTGACTATAAAAGAGTGGGTATGCCTAAACTCTACACACCAGTTGTGAAACTGATTCCGTGGAAGGAAAGCATAGATAAAATTCAGACCTTAGAGGATTATAAACAAGTGATACAAGAACTGTGTCCATTGAATTTTGGACGTTATGTGGTATGTGTCATAGTGACTTCTTATCTTGGAATTCGTTTTCCAGGACATTCCTTGTGGACTATTTTTGAGGACAAGTGTTTGCCTTGGTTTCTTTTGAAGGATCCGTGGTTGTTTTGGACTCAATTGTTGAGTACCAAAAAACAATATGACCGTGTGTTCTTCTTCGGACTTAGTAGAAGAAGAAGACTATAAAAACTTGATTTTATCAGTTCACGAAAGACAAATTGTACGTATAGCGTTGAGAGTGGTGATGAAAATTAGTGACGTACTTCCATGTGAAGAAGACATTCGTCACACTTTATCTGTGCATAAAACATTTCAAGAAGTGTGTACTGCTAGTGAGTTACACCAACAACTTTTCCATTGGAAAGATGTACGACCCTGGAGAAACCTTGGTTTCCAATATTGGTTACAAGAAGTGGCCCAGTTCAGCCAAGATTTGGCAACTACTTATTGATAACATTCTAAAAGTGAAAAAAAAAAATGGGAACCTCCATGGGAAACTCTAAAAGAAGAAGAAGAAGTACCTGACACCACTACCACTACTGCTGTGGTTCCAATACCTCTTGAGGAGGAACACCACCCTTCTTTACCACCGCTACCGTCAGTGAATTCAAAAAAGACGAGTAGAAGAAGAATGTTACCACAAACAGTGGTGTCTTTCATGACTTGGACACAAAACAATTGTTGTTCCTTTTCTTGTTTAGAGAGAACTTTAGCTGTTTTAGTGATAGTCTTAATTGTGTACGTGTTCGGTTTAATTGTATATTTTCTCACAAATTCACTTCTTCATGCAAATTTGTAAAATATGTTATTGTTTTGTGGGTTGGTTTGTTTTACAAAAAAAAAATAAACGTGTATGAAAACGTATAAAATGCCTTGGGTTTTTTGTCTTCTTCTCAAAAATCTTCTTACCTCAATCATGGCTACATCTTCTTCTTCTACCTCGTCTGCCTCTTCCTCCTCTTCTGTGGTGAAAGTGATTGACGAAAAGTTAGATCGTCAAAGTTGGAATGCTTTGTATCTGCGCCATCCATTTAACATGTTGATTGCTGGACCGAGTGGTTCAGGGAAAACCGAATTTGTCAAACGATTGATCGAACACAAAGCTGATTTGTTTGATCGTCCACCTCAACGTATCGTGTGGTGTTACAAAGAGTGGCAACCGTCTTACACGTTATTGAAAGAAAGTCAAGGAGAAACTATTTCGTTTGTGGATGGTATTCCTCACGAAGACGATGGAATTGTGTCTGACGTGAGTCAAACTCATTTAGTTATTTTTGATGACATGTTAGGAGAAGACGAAGAAGAAATTAAACTTTGGTTTACACGAAAAGGACACCATCGTAATGCTAGTATTGTCTACATTACACAAAATTTATTTCAACAAAGTAAAGCTCATCGAACCATTAGTTTGAATGCTCATTATGTGGTCTTGTTTAAAAGCCCCAGAGACAAATCTCAAGTACAAGTGTTAGCCAAACAGTTAGGAGCTCCTTGGCTCAATTATGCGTACGACGATGCCACTCAAACCCCTCACGAGTATTTACTCATTGACTTAAAACCGACCACTCCTGACTATTTGAGATTTCGTGCCAGTATCTTTCACTCTTGGGGCCAAGAAGGTGGTCCTGTCATTTACACGTCCCCTTCAGCCCATTTTTAAAAAAACTATAAAAACAACCTACAACGTCATTTCTGTCACACACTCTTTTTGAGATGACTTCCTTTCAATCTCATCCTTCGGCTAAATTGATTCGTGCCTTGTATGGCATCAGTCGTGAAAAAAATGCACAAGTCCGTGCTCATTTGTTAGAAGCGAGTCTGAAAGAAGTGTTACGATGGTTTACTTTGACGGCACGTCAATTACTACAAGGCATCATTCACATCCCTCATCAAACTCAACGTTTTTTTCAAAAACATAAAGGAGCATTGTCACAACTGGCTGATCCTAGAATCGATTCACGGACTAAAAAACAAATCATTTTAACTCCTGGTGGAAGTGGTTCTTTAGGAGGAGTTATGATTCGTTCCCTTTTGAAATGGGATCCTAATGATACCAAAGCCAAAAAACCCAAATCACCTAAAAAGAAGAAGAAAAAAAGTCCAAAGAAGAAGAAGAAAACCAGCCCTAAGAAAAAGAAAAGTCGTGCTCAGAAGAAGAAGAAGAAAACCACACCTGCCACTACCACCCGACGTAAAAGAGGTACTGCAGCCAGGACGCAAACGTACACCCGCAAAACACCACCACCCTTACTACCATCATCATCATCACAGTCCCCCATGATGATGGCAAGATCTCCTTTGGCGTCCACCTCTTCCTCTTTGTCTTCTTCACCACCCTCTTTTACCATGATGCCTGTCAAACCAGACTTAAGATCCGTGTTTCCTAATTTGATGCAAAAATGGAAACCAATTTCAAAAGTGACCCCGTCGGGACCGTCGACTTCAGCTTATTTAGCCATGGCAGCAGCCAGCCATAAAGTACCATCCCCTAAAACCAAAGTCCAAGAAAGAACTGGCATCTTACAAAGTTTAGTGGATTTATCCAAACAAGAATTGAGACGATTTAGTCCCTTGAAAACACCTCAACGTCAAGTCAGACCTGTCGTGAAGTTGGTACGTCGTACAGACAATCAGTGGAGACGTGTTCCAGTATAAAATAGAAGGGTACCCTGCTAAAAGACTTCAGACTTGTTTTCTACCGACTAAAAAAGATGGCTCCCAAACGTGCACACCACCACCAAAAAAAGAAGAAAACCACCAAAAAAGGACGACTTCCCCCTCGTCTGGCCAAACATTGGGATGTCTTGTCTGTCTTGACCAAATCCAAACCTCCGATGCGAAAACAACTCATTCAAACAGCTCCTAAAGAAATCATTGATACCGTGTGTGAATGTTGTTTGAACGTGTTGAAAGGAACGGTACCTTTGTCTAAGATACAGAAACAAAAATTAGGGAAACATCGGAATGTTCTTCGTCAAATGGTGAAAAAGAAAATACCTCTTCAACAAAAGAAAAAAATGTTGGTACAACGAGGTGGATTTCTACCTATGCTGTTAGGACCGTTGTTAAAAATAGCGGGTCCTTTGTTAGGAACAATTGCTGGACCACTTTTAGGAGGAGTCATGCGATAAAAAAAAAGAAGATAAAAAGGACCACCCTTCTCTGAAATGACCACACCTTTTTGGTACCTTTGGATGAAATGGAAGGACGAAAACTGACTTTAGTACCTTACAAACGATGGATGGAATTTCATCGTTGGAACGAACAACGGATACCTCATTTACCACCTAATCCTAATCTCAACGAAATGTCTCAGTTACAACAAGAAATACAATCCCTGATGGAACGTAACGATTTGTCCGAAACAGAAAAAACCCAACGGTACGGTCAGCTTTTACAACGTCTACAACTCTTTCGTCAAAAAGCAGTCGACGAAACAGCTCCACCCACTCTGAGAGATTTTAAGGCTCTCATGAAAAGCGAACCTAAAGTGACTATCAAAAAAGAAAAAGAAGAAGAAGAAGAGTTTTTACTAACTCCACCTCTTAAAAAAATAAAAAAGTTAGCCACCCCGGATTGGATAAAAAAGAAAAGGTCTACCCCTTTACCCTCAGAAGAGAAAAAGAAAGAAGTGAAGAAAGAAGTCAAAACAGAACCGATGACCCCTGTTCAAACCACATCTACTTTTACCCCAGTAGCACGTCGGACACGTAAACAACAACAATCCAAAAAGATACCTCACGAAGAAAAGAGTATTGGAACTTGGTTAACTTATTCTTGAGGAAAGTCATCATGGAGAAACTGTTAGCCACCATTTATTACAATCCTTGTCATGCTGCTGGTTACGGAGGAGTTCAAAAATTATATCGAGCTGCTAAAAGTCAATTGAAAAGTGTACGTTTACCCGAAGTACGACGATGGTTACAAGAACAATCAACGTACACGTTACACAAACCCATTCGACGTAAATTTTCTAGAAGTACTACTCAAGTGGAAGGGATCGATCATCAATGGCAAGCTGATTTAGCGGATGTCTCTCATTTAGCCACTTACAATCGTGGTTACAAATATTTGTTTTGTGTCATTGATGTGTTTTCCAAATTTGCTTGGGTCGTGCCTTTGACTTCTAAAAGCAGTACCGAATTGGTAAGGGCCTTAAAATTGGTCTTGAAACAAAGTGGACGTCAACCTTTACGATGGCAAACGGACAAAGGTACCGAATTTCTAAACCAAGCTTTTCAAAAAGAATTGAAACAAAGACACATTCATTTTTTTACGACCGAAAATCCTGAAACCAAAGCCAGTATCGTGGAACGTTTTCAAAGAACTTTGAAAGAACGCATGTGGAAATATTTTACACATCAACATACTCTCAAGTACATTGACGTGTTACCTCGTTTGGTCAAAGCGTACAATCAATCGTACCATCGTAGTATTGGATGTACCCCCGAAGAGGTCAGCCCTGAAAACGAAGTGTCAGTGTTTGATAAATTATTTGGTCCACCCCAGCAGATCAAAAAAAGAAAAAAGAAAACACCTTTGTTGAAGTTATTAAAGACGGGAGATTGGGTTCGTATCGGAAAAACCAAACGTACTTTTGACAAAGGTTATTTACCTAACTGGACTACCGAATTGTTTCGTGTCACTACCCCCGTCCGTGGACGTGATCCTCCCGTCTATAAATTGGAAGACATGAACGGTGAAGTACTCAAAGGAACATTTTACTTGCCTGAGTTACAACGAGTGACTAAAAAAGAAGATACCTTGTACGACGTCGAAAGCATTCTCGAACAAAGAACACGCAAAGTAGGTAAACGCCGAGTAGAAGAAGTCAAAGTACGTTGGAAAGGATATCCTCCTAGTTTTGATTCTTGGATTGCAGCTTCTCAAGTCGTCGACTATAAAAAGAAAAAGAAGTAAACTCATAACATGCCATTCAACACAGTAGCCACCCAGACGACTCCTTCGGAAAGTTCTTCTCTTCAAGAAATACAAAAACAACCCCTTTGGGTGTGGTGCGGAGAACGTGTGCCTAAAAATCAAATCGTCTTTTTCTGCCAAATCTTTGTAGTGTATTGTGTCATCGGAGCAGCCATTGCTAATTTGAGTTTACAACAAGGAGACAAACAATTGTGGACTATTTTACTCAGCAGTTGCATCGGTTATCTTTTACCTAGTCCCTCTTTGAAATTTACGTCAACGACCGACAACAGTCACCACAACAACGCTAGTTCACCTTCTTCTTCTTCGTCCAGTTACCACCACCAAAATACTACCAGTCCTCTTTTGGAACCTTTTGAACATCCTTCTTCTGTTCACCACTTGAGTGACTCCTCGGACACCAGAACCACCAATTTGGAACTATGAATGACCAATTTTATTTAACGTTACCTAGTGACAGTTCCATGGATGTGTTTCCCAACAACCGCTTATGTTGTTTCACGGCCAAATTACCTCAAGCCATTCAATTGGATCACGATACTCATTGGGAAGTGAGTTTGGTAGAAATCATTCATCCTACGCAAATCATAAACATCAACAAAACTCAAAACACTATGGTTGTACAAATCTTGAACAAAAAAATACATGATCACTTGGTAAATAATGATCCTGAAATCTGGAAAGAAAACCCTGAAGATCCAGACATGAAAGGATCATTCAAAAAGTTAGTACCAGATCCTAAATCGACTCAACCTACTGTCTATTCTCAGATTACTCTGAGAATTCCTACAGGATATTATTTTAGTCCTGAACATTTGGTGGACACCATTAGAACCCAGTTTGCACGCCAATTTAGCCAAGCCCTATCAGCAGCCAATAAATTTGTAAGAATTGCTTACCATGCTTTGGCACGACGTTTAATTGTCCAATTTTTCAAAGAGAGAGGGCAACTCCTTACTGAGAAAGATAAAAGTTTACCTTTGGAAGAGAGAAAATACTTGACCATTGAATTTTGCTCTGGATTGTTTGGTATTTTGGGTGGAAATAAAGATTTTACCGCTGAAAGTGATTTAGAGTTTGGAACCAATGTAGAATTTGGACATAAATTTAAACATCCTATTGAATTGAATGGTGGACTGAATTTAATGTTTGTGTACTCCGATGTGGTGGAGTACAACGTGGTGGGACACACCTCCGCTCCGTTACTGAGAGTCATGCCTTTCAAATTGGATATTGGTGGTGCTGGTTCTAGTATTACTGTGGAAGAAGAGGGTGGAAGTACTACCACTAGTAATTCTAGTGTTGGTGGCAACACCTTTCACGTTCACCGTGAATTTGTTCATCCTCAATATCTTCCAGTCAGTAAATCGTATTTTGACAGTGTCCAGATTAGTATAAAAGGAGATTTAGGACAAGATGTACCCTTCATTGACCAAGGAAAAGTCACGGTGAAACTACATTTTCGAAAAAAACAACAAATTCTCTAACATTCCTCAAAAAAAAAAAATGTATCCAGTGTACCAAGGAGTGGCTCGACAACGAGGACATGGTTTAGGAGATATGTTAAAATCAGCCTTTAGGACGGTAGCTCCTATTTTGAAACCGATGGTGTCTCGAGGATTTCATGCCTTAAAAGATGCCGCTTTGACACAAGGAAAAGAATTTTTGCAAAATGTCCTCATCGACAAACAAAATCCAAAAGAAGCCTTTATGAGAGCAGGCAAAAATGTGTTGATGACGACTGGTACAGATCTTTTAGGTCTCCGAGAAAATCCTATAAATACGCTTCACGCTTCAGGTTCTGACATTACTTCACAGCAGCAAGGACAAGGTAGAAAGAGACGACGACGACATCGAAATCCTTTCAAAGTTCATAAAAGAACACACGGTAGTAGTACTTCCAGAAAGAATAGAAAAAGAAGAAGAACTGGTAGAGAATTAGACGTGTTTGATTATTAAACCATTGAAAATGATGCACCGAGATTCTTGCGAATGTACCAAGTCCGAACTAGAACTGTTTTCTATGCGTCCCACCATGATGACAATGCAAGAATCCCAATGGGTGGAATTTCATCCTGTATCGTCTTTGACGGATTCAGCTCCTATCGAATTTGATATCAAAGGACAAACCGAAGATTACATCGATCTGAATAACAGTTACTTGTACCTGAAACTGCTAGTACAAAAAAGTGACAACACCCTTCCTGTGGAAGCTTCCCTAGTAGCTCCCGTCAATAATTTCTTTCATTCTTTGTTCAGTGGAATAGATTTGTACTTGAATAACAAACTGATCAGTAGCAGTTTGGATACTTACCCTTACCGTGCTTATTTGGAAAATCTCTTGTCGTACGGAAAAGATGCCAAGAACACTCATCTGGATGCTTCTGTGATCTGGAAACCTGACACCGCGGGTGCCTTCAACGACATAGCCCCGTCAACAGGGGTGAGGATTGACCAGACTGATGATGCTGCTCATAAAATAATTCCAGCAGAGCCCCATAATGTGGGATTTAACGAACGCCGAAAGAAAATCAGACGAAGTTTAGAACTGATGGATCGTTTGCATTTGGAGATGTGGTTGCAAGACAAGTATTTGTTGAACGGAGTCGATGTACGTCTGAGACTAAATCGCAGTAGTGCCGCTTTCCATTTGATAGCTTTTGCTAACGAGTGGAAAACCATCATTCAACAAGCCAAACTTTATGTGCGACGTGTAGAAGTCTTACCCAAAGTAGCTAACGACATCAGTCAAACCTTGAGCAGAACCACTGCTAAGTATCCTCTTAGACGCGTGGAAGTGAAAACCTTTACTGCAGCCTCTGGACTCCGATCCATAGTCGAAGATCACATCTTCCAAGGACAGCTCCCTAAACGTTTGATCATTGGTATGGTCAGAAATTCAGCCTTCAACGGAAACATCAGCCAGAATCCATTCCAGTTTGAACACTTTAACGTCACCAAGATAGATGTCAGTCGAGATGGTAAGACCTTGTGTACCAGACCTTTTGAACCTGACTTTAGCGACGGCCATAAAAATTACTTACGATCTTACTTGACCCTGTATGAAGCCACAGGCCAGTTAGGGCGCGACACCAGCCACGGCATTTCGTACGAGGATTTTGCAGGAGGGTATGCCTTGTGGGGTTTTGATTTCACTCCGGACCAAGGCAGCGATGAAGGACATTTCCACCCTATAAAATCAGGCCCTCTTCGTGTGGAACTTCAGTTTGGTCAACCTCTAGCCGAGACAGTGAACGTCGTCTTGTTTGCAGAATTTGATAATACTCTAGAGATCAACAGTTTGAGAGAAGTCATTCTAGACTATTAGAAGAAAAAGATGCAGCAGCACAAAGAAAAAGAACCTATGGAGATAGATGAGGGATTTTGTGAAGTGATTCACCAGTCACCAACTACTATCACCAAAGAGGATGATAATGATGACGAAGTCATTCGTTCAGAACCTAAAAAAGAAGAGACTAATACTGTTGTTACCGAGTTTGTTGGATTTTATCCTTCTCGATGGCCAGAACACGAAAAACAGTTAGTGGACTGTTATGCTGAGGAATTGAAATTCATCATTAACAGACTGATTAAAGAACAATGTTATGGATGTCAAACCGATCATCCCAGTCAGATACAACACGACAAATGTTTGATGTTGACAGGCGAAGAACAATTGGATGAATTTTTGGAAGATGCCTGGTCAAACATCTCAGAAACAGACGTGTTAACAAAGTGGTATAAAATCTTGCAGAAATATTCTTCTCCTCCACTCATTCCTAAGGAGATCAAACGGATCGAAGGACTCATTGAACAGAGTGAAAAACCTATCCGAGATAAATTTTCCTGGAATTACAAGACAGATCAATTCAAGTTCAAAGTCAGGTGTGCATTGGTGACTCAATATTTCTGTTGTTGAAGAAGGAGAAAAAAATGGATACCAGGGAACTTCATTACTTATTGAATCGTAGTTCCTATACTTCTTCTTGGAATCCTATGGTATGTGCTAAAGATGAACTACCTCATCGTAAACCAAAAAACGTTCATGCTTATGTCATCAATACTGACGACAGTCATCTACCAGGAAGCCATTGGATTACCGTGTACTTTCCCAATGAACACTGTGTGGAATATTTTGATTCATATGGATTACCTCCTTTGGAAAAAGACATCATCGAGTTTATGAGAAGAAATGCCGTCTCGACTCGATTCAATAATGTGAGACTACAAGGATCCGATTCAATGGTGTGTGGACAATATTGTGTTCATTATCTTCATCAACGCAGTCTTGGATATTCTTTAGAACATTTACTCACTTATTTTGATAGTGACTATGTTAGAAATGATGCTAAAGTACAAAGATGGTTTTGTGAACGTTATGGTTATCTCTTGTCTTTAGCTCACCATCGTAATGTACATCAAAATGATGTCGATGTAGAAAGTTTCACATTTACTTTACCTTCTCAACGTTGTCAACCTTGTAAATATGTTCCTGTTTGAAAAAAAAAATTTCATAGTTACTTGTTAATTGTTAACATAGTTATTGTTGAATAAATATCATTTTTTTGTGAATTGTTTGAAAAAAATGGTGTTGTGTGGTTTTTTATTGAAATTTGAAAAAAAAATAATGAATATGTTCTTTTCTCTCTCTTTCTATCGATCTAAAAAACCTCTCTATCTATCTATGATCTCCCTGTCGATCATCTGAAAAAAAATCTTACCATGTTTTCCATCGCGTCCGCGCGTTAAGCATATAAGGCGGTTCACTAGCCAGTGTAGTCATTCTCGTTGACTCGTCAAGATCTCAACAGTGTTCCAAGAAGAAAGAAAAAGAAGATGGCTGCCACCAAGATTACAAAGTTGAATGAAGCTATGGTGAACATAATGAGGGTGAAGAATCATTTGATGGAGACCAACCCAGAGAGAAAGACCATGACGTTCATTCAAATGGCTCATGATCTAGTAGAAGAAGTCATGAGAGAAAGACAGCAGCAGCATCAGCAGCAGCAGCAGCAACAACTTCTTCAGCAGCAATCCAGCAAGCAATTTGACGGTGAAGTCTTATGTAAGATTGACTGCGATGATTTTGCTTTCACTTTCAGTAGAAAGAGACCTGCCTGTCTGAAAGCGGTAAGACCACCCACTATCGCTAAACGTGGCCGACCTGCTGGAGCTGCCACGGCTACATCTACCTAAAAGAAGTTTAAAAAATATAAACTTCTTTAAACCCAACGGTCCTTTTTAGGGCCACCCAATCTCTAGAAAAAGATTACTTCTCTCCAATATTGCCAAAAATATCTATAAGTGTGTGTTTTATATATATATATATATATATATATATATATATATATATATATATATATATATATATATATATATTTTTTTTTTTTTTTTTCTGATAGTCTACCACCCCTCAAACAAAAAAACCCTTATATGATTTGTGTGGTGTGTGATTGATGATATATAAAAAATTTTCCCTCCCAAAAAAATTAATGTATATAGTGTGTTTGTGTGTTTGATTTGTTTTTAAAAAAATTTCCCTTCCCAAAAAAGTTGATAGTGTGTAAGTTTTTTTTTTTAAAAAAAAAATAACAAAAAATTAGCATGGTGTGTAGGTTTGATTTTTATCAAAAGTAGTTTCTTTTAGGTCCGCGCTTTTTTAGAGTCAGGGTTCATAGAGTGTAAACTCCGCGAAGCTAAGAATGACGTAGAACGAATGACGTCAGACGCTGGATAGTGGGGTAATGTTTTTTTGTTTTTTAGGTGTAAGGGATGTTTTCCTTCACGTTCGCGCTTCTAGTATATTAAAACCACGTCTTCACCGGTTAAGCTACCCCGTTTATTCAACAGAATGAACAACGTTGAAATAATAAGACAAGTTAGAGTTCATTTAGAGGTGGCGTGGCACCTCCTTCATGAAGTGGAGAAAAGGGAGGAGGAGGAGAAGGAAAAGAAAATACCAATCAGGCTCCACCCAATAATGGAAGAAAATTGGGAGCCAGAAGCGACTCATCCTCCGTCGAGCTTCACAGCTCCATGTAAACAAAATGAAGAAACATGGAGGGGGAGCTGCCCTGCATGTAGGGCAAAGCCAGGGAGGTGCCCACACCTCCTCTAAATAAACTCTAACAAAAAAAGAATCCAACGGTCCTTACCAGGACCACCCTTTTTCAAGAAAGATTAATTCTATTCCCTCCCCACACCCCACCCCACACTCCCGCCACGTTAAAAAACTCCCGTACGTAGCCAGAGTACCCACCCCATGTTAAACTTCCGTATTGGCCTCAAGTGCCCCCGCCATGTTAAACTCCCGTACGTCCCCCAAGTGCCACCCACCATGTTAAAACTCCCTTACGTCCCCCAAGTGCCATCCGCCATGTTAATTTCCCGTACGTCCCCCAAGTGCCAACATTTGTCCCTATTTACCCACCAGTTACTACTTGCTTTGACAGCTTACATAATGATGATCATGTGACATACTAGTAACAAATACCTGCTTTGACAGCTTACATAATGATGATCGTGTGACATACTAGTAACAAGTACCTGCTTTGACAGCTTACATAATGATGATGGTGTGACATACTAGTAACAAATACCTGTTTTGACAGATTACATAATGATGATGTTTGTGACATACTAGTAACAAATACTTGCTTTGACAGCTTACATAATGATGATGGTGTGACATGCTAGAAACAAACACCTGCTTTTATAACATACAACAATTTTTTTATAAACACAGCACACAGTACCTAATGCGGATAAGGATACAGAATCTATGGCACAGTCTACTCTGTCTACTAAGCAATTCTGACTGTCAGAGAACAAGGTGTATGCGTAAATGGTATATAATGGATTCTTTCACGTGTCTTCTCAACTTAGATGTATAAAAATAAGAAAATGAAGCAAGTCTAATAGAAAATACAATCCTTTTCAGGGCTGAGCCAATTCCATAGTCTGATTTCCTCGACCATTCATGCTTTTTGCCTATTTTAAAACAAGTCGGGCAAGTGCCTATTTTAAAACAAGTCGGGCAAGTGCCTATTTTCATGCTATAATCACTTTATCTATTTTTATCTGGTTTATCTGGCCGGTCATGTTAAACCTTTCATTCTAAAAGTTTAATAACATTAGGATTTTGTCATTATACGGTATCTTCTTTTTTCATAACACAATTGATACTTTAATTTCTAGATAATGTGCATACGTACTTATTTAGAAATTGGTGAAAACTGTATGCACTTTTTTCAATACCTGCTTATCAATAGTGTAATTTCCAACTCCTGTACAGTTTGCCTGTAGTGTAATAGTGTAATTTCCAACTCCTGTACAGTTTGCCTGTAGTGTAATAGTGTAATTTCCAACTCCTGTACAGTTTGCCTGTAGTGTAATAGTGTAATTTCCAACTCCTGTACAGTTTGCCTGTAGTGTAATAGTGTAATTTCCAACTCCTGTACAGTTTGCCAATTAAAATATAATGACTGGAAAAGAGATATCTACAGTGAATTAATTGATTTTAATACATTGTTTTGTTTTGTAAAAATTTATATTTTTGTCGGTACTTGAATTCGTGGGTTGGTGAGAAAGTTCCATTGTTTTATTGTTTTCATATAAAATCATTGTTTATTGGGTCTTTAAATTCGTGGTCTGAAGCAACCAGAAAATCCCCCAAAATTGACACCACAAGAAAAATAGCAAATTCACAGTATTTCAAAAGATAAATATGTTTTAATTATGGCAATTTTAAATAATCCCTAAAGGCACCAACACAACTATTATTATGTAAACAAGAGTACTGCAAAACAGCACATGATACACCCTTCTTGTGACCTTTTCCATATTAATAACCTTGACCTTTGAGCTATGGACTCAGCTATAGTATAATAAGATGTGGAGCTGGGTAAAGTTGCATCAAAATATTTGTAGGTGTTCAAAGAGACAGCATGGATACAGAAACAATCAACTGACTTACATTATCCTATGCTGTGACCTTGACCTTGAAGGCAGGGTGTGTGACTGTGAATAAGTGAGAAACTGTCAAATCAAGATATATAACAGGCCAAAATTTAATTAAAATATCTTCATTTGTTCAAAAGTTATGCTGTCAATTTCAAGATGACCAGGTGATAATTGTTAATAATATAACATATCAGATATATCTGGCATGTTTGGAAATAAAAGGCACTCATCTCTAATGATTAGCCACCTGAATTTCTTTAAAAGCATGATCAATGTACCAAAACTGTTGCACAAGTATTGTTTATCATCTATTGTTTAAGTAATAATAACAAGACACCAACTGTTATGTATGATGTTTATATAATATTATAAATATTTTAGGAAATTATAAATGTTTCTTCACTTTAATATTTGCTTAAATCTTAATGTTTATCAGGAAAAACATGTTTAACTAGTGTCCTTGAATTAGGTTGTTTTGATCAATATGTTTTCTCAATTTGAAGGTCAAGGTTGAATTTTGTTTACAGGTAGAATTCCATTAAGATGACACACATTCTAGAACATTCTGTCATGTGACCAATCTTTATATATACCATGTTTGGTGGACATTTTTTCAGTTTTGACATTACCATCAGTCTTGTAAAGAGCTATTACAGTTGTGAAAATTCATTCCAAATTCTAAGAGAGGAATTATTTTAAATATTCATTGGATTATAACAGTGCTCATAAACTTTTGGATTTTGGATTTTTAATTGATGATTTTGGAATTTAAGTGAACTTATTCAGATATTTTGGAATACTTCATTTTGACATCAGCACATCAAGATTACTAGTACATCAGGACTTTGGAGACCATTAGCACATCATAACATTCAAGGACACAGCCGTGAATTCGGAACATTCTATATTTAGGACTTGTGATTAGAACAATCATTCTTATTGGATTATTAGGATTTCAAAACACATTACTGTAAGTGACTTTTTGATTTTTCATTTTAATTATCTAGTAATAAATTGCTTGTTGATTTTTACTTGATTTGTTGGTTTCACTTTCTTTCTGTTACATTTTTCTTAGACCATAGAGTCGTAACAGAAATTGGGGGCTCGTCGTTCCGGGATCTGAATTTCTTTAAAGCATATTAGAGATATTAAATTTATCTTTGAAATTCATATTGATTTTGTCTCTGAATTTTTTTTGTCTTTGGCAAAGATTTTTAAATAGAGAAATTTTTGTGTGTGAAACCAACAAGCATTTACAATGGCATCTAATGTTCAGAATTTCATTTCAAAACCTACCCAGGAGGGGTTAGAGTGCATGAGAAAGGATGAGTTGCTCGAGCTTGCCAGAAAATACAGTCTATCTGAGGCAAAAGTATCATTGACAAAACAGGAGATAAAGATTATTTTGATTCAGTATTTAGTAGGAAAGGGAATTTTTGAAAATAGTGCTTTAAGTTTGAAGAGAAAGCCTGTATCTGGTTCTGACAGGAAATTAAGGGAATTAGAGTTAAAGAACCAGATGGATTTAGAATTGGCAAAGCTTCAGATTCAGAGAGAGAGAGAAAAAGAAGAGAGGCAGATGGATAGAGAAAAAGAAGAGAGGCAGATGGAGAGAGAGAAAGAAGAGAGGCAAATGCAGATGGAGAGAGAAAAAGAAGAGAGGCAGATGGAGAGAGAGAAAGAAGAGAGGCAAATGCAGATGGAGAGAGAGAGAGAGAAAGAAAGAAGATAGACAAATACAAATGCAGATGCAGATGCAAAGAGAAGAAAGGGAAATGCAATTTAAGTTAAGAGAATTAGAACTGGCAAACAGAGCACACTCCACTCCTTTAAACACAAGTCCAGGTTTTGATGTTACTAGATATATTAGGTTAGTACCCCCTTTTCAGGAAAAAGAAGTAGATAAATATTTTCTTCATTTCGAGAAAATAGCTGAAAACTTGAAATGGCCCAGAGAGCATTGGACTTTGTTATTACAAAGTGTACTTACTGGCAAAGCTCGTGAAGTCTACACTTCACTGTCAGTACAACAAAGCACTGATTATGATGTGGTTAAGGAGTACATCTTGAAAGCTTATGAGTTGGTACCAGAGGCATATCGACAAAGGTTTAGGAATTGTAGAAAAGAAACTGGACAAACTCATGTCGAATTTGCAAGGGATAAAGAACAACTATTTGATAGGTGGTGCTCAGCCAAGAAAGTTGATCAAGCTTATGATAACCTCAGACAGCTCGTATTAATTGAAGAGTTCAAGAGGTGGATCCATAGTGATGTTAAAACCTATCTTGACGAGCAGAAAGTGGAAACTTTGGAAAATGCTGCTCGTATGGCTGATGATTATTCCTTGACTCACAAAATTTCATTTGGCAATAAGTCGTCCTCTCAGCAGTTTTCTGGTAAAAAAACCATTTCAATCTCATTCGAGTACTTCCAAATTTCACAACAGCACAACTGTTAGGAATCAAACATCTGATAAGACTGATCAGAAATCCTTATCTCTTCCTACGTGCACTTATTGTAAAACGAAAGGGCACGTTATTTCTGATTGCTTCAAGTTGAAAAATAAGCAACAGAGTAAAGACAGAGCTTTTCCAAATGCTCTTATTTCTACGAGGTCAAGGTCACGGTCTTGTATTGAAAGCAATACATTTGTTGGGTCAAACAAACCCCAGTCTGATTCTATTTTGGAGGCTTATGAACCATTCATGTCAGAAGGTTCTATATCACTTATTGGTGATTCTGCCAAACCTATCCCAATTAAAATATTAAGGGACACTGGAGCTTCTCAGAGTCTTTTAGTATCAGGTACTTTGCCTTTGTCTGAGGAGTCTTCTTCAAGTGAAAGTGTTCTTGTTCAGGGAGTAGAGTGCGGCTTTGTAAATGTTCCTCTCCATTGTGTAAATTTGGCATCAGACTTAGTTTCTGGACCTGTGACTGTTGGGGCAGTGACTTCTTTACCCATAGACGGTGTTCATTTATTACTAGGCAATGACCTAGCTAGAGATAAGGTTGTGGTTAATCCACTTGTAACTGACAAGCCTTGTTTGGATCAGAAAGTTGATCCTGTCGAAACTGAAATCCCTGATTTGTACCCTGCTTGTGCAGTTACTAGAGCTATGGCAAAAAGAGCTCTTGAGAGTGATGTTGATCAGGATATTATTCCTTTAGCTGACACATGTATTGGTCAGTCTTTTGATGAGGTCACTTTTTCCTCAGGTATTGATCAATCAAATGGTATTGATCACAGTGATCATCTTTTGGCAACTCATTCTCTTTGTTCTAATCAGGATGACAAACGACAATCCCTTGTCGTTGAACAGGAGCAAGATCCCGAGATATCTTGTTTGTTTCAGAGGGCTATTAGTGAAACTGAAGCAACACAAGTTCCTGTGTGTTACTTTGTGAAAAATGGGGTCCTTATGAGGAAATGGAGACCATCTGATGTACCCGCTGGTGACGAGTGGTCAGTGAGCTATCAAATTGTTGTTCCTAAGTCATATCGACAGGAAATTCTTAATTTAGCCCATGAAACTCCTTTGGCTGGTCATTTAGGAGTCCGTAAGACTTATCACAAGATCTTGAATCATTTTTATTGGCCGAAACTCAAAAGTGATGTTTCTAAATACTGCAGATCTTGTCACACTTGTCAAATGGTAGGAAAACCCAATCAGAAGATACCTAAGGCTCATCTGCAACCTATTCCTGCATTTGATGAACCATTTAGTAGAATAATAGTAGACTGTGTTGGTCCTTTACCTAAAACCAAGTCAGGCAACCAATACTTGTTGACCATCATGTGTGCATCTACAAGATTTCCAGAGGCAATTCCTCTGAGAAATATAAAAACTAAAACTATTGTGAAAGCTTTGGTGAAGTTTTTTTACACTTGTTGGCCTTACCCAATCTGTCCAGTCGGATCAAGGGTCAAATTTTATGTCTGGAATTTTCCAACAAGTTATGCATGAATTAGGCATCCAACAGTTTAAATCTTCTGCCTATCACCCTGAAAGTCAAGGTGCTTTGGAAAGATTTCATCAAACTTTGAAGAATATGATTCGATCATATTGCTTTGATACAGAAAAGGATTGGGATGAGGGTGTTCATTTGTTGTTGTTTGCTGTTAGGGAATCAGTTCAAGAGTCGTTGGGTTTTAGTCCCTTTGAACTAGTTTTTGGTCATACTGTCCGTGGACCATTGAAATTATTGAAAGAGAAACTTCTTTCAAATGAAGACTCAAAGATTAATCTTCTTGATTATGTTTCTGATTTCAAATACAAGTTGTCAAAGGCCTGTGAAGTAGCAAGAACTAATCTTCACAATACCCAGTCAAAAATGAAATTAAGGTATGACAGAAATTCACAGGAAAGGAGTTTTAAGCCTGGTGACAAAGTTCTGGCTCTCTTTCCCATACCTCAGAATCCTCTTCAGGCTAAATTTTATGGCCCTTATACCGTTGAAAAGAAAGTAAATGACTTAAATTATATCATTAACACTCCTGGGAGACGGAAACAGAAACAACTTTGTCATATAAATATGTTAAAGGAATATTTTGACAGAGATAGCCCAGCTAATTATTCTGTTAATTTAGTTGTACCTGTCCCACACAGTGAAGATATCAACGATGGAGTACGATCAGACTATAGTGACTCTGGTATAACCAATCTTCGGAATTCAGAAATATTGAACAACCTAGACCAGAAACTTTCACATCTACAACAACAGGAAAGAAATGAACTAAAACAGCTATTACATGACTATGAGCACTTGTTTCCTGATGTTCCAACACGAACAAGTAAAATTTATCATGACGTTGACATTGTAGATTCTGCGCCTGTGAAACAGCATCCTTATAGGATGAATCCTCTCAAACAGAACTATCTGAAGAAAGAAATTCAGTATTTACTGGAGAATGATTTCATAGAACCAAGTAAAAGTAACTGGAGTTCACCATGTATTCTTGTTCCCAAGCCAGATAATACATTCCGTATGTGTACTGACTATAGAAAAGTCAACAGTGTCACCAAAACTGATTCATTTCCAATCCCAAGAATGGACGATTGCATTGATAAAATTGGAAATGCGGAATATGTCACCAAGTTTGACCTTTTAAAAGGATTCTGGCAAATTCCACTGACGGAAAGGGCAAAAGAAATTTCAGCATTTGCAACTCCAGATGGACTTTATCAATATAAAGTCATGCCGTTTGGAATGAAAAATTCGCCTGCAACGTTTCAACGTCTGATGAACATGATAACATTTGGTCTTGATAATTGTGACGCTTATATCGATGACGTCATTATCTACAACAACACCTGGGAAGATGATTTGGAAACCATTCGAAAATTCTTTGATCGACTCAGCGATGCGAATCTGACAATTAATTTGAGCAAAAGTGAGTTTTGCCATGCTTGTGTCACATTTTTAGGACATATTGTGGGACAAGGTCAAATTAAACCTATAGAAGCTAAGGTCAAAGCTATCTCTGAATTTCAAGTTCCAATTTGTAAAAGGCAACTGATGCGATTTCTAGGTATGGCTGGATATTATCGGAAATTTTGTTCCAATTTTTCCAAAATTGCTGAACCTTTGACAAGTTTATTGAGTAAGAAAGCCAAATTTTATTGGTCTGACAAGTGTCAGGAATCTTTTGACAAGTTAAAGGCCATGCTTAAGAATGCACCAGTTCTTTCTGCACCAAATTTCAGCCAATCATTTAAATTATCTGTTGATGCAAGTGATGTAGGGGTTGGTGGAGTATTGATTCAGGAAGACAAAAGTGGTGTGGATCACCCTGTGTTATTTTTCTAAAAAACTAAACAAGCACCAGAAAAATTATTCTACAATTGAGAAGGAATGTTTGGTTTTGATATTGGCTTTACAGCATTTTGAAGTGTATGTCACCTCAGCTCTTTCTCCAATTATTGTGTACAGTGATCACAATCCCCTTACTTTCATCAACAAAATGAAAGATAAAAATCGGAGATTGTTGAGATGGAGTTTGATATTGCAAGAATATAACATTGACATCAAACACATCAGGGGAAAAGACAATGTGATTGCAGATGCACTCTCACGTGCCTAGAAATGTAATATTGCTTGATGTAATTAAGTCCAGTATCATAAAACATGTTCTTATGTAATTTTGGTTATTATAGTATTAGATGTATATTCAAAAGAAAGCTTTATTATATAAATCTTTCTTTTTCTTTATGAGGGGAGGTGTTATGTATGATGTTTATATAATATTATAAATATTTTAGGAAATTATAAATGTTTCTTCACTTTAATATTTGCTTAAATCTTAATGTTTATCAGGAAAAACATGTTTAACTAGTGTCCTTGAATTAGGTTGTTTTGATCAATATGTTTTCTCAATTTGAAGGTCAAGGTTGAATTTTGTTTACAGGTAGAATTCCATTAAGATGACACACATTCTAGAACATTCTGTCATGTGACCAATCTTTATATATACCATGTTTGGTGGACATTTATTCAGTTTTGACATTACCATCAGTCTTGTAAAGAGCTATTACAGTTGTGAAAATTCATTCCAAATTCTAAGAGAGGAATTATTTTAAATATTCATTGGATTATAACAGTGCTCATAAACTTTTGGATTTTGGATTTTTAATTGATGATTTTGGAATTTAAGTGAACTTATTCAGATATTTTGGAATACTTCATTTTGACATCAGCACATCAAGATTACTAGTACATCAGGACTTTGGAGACCATTAGCACATCATAACATTCAAGGACACAGCCGTGAATTCAGAACATTCTATATTTAGGACTTGTGATTAGAACAATCATTCTTATTGGATTATTAGGATTTCAAAACACATTACTGTAAGTGACTTTTTGATTTTTCATTTTAATTATCTAGTAATAAATTGCTTGTTGATTTTTACTTGTTTTGTTGGTTTCACTTTCTTTCTGTTACATTTTTCTTAGACCATAGAGTCGTAACACCAACACATACTTGCTGTTTGATAAATAATTAAATCGATAAAAATAACTGTTCTCAAATCATTCAGTTATATGAATAAATCATTACATGAAGTCTACCTTTCATTACTGTTGATGTAGTTGAAGACATGAGTCTGCTAGTGTATCTAGATAAAAGACGAAACTTAACATATTAAAACATTATTAAAATTAAGTTAACACAGTTCTGTTTAATTTTTCAGTTCAGGGTCTTTTACCTAAACATCTCTCTCCCTCTTAAAAATCTAGCTATTTCCAAAACCTTTATCTTTCTATTCATTTATCTGTCCATATAACTACATGTCTGTCTTTGCTTTTCTAACTCTATATGCATTCTAACCCTTCCTTTTTTCTCTCATTGACATATCTATCTACATGTACTATTACATATATCTTTTTTGATAACTTCAATTATTGGCATATGGTTTTAATGTGCAATCAAAGATGAAAAGAAACCAAAAGTTCCTTATTTTTAACTTTCATTGTGATTATATGTTGTCATATTTTGGGGCAAGCTCAAATCTCCCAAGAGCAAGTTCAATTTTCCAGTCAGCTTGCCTTAGGGCAAGCTGACTTGTATACAATTTGTCAAGCCCTGGGTTCAAAGGTTATACTGTGAAGAGGTATACAAGTCACAGAATGAGATTTTCCCATGCAGTAACCTTGACCTTGAGACAGGGGCATGGCTATGGTATATTACACACTGTCTAGTCGTGATATTAACTTGGACAAAGTTTTATGAATATCTCTTTAAACATTACAAAGTTATGCACTAGACAAGCAAATGTTAACAGACAGATGTACATAAGCCTGCTCACACGTCTAGACATACGGATGGACAATACAATAACATAATACACCCAACTATAGACATGCATTTATCTTTCTAGATAGGTAGCTCTTTTTAAGTCATAATTTCAATTATAACATGAAAAATAAACAAAATTCAGCTTGTTTATTTGATTGCATTCTATGGACCTAGTACTACAGACTCTTGGGTACATATACATGAATGCAACTTTTCTTTTGCTAATAAAGAGTATAAGGCTGTAACATTTACACATGTCAATGGCTCAGTTTAGTTTACTGCATGTCAATGTTTACAAAATCAGTAACCGTGTAAACAAACATGCATATGGCTGTCAGTGACACAGGAACATATTACACATTTCCACATCTTTCCTTTAGTAGGATTTTTTTAATTAATTCTTTTCTTAAAGTATGGATGTGTTTCACATCCAATGTGGCATCACTAGGGAAAAGCCTAAGTTGATGAGAATTGGTTGTACTGCGCATCACATAACATTACACATTAGGTTGATGTACTGATAATATAAACATAACCTTTGATGACTAACATTTTATTTTAAAGAAACACAGTGTCAAGTTTGTTGGTCACTGCAGAGTTTGTTTAGTCATTGTGGAGCCTGCAAAAGCATCATGTGCACATGTCCAGGCATTATCAATATTTTCATCAAGTACATGTATGTAGCAGTACAAAACAGTATCATGATGATTCTATGGAGGTTCTATCCAAGTTGTCAGATATATATTCAACCAAGACATGTCTTACAAACTTAGTCCTGTCATATTAAGAGGTAAAAGACATACAGCAAATGAAACGATCACAAGATGAGTGAAGTATGGCATACACATTGCCAATGCCTTACTTATAAATAGCTGACTGCTGTTAGCCTAATGTGCAGATTCTGGGAATAGTTGAGTTTCAATTATTGTATACTGTGTGCATGTTTAGAAATTTTAGTAAATGTTGCAGCTTTACTTATGAAAATAATTAACAGAACAATATGCTCATGAAGTTATGTACATGTAATACACATCATAAGCCTGATTGGCTGCTGATGCAATTCCCATCTGTGCCTGACCTCGGTGTAACTGATATACATGTACCATATCCCTGACTATGCCCCCTGTCTCAGGGCAGTCACTGTTTCAAAGCACTACCATTATTATCACAGACAAACACTTGTAACTTCAAAATGAACTGAAAAGCAAACACCAAAACTGCAGTGCTCAGCCATACTATATGTAATGTACTCTGAAAAAAAAAAAGGTTGATCTGTAAAACTAATAAATAAATAAATAAATAATTAAATGAAAAGAGGTTAATAAATAGATGAGGTAAAATCTATGGATTTCAAGGTGTGAGTTTTCATAGCATGTAATTTTCAAGTGTAGATAATGATTTTATGTGCCTGTCTGTCTCTCTCTCTCATTTCCTATCCAATACAGTATTTGCTATATGCTCATGAGAGAAACATTTTTAAAAAACATTGAAGTGACTCTTTTTTATTTTATTACATAAATACAATTTTAGATAATATGGTTTTGGAGTTCGTAATGTCCAATTCATTGCCACATGAAAAGCAATATGTATATCATGCACCTAGTTTAAGAACAACCAGAGTGTGTGCACTGAGTGACTGATTCTGGCTGTCTGAAGTGTAACCTGAGTGTGCACTTAGTGACTGATTCTGGCTGTGTGAAGTGTTGTGCTAGCTAGAGACAACTGGTCTGTGAGACATGTGAGCTATGGTACCCGGTAATTGGAAACAATGTTCATTTAAGAGGTGGTTTTCTTCTGAAGTGAGTGTAGCTTCTAAACAGGCCATTTATGTAATCAGGCAACTGACAACCAGTATATCTATCATGCAAGCTCTTTTTCTTCATGAGCTGTAAAGTGAGATGAAACAGGTTCATGTTAGAATTCTGGATATTGCAAATATTTTTTTCAAACAAAGAGAACTGTATCAATAGATATCCATGTCAAAGTTCAGTAAACCTGACCTATTTCCCCATGTATTTTAAAACAGTCTTTACTGTTCTCTCTGGTGAAGAGTGATGTCCAAACGTTTGCAAATAGGGCTGCTGTGTTTCAGTATACAGTAAAACTGGATTTAAGTGACTTCTGCTATGAGTGACCACTTGTCATTTACCATCAAAATCACCATACACAGATTAATTTTACTATATATTAAGTATACTGGCAAGAGCAACCACCTGATAAAATCCACCAGCTATGAATGACTGTATTGCAAAACCAGATATAAACACTACAGACCTTAATATAATCCTTTGCAACCAGGTAGTTTCTGCAGGCCGAGTGCACATTTTTCTGAACTGATGTGCACAAAACATTGAGGGAAAAAGCTGAGTCTGGTTATCAAGCTGATGCTACAGATTTGTAAACCAGACTTAAGTACATGTCACAAACTGCCACTGTTGTGCAATAGTCATCTACATTCCTATTATGAAAAACCATTCTGTCTTTAAAGGAAGCAATTATGGATGCACATAGTTCATTTAGAGAGAGATCTTCTCACCCTGCTTAGTTTCACTGTTACACAGCATGTTGGGTAATGCAGTAAATCCATTGTTTGTCTGTGGAGTTATAATGGTCTGGGTGAATGAGGTTTACATCTTTTTTCTCTTAACAAGTTATTTGCTTTCCTGGATGATTTAATTCAATAGTTATTGTAAAGGTTCCTATTATGTGTTGCTTTATGAATGTTACCGCTATTAAAACTCACATAAAACACCAAAAGTGCCATGGTAAGATCTCATACATTACTGCTGTTAAAACTCACATAAAACACCAACAGTGCCATGGTAACATCTCATACATTACTGCTGTTAAAACGCACATAAAACACCAACAGTGCCATGGTAACATCTCATTCATTACTGCTGTTAAAACTCACATAAAACATCAACAGTGCCATGGTAACATCTCATACATTTCTGTTATTGAAACTCACATAAAACACCAACAGTGCCATGGTAACATCTCATACATTACTGCTATTAAAACTCACATAAAACACCAACAGTGCCATGGTCACTTCTCACATATTACTGCTGTTAGAACTCACATAAAACACCAACAGTGCCATGGTAACATCTCATACATTACTGCTGTTAAAACTCACATAAAACACCAACAGTGCCATGGTAACATCTCATGCATTACTGTTATTAAGACTAACATAAAACACCAACAGTGCCATGGTAACATCTCATACATTACTGCTGTTAAAACGCACATAAAACACCAACAGTGCCATGGTAACATCTCATATATTACTGTTATTAAGACGAACATAAAACACCAACCATGCCATGGTAACATCTCATCATCTGTTCACCTTAGCATGCATGTTACATCCTTTTGTTTATCAAGATGATCCATGTACATGTATTATGTCATGGGTGATTTAGGGTTTAGCTTTTGGCTCTAAATACATTTACTGATCATCATTTTTCATTGCTAACTTTGCAATTCATATGGTAACAGACTTAATGTTAACTTAAAATGAAAATGGAAAGGCCTATGTTTTTTTTAATTATTTATTGATATATAATTTCTTTTTAAAGATGAATGCATGTAATATTTTAACAAGGATCATTGATAAAGATAAAATATATGTACTGTGATTATATGTATTTTTCCCCTTTTAAACCCAGCTTGAAAAGTGACCTTCATATACTGGCTTATTATGAGACTACCTGTCTCAAGAGACCATTTTTTGTTGGCAGAAGGGGTGGTCTATCATGACGGGTATAACTATATTGTCAAAATCATAAGTATGCCTGCAAGATTTTAGATTTTGTGTCCTACTTACTTTATCTACTGTATATACAAAACTGAATTCTGAAAGCCCCCTTCCAATAAAAAATGTTGTTTTATGTGAATTTTTGGACTTAAGCCCCCCCCCCCCAGTTGTGGGAGTTGCTTGGGCAGTTGCTATGACACTGACGGCATCACCTATATATAAATGACACTCAAGGAACCACACAAGTTTGTAAAATTAATTATAGACAGGTGCCATTTATGTCAAATTAGAAAAATGATTATGTAATTAGGAAAGGGACCTAAAAATACTGTTCTATAAGAGCAGGTGTTCTATATATGAAGGTGTATGTAGAAGCAGGTTTCACTGTACAGTTATTTTTAGATATGTGTTTATTATACAGATTTTACAAATGGATTTTAACTGATTAATTAATAGATGTCATTATCATCTTGCAGAGAATTCTCACTTGAATGAATATATATATATATATATATATATATATATATATATATATATATATATATATAAAATGCTACAAAAATATAAATGGCATGTATATGCTATACGTAACACATTACATTACTACAAAAGTATGTGAATCAGTTAACATGTTACTATAACTGCATATTTACAATTAAAGGACATTATATTCCGACATAAGCTGTTAGCTCTTTATCATTCTACATGTACACATCAATATTTCTCAAACAAACTTGACTGGAATTTAGACCACCATTTTATGAACAAATCACTGAAAATGAATAAGGGCAAAATGTTAAATTTAAACTAATATATCTATGGATGGTTATTACACTTTGCTGTTGAATTGAAATTAATATATCTATAGATAGTTATTACACTTTGATGTTAAATTTAAATTAATATATCTATAGATGGTTATTACACTTTGATGTTATATTTAAATTAATATATCTATGGATGGTTATTACACTTTGATGTTAAATTTAAATTAATATATCTATAGATAGTTATTACACTTTGATGTTAAATTTAAATTAATATATCTATGGATGGTTATTACACTTTGATGTTAAATTTAAATTAATATATCTATGGATGGTTATTACACTTTGATGTTAAATTTAAATTAATATATCTATAGATAGTTATTACACTTTGATGTTAAATTTAAATTAATATATCTATGGATGGTTATTACACTTTGATGTTAAATTTAAATTAATATATCTATGGATGGTTATTACACTTTGATGTTAAATTTAAATTAATATATCTATGGATGGTTATTACACTTTGATGGATGCTGAGTTTTTAAGTTCTATAGTAACATATTTGTACAAAGAATATGATTGCAAAATACATGTAGTTCTCCAGTTGCCTATGATAATAATGTAAGGATTTATTTAGATTTTTTTAAATACAATAAACTGTATGATTAGTAGGTACCCACTACATTTTTTAATACTGAAATGTACAGAATATAGAGAGGATATTTGCTTGAAATGAGTGAATAACAGATATATTTCATCTCGTGGGTGCAAAACTCAGTATTTTCACGAGTGGTGAAGCCACGAATGAAAATACTTACGTTTTTCATCCACGAGATGAAATATATCCGTTATTCACTTGGAGCAAGCAAATATTTTTTTTTATTTTATGCTCAAGCAATTTTGTATAACACACTGAAGTAGCTGATTTTTCTTACTGCATGCTGTGCGATGTCAGCAGTTTACCATTTATGTTCTGCTCTTTGTGTATATTTGCACATAAAATATCAGTAGTTACATAATGCTCCTTCCCAATTCAATGTAAAATAGCAGATAAAAAGAAAATGAAAAAATTTTTTTTGGGTCTATTGTTGCATTTGAACACAGTTCGCCTGGATGCGAAGCGGCCATCTTTACCATTACGCCACGCTAGCATCTTAAAAAAAGTATGAAATTTCTTCCTTATAATGTTATCAATGTCTATTGATGGCCAATGAAAAAATATGGTATTTTTTCACTGCATTGAAATATCACGATTATTTCACTTGAAAAATCCAGTATTTCACTGCCTAGCATACAATAAATATTTGTGTTACCTACTACATTTTATAATATTGAAATTGTACAGAATATATATTTGTGATAAAAAGTTCATTTTGCTATACTTATTTAGAGGAGAAATATCTGTATAAAAGAAATAAAACCCCACTTAAATTTAGTGTTACAGAAATGATACCAAATTTTGCATCTGAAACATATTTGAATATAAAATCTGCTCAAATGTCCTATATTTATGCAAGGTAGGATTAGAGCCTAGTAACCTCCACTGAAACATCATTATCACCAAGATCATGAGACTTTTCTATAGGTCCTTGTACATCAAGATATGGAGCTGTGTACTGCCTAGACTCTATGGGATGGCTTTCTGTGGAACTCTCTTCATCAGATATGACAGACTCCATCATGGTCATTGCATAATCTATCTCTCCTTGGCTTTCATCCCTTGATATGGATTTCCCATTATCATCATCATCATCTTCCATGTGAGTGCCAAAATTTCTACCTTGTCTCTTCTGAGCTAATTCGACTACATGATAAGCTGGATTATCATAGACCAAATCACTATCAAACTGTTCATGTATCTGCTGACCTGCACGAGGTCGCCATCGTTCGCCACTCAAGATTTCACTGTGATATGAGGCAGAACTGGCAGCAGATACCGTTGATCTTTCACTGTGTGGTACATTAAACTCTTGTTTCAGTGGGTAGCCATTGTCTCCTTCAATAGCAACAACAGCTGAATTTTCCTGTCCAGCAACAGCATGTCTTTCTCTTCTTCTGCTCTCGTGGATCCTGTGAAAGAATTAAAAGAACATACCATCATATTTTTTTTGTTGGTTTCATCATCTGAGAGGTTTGTCATTGGACTACATACCATACTACAGTTCAACATACCATAATGCCAACCTTCCTACAACAATCATCACCTCTGATAGTCTACCTGTGCTTAATCTTCCAAACCATACTTTCTACTTATATCACCCTTAAAGCAATCACATCTCTTAAACAACCAAAATTTTCCATCTAGCAGGTAAAAAAAGATGATGCTATGTTAGACATAGTTTCAGCAAAAAATATGAAATCAGTATTAAGTTGTTCAGAAGATACGAATACAGGTAGAGGCATAAAAAATATTTATCCAGTGACAACAGATAACAGATGCTGACTTTGCCACTGGCAAAGGAATGATTGACATCTATATCAACTGTTAGAAAAGCAGACACTAGTATGTACAATAAGTTCATACAGAAGAATGTTAACCCTAAGAGCACACCTTCTGCTCATCTTTAGCTCCAGTCTGCTTAAAGATAAACTATTTCAAATTCTCCCATCATATAATCATTGTAAAACAAATTGTTATTTGCCAAGATATTGAAAAGCATAGAACATGCCATACTTTAGCATATAAAAACTAAACAAAGATAAAACTGAAATATATTTTGGTGTGGTTTTGTTAAACGAAACCTTGATGGTACCCATAAACCTCTGATAAACCCAACAAAGCTTCAATGGCACGACTTTAAAATTAATTTTGTCCAATATATCCTTGACCTGCCATGGTTAGTGCCCTTAACAAGAATTTTAATACTTGCATTAAAATACTGCACAAAACTATTAAAATCACTTTAGAAGGTGTTCCACTAAATCCATTTAGTTCATTCATTGTTGAAAAATGTTTTTAAACCCTCAAAATCATTTGTGAGTTACCATTTTTCCGAGCATGTCAAAGTGACCTATTTCCAGAAGTTTATTCATCAAATACATGTAGGTTTTGAACTCCATGGACAGATGAATGAAGTTCTGCAACAGAATAACATCTTGTTGATAAGGAATCTGAAGCGAAGGAAGAGAGAAAAAAGGGATTTCTAGTACTGATATAGAAGACTGCTCACCCTTGTAGTTCAAAGTAATGAATGTGTAGGTGGTTCAGAAGAGTGACATGATTCTGTTCATGATTTTCGTGAAAACCCAGGGATTTTGATTCAGACTGAAATGGAGTACCCTGAACTGGTAAATAATGTTCCTGAAAGTGAACCTCAGAAATTTTCAGGAAAACTTGTGAATGGGAAATGAAGGTATGAATCTTGGAGGTCTAGGTTGACTGCAAAAATTCCCTCCTGAATGGTGCTCAGTCTCCAGCCTGAACTTGGGTGCCCGAATGTGTTGGTTGAGAGAGTTTAGTGTGATAACTGGTTAGAGCTTGCCATTGGCTTCAGGAACTAGAAAAGGTCTGGAGTAAAATCATGTTGAGTTTGTGTTGAGAATGAGCTCTAGTGTTGTTTTCGTGAGTTTTTATTTCTGCTGCAGAACATCTGCTTTGTATTTGTCCCTGAGGATGTCTGCTGTGAAAGGAACCCTTGATAGTGGAGGAGGGTTGAGGACTGTAATCTGGATGCTCTCAAGATGTTTTGCAATACCCATGGATCCTCTGGGCAGAGTCTGTGGTAAAACACTTAAGTCTTCCCCTACCGAGATGACAGAAAATGGCAGTATGAGCATGGTATGATTTTTGGTGGGAAGGAGGCTGCTGAGGAGAGAAACTACTCAAAGATTCTCTTCCCATGTCTTGTAATCACTTGCTCTGGGAAACTGGGCCCTTGATGAGGAGTAAGGTTTGAAGGAAGGTTCCCCATTTGGCATGTATAGAGGGATCCTTCCTATTGTTCTGGTCCCTTGTAGGAAACGAGGACTGGGCTCTGAGTCACTGGGCCTCCATAAGGTCGGCCTCATTGGCTTCTGTTTTTCTGATCTCTGTGTGACCATGGAAAGGGAGATTGAAAGGCAAAGGATCAGATCTGAGGGCTGCCTTGTGGTGATATTTGGGCAGTGTGGATGCGGATAGAAACCCATCTCTCTCTCTCTCAGTGAGCCGGAGCTTAATGTAAGCAGCTATAGAATTGAGTGCTGAACGTCTCTGTTGAGTACTACAGCCATGTGCGAGACTGATTATAAGGCATGTTTGTCAGCAGTGGTCTCAGTAGTGGAATCTAAGCTCTCCTCAAATTGCTGAAATAGAGACCAGACTGAGCATGGAGCCAATAACTATGACACTGAAAACCAGTTGTGTCCAGGAAAGATTTCCAGTTCATGCACACACATCATGGCTTGAACATTCCCAGGCCATCAATATCTCTGTGACTTTGGTGCGGAAAATAGGCACGTGTTTTGTAGAAGACTGGATTGAAGTTAGATGGGAGTCATTATGAGAAGAAATGCCTGTTGATGCAGGGTCCTTGAAGGTGATTTTCAAAGTAGTGCAAGATCCCAGTGGCTTGACCAGACTGTGTTAAATGACTGAATGAAGGCTGGTTTTTGACTAGGAGGTTGATGGATGCAGGAATTTAAAAAATCATTTTCAGAGCAGGAGGCTGAGAACAGAACTCTGCAGACAGAAGCTGGATGACTTATTCAATGGATGCATGGAAAGCTGAGTCTTCCATGGACATCATCAGACTGTGTAGCAAAGAAGGGCCTTGTGAATGCACAACATCCTCAAAGTCAGAGGTGTGGAGAGCGAGTGAAACTACCTGCGATGGTAGCAATGACTGGATGGGGGAAGCGAGTAGCTGTTGGCTTTGATCATTGTCAAAGGTATGAGATAAGTACCAGGTAGCCTGATAAGGGAAACTGCTGCAGCCAGTACCAGGTTGTGATGGAGCTGGGACCAGTGATGGAACCATCTGGTGTCAATCTGTGTTACCTTCACAAGTCTGGTACTGGATATTGTGGGAGACATGATCACCAAATCTGGTGCCAGTTGCACTGTGCATCTGCAACAGGGCTGGGGCTGGAAATGGTGTGATTGGGTACCAGACCTTGTTTGAAAATTGGGTTTGTGACTGGGAATGCTAGAAAGACAGATCACCATACTCAGCCCCGATGATGCTGGGCAAGATGGTGTCAGAGTTGGAGTGGATGAGGTACTGGTTCTGAGATCTGGTACAGGCTATTGGAAGATTCATCACCAAAGGCAGTACTAGTGTGTAAATGCAGTGATGGATTGCCCAGGACTGGTCCATGTGGGCCACTGCACTGTGTCAGCACAGGTCCTGTAGTCTACTCATTGCTGGAATGACCAGAAGAGAGTGGTGGGAAAATGGGAAACAATGTCACTGCAGTCATGTGGGGAGCCCAGAGAGGCAAAGAATGATGGACATTTTTCACAATTGGCAACCTCTTGGCATCAGGTGTCTGTGACACTAAAAAGTTCTCAACTGAGGCTGTGGTGGCATCCACAGCTGTTTGGCAGAAACTGTTGCCCATCTGCTCTCCATCCAATAAGCACAAATTTCACATGGTCTAAACGACACCCATACAGGTCACGCAGGTGGGGCAATTATCAGAAAATAATGATTAAGAAAGGCCCAAGATGCAGTAATAGCCCTAACCTCATGGGCTTTGATTCTCATGAGAAAAGATCTCTCTCAGCAGAGATGCTGCCAGGAATTTACCTAAAGGAGGGATTTTCCCCCTTGTCACAAAAACAATGGGAGGGTAGACAAAAATGGTGAGGGGAGTAAATTGCCATAATTCATTATTTAACCGACACCTAAATATCCATCTCTCTTTCTTCCAGCTCCACTCTATTAGGGCTCTGCTGAAATAAAAATCCTCATAAGATGTCCCATCTAGTTGTATAAGCTTTAATCTGTTGACTGTTTCTGAGCTTAATCTGTTCCTTATCTGCTTATGAATAGTGTTGTGTGCTGAGAACCCCTTTTCATAGTCTGCCATCTGAAGGGGCAGATGCATAGGAAACTGTTCTTTATGGTTGTTTGTAGAGTTTTCCAGTTCATAGGTTATGTCTCGTGGATATCTCTATTCCAAAATACATGTGATCTAGTGGCTCTGTGTGTCGTGCAAGAGTCGACATCCTAATTCAAACAGCCAATTTCCGTGGTAAAAGTGTTATTGTCCCCATAACTTGTACAAATATTGCACAACAAACCTCCTGCCTTGGTGTTGTGATGTAACCATTTGTACTGCAACAGTTAAGATTTCCGAAACTTTTCTTCAAATCTTGGTTTCTTCTTTGGCATTTAATCTAACCTGGCATCTGATATCGTTTTAGAATTCTCATCCTACATTTGGTGAGAAACTCCACTTCACCCTTCACTTTCTTCATTCTGCCATTCACTTTGCACATTCTCACCACCACTGACTTAAAGTTGAAAAGAATCAGTAATTTACTGCCCAGCCATGCTATAATCTCACCTTCCGGAAATGAGCCAAAGTTTGCACATGTGCAAATGTGAGGAAAGGGCATCAATTGCAGAACCTCTCTAGTACACAAGTTTTTTTGGTTATAAATAATTTCCGGGATTTCCGAGCATCCTTTTGTATTAACCTACATCTGCATGCTATGGAATGGACAGAGGTATTTGCTCAAATAAGTATCCTTACTTTTAAATTTGTTAGATTCGTTTTTATTAAGTTTATCTTAACAGTTAAAAACAAATTCTATACTGCGCTGAGTGCGTGTTTATATGCATGACATTGAACTAATTTATGGGAGTAATAATTGCGCATCACTGCTTTCCAAGTGAAAAAATTCATCAAAGTTGTGCGTGATTTGCATACTCGCGTGTCCTGGCAGCATCTCTGGTCTCAGCGAGAGACTGATAAGCTCTTTTAGTAGAATAATCCACTCTGAGATGGTGACTGCTGAAATATCAGAGGTACATTTGCGAGGCAGAAAGAGTCAATTTCAACTATTTATTTTACATTTTGATTTAGCCAAATAGAAATGTAAGGCTCTAATTGGACAAAAGAGTCTATTTTGATCATCCCATATGCAGATGAGATTGAGACAAATGCTTTCAATTGATTGAGGGGCTAATGAAGGTAGCTGATTCTTGGCCCAAACGTCAGGCTGGAAAAGAAGGGAGATTGAATCCTAGTTGACATTAAATCATAGGCAACCCTTTTCCACAGATAGGGCATGAATTACACTCATTGTCTGTGCTGATGATAGGGAGTGAGGGAAGACTGTCTTTAAGGCATAGTTCTCGGAGAAAGCCTCACTGGTGGGTTCATAAGGTTGTTTAGATAACAAACCATACAAAGAACATACAAAAGGTTGCACTCTGCTTTATAGAGCTAAATGGTGGAAATTGAAAAGAAAGAGAACAAAATCTCTAACTGTGGTCAAAAAGGAGCAGATCAGATCTATGCTCTGCCTACTGCACCAATTACATAATACTCTCCACTTGGTGCCATAAACTTTGGAGGTCGATTGCCTTCTAGCCTGACTGCATCAGTCTGTAACCCTGCTCAAAAACTGATTGTCGTGGATAGATCATTTGGTATGAGCCAGGCATGAAGCTGCGGATTGATGTGCAAGAGGGATTCTCTATGCTGCAACAACAGATTCCTCCTCAGTGGTAACTCATCCACCAACTGATCAAAATCCTTGAGCTATGACTGGTGGGGCCACGGGGGGGGGGGGGGATATCATGATGAACCATGATGCAGATGTTCTCATACTGTGAATAACTTTTAGGGATTATTCTGAAAGGTATGAAAGCATAGGCATACAGTCAATCCCACTTCAGACTGAAAGCATCCACTGCCCATGCACTCTGGTCTGGAACTGGACAGATATAAAGTGGTAGATTTTTGTTCAACCTTGTTGCAAACAAGTCAACCATTGGTCTCCCCACAGCTGAAAGTGACTATCTGCTACTGATTAGTGCAGCAAATATTCTGTGAAGACTACCCATCTCTGCCTGGATAGGCTGTCCAACACTATATTTCTCTTGTCTGTAATGGCGGACTCTGAGAGTAATATCATGAGAAGCCGTCCATCTGAGGAGGTTCCAGACTTCCAAGCAAAGAGAAGGGGCACTAGTTCCTCCTTGACGTCTATGGTACGCCATGACCGATGTGTTGTCTGTGGCAACCATAATGCAGCTGTATTTATATGAGGTTGATGCACCCCTGTAATGCTTGAACAACAGCCTGCATTTCTAGATTGTTGATATGAAGAGACAATTCCTGCCTAGACCACAAGCCCTCAGGACAACCCCTTCTGGCTCTAGTTGAGCACCTCAGTCTAAATATGAGGCATCAGTATATAAGAAAAAGTGAGCTTCTGGGAGATGTATTGGAACTCCGACTAGAAACCTGTCCTGATTTAGCCACCAACTGAAGTGATGATAAAAGTTTTGGATCCCAATAAAATCTGAGCTGAAATGGGATCCTGTGAAGTCACCAGTTTGCTAGCAGCAGAAACTGGAGAGACCTCATATGAAGTTATCTAGAAGAACCAGATCCACTACTGCATTCAGGGTACATTGGAGAGAGAGAGAGAGATAGAGGTGAGCAATGGGGAAAGATCAATGATAAGGCCAAATGTTTCCCTTTTCTTTGAAAACAGAAAGTTCTGTCGGGACCCCTGCTTAAAACATTTATGCTAGGGACCCATAAACCTCTTGGGCTTGGAATGCTTCTTATCCGGTTTAGCCGAGCCTGGAACCAAAACCAAAGACTGGTGTTGCTAATTTCAGAGATCTTGGGAGGCCACTGTAGGGATTAAGCTGCTGAAGAAGGACTCCACATCCAGTGAAGCCGCCTCAACACATCCGTGCTGTATTCCAGCAAGCCTTTGAAGTATCTAAGATGGCATCCTTATGGAGGTGGACACTTAGAGTGTCTCACCATGGGACTGGCAATTCCCTCTCGATGCAGGAGGAGTGGAGTAGCAATCCATATAATTTTCCTTTGATAGCGAAGCAGGAGGAAAGGAAAAGGTGGGCCAACCACCTGCCCATTCTGCTGACCAATGGAGTGTTTACTATTGTAAGCCAGTAGAAGGTTGGACCACTTGCTATGCTATTACTATCGGGCCAAACGAAAACAATACCTTTGCTCTGCTGCACCAAAGATCTAAGGTAAAAGGATGAGAAGGCAGTGAGAGACTGCCAGAATGCAGCTCTCATAACATCATCGAAAGAAGAGTGATTCAAAAGGTCCAAGATGAAGCAATCGCCATAACTTTATGGGCCCTATTCTTAATGAAAGAAAGGTCCCTCTCTGTTAGAGACTGATAAGCTCTCTTGGTAATGAGGACAATCCACCTAGAAATAGTGGACGCTGAAATATCAGAGGAGCCCTTAATAGGTAGGAAGAGACGTTTCCGACCCTTCATTCTCCCTTTAGAGGAAGCCAAATAAAACTTTACAGACCTAACAGGGCAAAGGAGTCCATCTTGGTCATACCTAGCACAGATACAACTGAGACCGGGAAACTCAGTATGAAGTGGGGCTACTGAAGGTAGCTGATTCTTAGCCAGAAACCCAGGTTTTCAAAGAAGAGACACCAACTCATAATAACCTTGAACCGTAAACAACCCTTTTCCACAGATAAGACACGAAGCTAGCTCCTTCTCCTCACAGATGCCATGGAGAGCAGAAAAACACTTTTAAATGCAAGGTTCTAGAAGGATACTTCACTCAACAGTTCATAAGGGTGTTTAGACAATGCCCAAGAATGCACGAGATTCCATCTAGGCATTAGTGAGCGTAATACCGGTCTCTGAAGCTCAAAATACCCGATGAAATCAGAAAGATGACAGTCCGACCCAATGGTGAGACCCTTAGAGAACTTGAGAGTGTTAGAAAGGGCTGACCTATAGCCCTTAATAGTGGACACTGAACATTCTCTCTCCTTAAAAAGAATGAGAAGATCTGCAAGAGCGCTCAACGAGGGACAGCTAGGATCAACATCTTTCCTACTGCACCAACCATAGAAGACTCCCCCCTATTACATCACCGACCTTAGAAGTGGACTGCCACCTGGTTTGGACGATGCAGATGGCAACCTTGCCTGACAGATTTATTGCTTGAGATGAGCCAAGTGTGAAGGTAGAGAATCTCTGGGCTGTTGTAGAGTAGAGACCCCCTGTGCTGCGACAGCAGATCCCACTTCTGTACTAATCGTCTGGGCTCATCTACCAACAGGTTGATTAGGTCGCTGAACTATGACCACTGAGGCCACACGGGGCTACCAGAACAAGCTGAGCAGTGGAAATCCTGACTTGCTGGAGCACCTGCAGAATCATTCTGAAAGGTGGGAAGGCGTACGTGAACAGACGATCCCACTTTAGACTGAAGGTGTCCACTGCCCAGACCCTCTGATCTGGAGCTGGGGAGATGTAGAAGGGGTGTTTATTACTCTCGTAGTGAACAAGTCCACCAAGGGTCTCCCACACAGTTGAAATAGTGACTCTGCTACCAACTGGTGCAGAGACCATTCCATGAGAACCACACGACACACACCCTTGAGAGACTGTCCTCCAGGATGTCCCTCTTTCCCAGAATATTGCAGACCCGGAGCGTGATCTCCTCTGAGGCCACCCATAGGAGACGTTTCCAGACTTCCACGCAAAGAGAAGGAGCATGTGTACCTCCTTGCCACCTGAGGTACACTACCACTGACGTGTTGTCTGAGGCGACCATCATGCAACCCACTGTAGGGCTAGAAACATTGCCCAGGTTTACAGGTTGTTTATATGAAGAGTGTTATGTATGATGTTTATATAATATTATAAATATTTTAGGAAATTATAAATGTTTCTTCACTTTAATATTTGCTTAAATCTTAATGTTATCAGGAAAAACATGTTTAACTAGTGTCCTTGAATTAGGTTGTTTTGATCAATATGTTTTCTCAATTTGAAGGTCAAGGTTGAATTTTGTTTACAAGTAAAATTCCATTAAGATGACACACATTCTAGAACATTCTGTCATGTGACCAATCTTTATATATGCCATGTTTGGTGGACATTTATTCAGTTTTGACATTACCATCAGTCTTGTAAAGAGCTATTACAGTTGTGAAAATTCATTCCAAATTCTAAGAGAGGAATTATTTTAAATATTCATTGGATTATAACAGTGCTCATAAACTTTTGGATTTTTGATTTTTAATTGATGATTTTGGAATTTAAGTGAACTTATTCAGATATTTTGGAATACTTCATTTTGACATCAGCACATCAAGATTTCTAGTACATCAGGACTTTGGAGACCATTGGCACATAATAACATTCAAGGACACAGCCGTGAATTCGGAACATTCTATATTTAGGACTTGTGATTAGAACAATCATTCTTATTGGATTATTAGGATTTCAAAACACATTACTGTAAGTGACTTTTTGATTTTTCATTTTAATTATCTAGTAATAAATTGCTTGTTGATTTTTTACTTGATTTGTTGGTTTCACTTTCTTTCTGTTACATTTTTCTTAGACCATTGAGTTGTAACAAGAGTCTCTTCTTTCTGGTACCAATATCCATGAAGAACTGCGCCATCTGGCTTGAGGTGGGCACCCCATCCCAAATGTGATGCATCGGTGTACAGAAAGGAGTGGGGTTTGGGGATTGTGAATTGGGGCTCTGATCAGAAACTGGTCCTGATGTAGCCACCAACTCAGAAAATGAGCTGATAGAGGGGTCTTGTGCAGTCTCCAGTTTGCTAGAAGCAGGAATTGGAGAGGGTGCAAGGAAAGTCTCTCTAGGATAACTAAGTCTGTTGCTGAGTTCATAATCCCCAGGTGCGAGAAATAAAGTGAGCTCATGAGGTCTTGGTTAGGACAGCTGTTATGAAAGGCAGGATCTTGTCAATCCTGTCTGGAGGAACATGAACTCTCCCGAGGCTGGTGAAGAAATTCATCACCACATATACGAAGTCCTGACAAGGGATCAGATCTGACTTCTCTAGGTTTGGGAAAAGACCCAGACGGGTTACTGTGGATCAACGGTGGAACATGTCCTTTGGAAGGAAATCTCTGAGGACACTGTGCATCAAGAAGTTGTCAAAATACTAGAGGATGGGGATCCCTTGAATCCTTAAGTGGACTGCAATTACCCCCATAAACCTAGTAAAGGCTCTGGGGGCGGAGGTAAGGCTGAACAGAAGAGCTCGATATTGAAATACCTCCTGGTTGAGACAAAACCCAAGGTATTTCATGTGTGGAAGGAAGATGAAGATACGCATCCTGAAGATCGAAGGAGACCTCGACCTCGCAGATGCAGGGCTTTATGCCGTTCGTGACTAAGGTAGTAGTCTCCATAATGAAGCATTCTTCCTGAAGGAATTTGTTTAAGTTGGAAAGGTCGATTATGAACTGAAACTTTCCACCTTTTTTAACACCAGAAAAATCCGGAAATAGAACACCGGTGTCAGGTTGTCTCTCGACTGCATCCTTCTGCAGAAGGGGATGTGCCTCCTCCTTTATATGCCCCAGTTTGGACGGGTGAAAAAAGATGGGGGTCTGTGATAGAGGAGAATGTTCATTGAAACGAAACCAGTAACCATCATTTAGGGTGGAAAGGATCCACACATTGTCCATGATGCCCGAGGAAGCCTCTGACAAGAAGATAAGCCGAGCTCCTACTGGAATGCCAGGAAAAGGGAGACAAGGCAGGAGAGGGCATGAGTCCCTAGGGTCAACCCCCTCCCTCCTTGGGTAAGGGGGAGGAGTCTGGAGACTTTTTCCCTTGGTCTTTCTGGCCACCTCATCTAGCAAACGACAGGTGAGAGGGAGCTTTGAACTGAGGCTGCTTCTGAGATTGCAGAGGTTGTGCCTGCTTGAAAAATTTGGAAGAAGGTCCAAAAGGACAGACAGAGTGAGCATGCCTCTTGTCCTATTTCAATGGGCCAGGAGTGGCTACCAAGGACTGGTTTTGTTGGTCCCTCAAATCCTGAGACGTTACAGATGGGATGAGGTCTCGGAAGAGTGTCTTCACTTCATGAGGAGCTGACCTTAGAAGGTTCTCGCTGTGGTCCTGAAAGACCTTAAAAGTCTCCAAAGCAGCATTTCTGCGGAGGTGGAGCCACTCCGCAGAGCCCCATGGACATATAAAGTGCATGCCTCAATGTCTTTGCTACAGTCTCCAGCACACGCTGAAGCACCTCTGGAGACAATGATTCCTCCTTCAAGACACTGAAGGAGACCGCCAAAAATAGATCGGCATGCAAGGAAATTGTGACAAGAGTACTGGCCAATGTCTCCAAGGTTTTAACTGGGATGTGAGTCCAGGTTCCAGCCAGTATCCCTACCTGTGATGCCCCAGCATCCAAGGTGGGTGGCTTAAGAGGCCAAGCCGGTAAGTAGACTCTATAGCTGGATGAATAAACCAGTGGTTGGAGTGTTGATAGGAACGAATCACCCCCTCTGCTGCCTGCAGAACACTTGTCCACGGGAAAACTTTGTGTAAGCTCATGAACTATGGCGGAATGTGGAATCAGCATAAGATCTGGACGCAATGCTGCTCCTGAGAGTCTCTCCAGGTTGGAGGGAATCTTTGTGTCCTCGGAGCCTGCTGGCTTTGGGCACAAGGGAAAGGAGGTAGTAAATTTCATTTATGGCCTATCAAACGTCTAGACTTCTTCCTCCTCCAACATCTGGCCCGATAGGTGGGAGGGGGCTGGGGACCCTAATGGAGATGGAGGGACTGTTGCCATCAGTTCCTTAGCAAACTCATTCAAATCCACCAATACTGAAATAACATCATCCTGCCCTAGCTCCTGAGGGGAGACACAGCTTTCCCTCCTCAAGTCTCCTTGCAGAAAGGACAATGTGGGAATAGGATTGTCTTCATCCCGAAATCCCTCAAGGGGGGTGATGGGACTGACCCTACTAGTGGATCTCCTAAACAAATGAGAACGTTTTTCATCCCTCCTAAATCGTCTTGGGGGAGAGTATCAGCCCTCCTCCTTTCTGTTGGCCCCTGGCCGGAGGGGATGAAACCGATCCTTGTCCTAATATGTCTGTTCTACATATTGAAGCTGATCATATCCCCTTCCCTAGTCTGGCAAGTACCAGACGACTCCCTATGCCCATCAGGATTAACCAGCAGCATAGAAACTGGGGTGGGTGGGGGTATCAATCTGATCCCTGTCCCCAGACTGATAATGGAACCCCACTGACTGGTGACTGGTGTTTGAAGTGTGGTGAACGGTGGATGACCAGTGACCGGTTGTTAGACAAAGACCGGTCCAGTGATAACGATCTGATGGATGAACCCACATCAGATTTATTAGAACAAAATCACTGCTCTTCCTTTTCAGGAAGGCAAGATTCATTAGTCACATTTTCATTGGGGCACCAGTTTTGAGAAGGTGCTGCTCCTCCCTAGCCAGGGGGTGTGACTTTCTCTCTTGTGTTTTTCCTTCCTTGGGAGGGATCCATGATCGATCCCTCATTGGCACTGATGACATTGGATTAAGCATCTGGGATCCTAGGGCCTAATGTTTTCTCCAAATCCCAGAGGTCTAAGAACATCCTGTGCACACTAAGCAGGTGGGGTGAGTGTCCCATGAGGCCTTCTTATGCCCACACCTTGCAACATTATACTTTGAAAGGGAAAAAAACTAAAATTCTGGAACCAAAAAAGGGTAGGCGATATTTATCCTAGCATTGGAACAAGGAAGAGGGATACAATTTACTAAAGCTCCGCTTGTTAAGCAAGGTGCAAAAAAAACCCTACAATTAATAAAAAGAGTAAAGATAACACACAACTATAGCAAGGACTGAGGAGACTAACACTCGATAGAAACAAAAAAGGTAGGTTGGAATGCCCAAAATACCTTTTAAACTAAAAAACTAAGGCAATTTTCGATGAACAAAATGCACGTCTAATGCGTACGTCGTCCAAGGAAAAAGAGGATAGTATTCTGTATGTAAGCTGTGACACAGAAGTCAGACTGGGATCTTGTTCTTTCTGTTTTAGAACCTTCCCATACTTATAGGAGGAGAAAATTATTTAGCCTGGACAAGGGACTTGCATCCTGGAAAAGAAAAGCAATGCAATAGTAGCAGATATTGTATTACTGCTATTAAACTTGACTCATCTGATGATCTAGAACACTTTGATGCATGAGCTGAAAATTACTTTCTTGAACTGGAAAGTGTCACTTATCCCTCCCAGGATTGGTGTACTGGCAACTTCCTTACATTTTAAAGTGCTGGTTTGGCTGGTGACTTCCTTGAACTGAAAAGTTCCACTGATCCCTTCTGGGATTGGTGTGTTGGTGACTTTCTTGAACTGGAAATTGCCACTGATCCCCTCTGGTATAGGTATACTGCCGACTTCCTTACAATGGGAAGTGTCTCTGATCCATCCTGCAATTGGTGTGCTGGTGACTGCCTTACACCAGAAAGTACCACTGATCCTCTTGGATTGGAGGGGATCCACCAGTGAAGAAGAGGAAATGTCTCCCTTCTTCCAAGCAGCAGCTCTCTGCTAGGTCCCACACCTCATCTGACCAAAAGGCACAAAATGACTTCCATCCATGTGAGTGGACATAGCGCATGCCAAGGTGGTGGGTTCGGTATCCCAAGAAGCCTTTTAAAAGCTGCATTTGCTAACTACTGTGACATGCTGAAAGAAAACTACAAAAACAAACAAATGACCAGAACAAATTGAAGAGGGTAATACCTACCCTGACACTGGTACCAACAAGTAAGTAAAATTATGGAAACAAAATTATGGAAACACTGCTGAACTAGTGAATGCACAAAAATCAACAAAATGACAAATGTGGTCACTGATAAATGTAAATAAATGCAAGGACTGTGGAGAAAAGGTCAACTGCAATACAAAAATGGATATGAAGGAAGAGAATTATGGTAAAAGACAATGAATTAGTGAAATTCTTGAGTACCCAGACACACATTTAAACTGCATAAAATCCAAGAAAAAGAAAGACAATATTTCAAACGACAAATGTGATTAAGGTAACAGACAAGGACTATAATTATTTTTGTTCTAGGCCACTAATTACTAATTGGAAAAGGGAATTCACCTTGGATGGGGACTAATGCCAGCTAAAGTGATAGCAACATAATAATAGCTGGAAATGTATTACTACTATTTAATGCAATTTTTTCTGCTTTGACAGTCTAAATATCTAACTCATTAAAATGTTGTAAATTTATTACACAACCAAAATAGCACCTAGGTAGGGTTCATCTGCATGGACTGAGTGACCCCACCTAGGTAGGGTTCATCTGCATGGACTGAGTGACCCTGTTTTACATTATGGCATCACTACATGTATATCAAAATATTTTAAACTCGTGCTGAATGAAGTACACCCCCCTTGGTTTTTGAATTATAGGCACCACTACAATGAACTTAATTAATACCTGTATAAAAGTTACGGAACTAATGCTTTGAAAAAATATTTGAAATACTAGTATACTGGGAGCTTGTTTTAATGTAAGTGGCCATAAGTACTGACATGTATACTCAGCTACTATAATCATGCTAATTTCTCATAATCTCCACCTGATTTTAAAACCATTAATTGGTTTGGATTAATGTCACAGGACAATGGGGGTATTACCACCTGAAAAAATTCCTTCCTCTTTAGCCATTTTCAGGGTTAAAGATTTAATTGGTTTTGATTGCTGTCATAAAACAAAAGATGCATTACTGCCTGACAAATCCAACAATTATAATCAAAGTTATGTGCTGAAACAACCAGCTTGCCAAAATTAACTGTGGAATGGTTAGTGTGTTCAACTTACAATTTGTATCAAGTCAAAAAACAAAACCAAAACAGATCAATAATGACATATAACAGATCAATAATGACATATCAAGTTGGAGCTTTATTTTAGCTTGTATTCATTCTTTGTATTATAGTTATATATTAGTTATATGTGACAGTTATGTGCTTAATACAGTTACAAATATTGAGTGAACATTATGCCGTCATATGGATTACACCCCTATGTATGATTACTTATATCAATAATGAATAAAAATAATGGGCACCTCTTGACCATGTGAAACAATTAGAGTTAATAAAATAACAATGGAAATATGGCTAAAATGCAATCTGAAAAAAATGAGATGAAGTAAAAATGTGAACAAGTTAAAAAATCTGCTCATAGGTGACACTAAGCATGATACGCACTCAATAAGTACTGTATGTCTACTTTAAGTCTCACGTTACCGTGTGGCCCATGGACTACTTCAAATCTCATGTTTCCGTGTGGCCCATGGACTAGACAGTCTTTAATTACCTTCATTTTCATTCCGATGTTGGAGAAATCAGAAAGTATGCAGATAAAATAACAATATAAAATCAATTATAGTAATGTATAACAGTTTATTAACTTGATAACTGAATTTGAGATGGTCCCTAATTTGAGATGGTCCCTACTGGTGTAACATGAGGTGATCTTGCCAATTACATCTAAAAATGTTATGTTCATAAATGTTGGGACACTGAAAAGGTTCTTTTTTTTACATGTATACAAGTCTTTAGACAATTAAAAAAAATGATTACTTTTTACTGTCCTAAGACATACATCCATAATGATACTACTAGGAGGTACAAGTCAGGAGACAGCTTAGAATAGAGTTTTGATACAAAAAAGATAGTGCAATTTGAATACGTAACTTATTAACAAATTAAAATTTGGAAGAAAAAAAAGAGGTTTTGTTTAACTTATAATATTTTGATGGCAGAGAAAATTAATGAAGTGATCTAAGTACTGAGAATGAATGATCATTTACTTGAAATAAAATGCAATATTGGTTGAGTACCTAGATGTACTTTAAGTATTATTGACCATTTGAGTAGATAATTAAGATGGCACTGGTTAGCTTACTGTATGACAAAATAATGGAAATACAAAATATCCATGTGCAATGTGAACAGAGTGAAATTTAGTAAGGAAATAAACTTCCCTGTGATGAAAGTTTTTTTTTTAAGGATCACTCAAATTTTTGAAAAGACACAAAATGAAAAAGAATTTGTGAAGCTTCTTATGAGAGCATGCTTACCAGCATGAGTGGAAGGGCCTGAGTGGGAGCAGTAATTGACAACTGACAGAATTTGGCATCAGTCACTCAATCCAAGAGGAGACAACTCTTGTCTGACTTCCATCTCCGTAGGCAGAAAATGTATTAGCATTTTTTGTTAAGTCTTTTTTTTCCTAGGAAGGGCTGGATTGATGTTATTCTAATGTATTATGATTGGGTAATGTATCGTGTAGGTACATGTATTGTTTTGTAAGCATCAAAAATAGTAGTTTGACCCAACATCAAAAGATGTTGCAAGAAATCATGTTTTATACTGATATTTCAATAGGAAATTCAAGCACTTTTCAAGGATTAAAATGTAATTTTAAAGCACTATAATGAACTGTATATAAACATAAGAAGATTATGGTTTATAGAGTCCACACAATTTTTTATTTAAATATTTCATTCTTAGACAAGAAATAGATATTTGTTTATATCAAGTGGGTGAAAGACCCAGTATTTTTATCAGTGGCAAAGCCATGAGTGAAAATACTTGAGTTTTTCACACATGAGATGAAATATATGTTATTCACTTGGAACGAGCAAATTTTCTTTTTAATTTATGCTCAAACATATTGGCTAGTCTAATTTAAAGCAAAAAAGCACATAACCAAAATAAATTGAGAAAATAAAATAAGCACATTGTGGGACTTGAACCTGGTACTCCTGCATGACTGCTGACCATACCACTAGAACAAGCAAGTGACAAAGTGGCCGATAAAATTTCTTAGTCATAATGTTATCAATGTCTATTGACTATAGTGAAAAAATATTTTTCCTATTTCACTACAGTGAACTATCAAAATTAATTCTATTGGAAAATCCACTAATTCACAGGCTAGCATAAAATAATTCTGAAATATTTACTTTTTGTTCAGCCTAGATGATGACACTGTACATGAGGGGCTTGGTAGGTTGGGGTGGGTGGGGGGAAAGTCATCTGATATACAGCAGTATTAGTTTCTGACCCCTAGAATTTTTCATTATCTAAGCAAAAAATATTCTAAATTCATTCCTATTGTTGATATGTCATTCTTTTGTGCTTTTCACTCTTGCTATGAGACTTCAAAGCACCTTCGCCTCCTGACCCCATATTAATTTCCTTTTGACCCCCTTATCCATATATACTGCTTATAGCAATCATGCTTGAAAATATTCTTCCCACACAGAGTACATCACCTAATATTTTTATCAGCCTCAACGGCCCAGTCAACACATCATCCATTCATTTAAACATTATTAGATGTTCACAGTCCCAAACAAGGCCGATTACCAACAAGCACATAAGCAACCCAATCAGAAGTCTTATGAAAATGACCCAACACAGAAGTACAATTCCAGGAAAATTGAGTTTTTGATTTTTTCAAACAGAGTTTTTATTTTTATTTGGAGGGCCAGAGTACTATTTCATATGAGGTTAAGTTTTTATTTGCTCAATGTGATAGTTATCACAAAATATGAAATTTATAGTAAAAAATGTTTCAATATGCGTGAGCTAATACATGTATATGGAGATGTTATGTCTGTTATTATGATTATCAATTATTATGCTGATAAAATTGCCTTTGTCCACATTTGTGCAAGGTACCAGTCAAAGGAAAATTTAGAAGAGTGAATATTCTTGTGAAGACTGATTATTATGAGATTACATAAATATCTGGAGAATTGACAATCTCATATGAAGGCCAGACTGTATTCATGAGTTATTTTTTATTGATTCACTAGAGTGCTCTTTCCTTGAACAGACTAAGCATGGAAAAGTACTATCTAAATAAGCATAGTATGAGTTCATGACTTGAATACTGTCTTATGCTAATGTGAAGTTTCTTGAATAGACTGAACACTTTAAAATTACATCATACATGCCATAACACATCACGCAAAAAAACAAAAAAATATTTTGGACTCCCAAACCCCCCGACATGGTTGTGTATTTATGTCATGTTTTGAAAAACACGATTTTCAGCAATCTTAGTGAGAAAAAAAAAATTCTCACAAAAAAACCCTTTATATTTCTTGATTACCATGATATATGCCTGTAATCTGTGGTATGTATAAACAGTCAACAGTCCTGCTTAGAGCTCAAGTAAAGCTATCCTTGGGGTAGTTTATACAGCTGTTTTACAGACAATTAAAAGGTAAGGCAGTCAGAGATAAACAGCCACTTTCAGAGATTTACTTAACTGGCTCACACTAGCTAGAGTGATGTGTCGTGTCAGATCCTTGGAGCACTGCTGAGGGAGAGCCCATTAGGCTAATTTGCATAGGTAAAGTATACTAAGCGGAACAACCCAATTTGTCTGCAGTTAAGTACATCAAAGAGATGTTGAAAAACAAATGTTATTACACATTACTGACTGCACTGAATGAGAATGTTGAAGCCATTATTTAAGTTTGTGATCTGCGGCAACGTTTCTTTAAAGATGGATTTTTACTCCATATATAAACTGCAAAACATGATTTTTTCAGTAGTACTGACATAATGGCCAAATGGCCGTATACGTTAATTCCAAAATCAATCAATCACTTTTGGTACTTGGAAAAGTTATAATCTGACTGACATGGCCATTGCATGTTTGACACTCCCTCACAGCAATGCAGATTCAGAAAGATCATTTCTATGCTGAGAAAAATTCAACAAGCTCGTCGGGGAAGGTTGAACAACAGCACCATTCAATCTCTAATGAGTGCAAAGATGAACACAAATGACACTTGCATTACCTTCAAATCAACTACTGAACTACTGAAAGCAGCAAGACTGCATGTAATTAAAACTACATTCCACTGTCCAATGGATTTTAAAGACAGTAACTTGGTGTATTTATGTATTTAATGTCTGTGAGGTTGTGACCATGTGTACATATGTGTGTGGTGATGTTATTTGACATTGCTAGGTCTACCATTTTTTTTGTTTGTAAGTATATTAAATGCTTCAGAGAAAACAGATGGTATTTTCTTTTATTCAGATTTGAATTTCCAGTCATTTTCTATAGGCTGATTTGAAAAGATAACTTATTCTCATTTGGATGATGTCGCTTTTGGGGGGTCACACACTGACCCCACTTGGAACCTCAAAACACACTTTTTAAGTCTCAACCCCCCCCCAACATTGTTTGGGAATATGGCAAGTATGTTACATGCTAGATAAGACATACTGTAACTGAACTGAGGGTTACAGTATAATTTTTAATTGTGCAGTTTCTGAGTTGCATCAGCAAAAATATTAAGAACGTTAAATGGGTATTTAATTTGCGACTTAATTATGAACTGATGAGAAAACATGAGGGACAAGTGTTGATTAACATGAGGGACAAGTGTTGATTAACATGAGGAACAGGTGTTGATTAACATGAGGGACAAGTGTTGATCAACATGAGGGACAAGTGTTGATTACCTTAAGGGAGAAGTGTTGATTAATATGAGGGACAGGTGTTGATTAACATGAGGGACAAATGTTGATTAAGAACAAAATATCATAAGGCATATTTGTGCATTTGCTTTAAAAATGTACTGGTAACCTTCGCTTTTCTTTTTTTAAAAAGTTTACATGGTTGGAACATGTGTGGAAAAAATACAAGATATTCAAACTTGTAATCATATCAGTCATCGGATGAGGTACAAGAATGTGTATCACATTCAAAAATATATTTAAATATGCAGTACAGTGGAGGTTTGAAAACCATCATACTTTTCATTCCACAAAATCAACCCCTCCTCTAATGAAATAATTCTATGGTCCATGTTAGGCACAACAGTGTCACCATCTTCTCCATATTTAAATACTACATAATTGCGTCTATTAAAGGCTTGAGCAAAACCTGATGATTTTTCATCAGGACCTGCTTATTTTCTTGATGATTATGTCAGTCAATTAATATTTTCCAATGGAATGTATTTGTTTTTAAACTCCAGCACTTTTCAAAGACTGCTGAGCATTTTCAAATACTTTTCCAGTCTTTTTTAATCTGATCTCAGATTCAAGCACTGTTCAAGGTAACCACCAAAATTCAATTACTTTTCAAGACTGTGCAAACCCTGGACAATATATGTAGTTAGAATGAGAGTGAGAGAGATAGAGAGGAGAAGACTAATAAGATGGGCCCAAACAGAGATGGAAAGAAAGAAAGATAAACAGAAATAAAGAGATCCAGATAAAGATGGAATTTAACCTACCTTAACCTACAAACCACAACAATGGCAACTATTATAACTATAGCAACCACCACTGCAGCTACAACAATCACAATGGTCAGATTCATGGAATCACTTTGTTGTTGTTCCTGCTTGTTCTCCTGTCCCTGTGTATTCTTGTCAGTTGACACAGGATCACCTCTTGGTGTTGTTTTGACTGCTTTAGTTGTATCTTGTTTAGGAGTTGCATTTCCTTTAGGTGTTGTGTCTGGTTTGGGAGCTGTAGTACTTGGTTTGGAGGTTGTTGAGTCTTGTTTATCAGCTGTATTGGTTTGTGCATATGTTGTTCTGTTGATAGGAGTAGCTGTGATGTCATGCTTGGAAGTTGTAATGTTTGATTTCAAAGTTGTGATCTCTAGTTTAGAAGTTGTGGTGTTCAGTTTTGAAGTGGTTGTATCTGGTTTAGAAGTTGTGGTGTTCAATTTAGGAGTTGTGCTGTTTGATGTAACAGTGGTTGTGTCTGATTTAGAAGTAGTGATGTTTGATTTAGGAGTTATGGTGCTAAGTTTAGCAGGGGTTGTGTCTAGTTTAGGAGTTGTAGTGTTTGATTCTGGAGTTGTGGTGTTTGGTTTAGAAGAGGTTGTATCTGGTTTATGAGTTGTCATGTTTAGTTTAGGAGTAGTGGTGTCTAGTTCAAGAGTTGTGCTGTTGTGTGTAAAAGTGATAGTTGTCAATGTGGTAGTAGTTGCAACAGGACAGGCATCAGCTGCAACAGATTTAATTGATTATTAAACAATTAGCATTCACTTTACAAATTATTAATAACTGGCATATTAAAAAGTACAACTGACTAAATAAAGAGAGGATATTTGCTTGAAAATGAGTGAATAATGGATATATTTCATCGAGTGGGCAAAGCCATGAGTGAAAATACTTAAGTTTTTTACCCATGAGATGAAATATATGTTATTCACTCATTTCAAGCCAATATCCTCTCTTTATTTAATGCTCAAGCATATTGTCTAGCAATTTGTATGACACACTGAAGTAGCTGATTTCTTACAGCATCCCATGCGATAATGTCAGCAGTTTACCATTAATGTTCTGCTATGTTTTGTGTATATTTGCACATAAAATATCAGTAGTTACATAATGCTCCTTCCCAATTCAAGGTAAAACAGCAGATGAAAAGAAAATGAAAAACAAAAATATTTGTCCATTGGTGGCTTTGAACCCGGTTCGCCTGGATGCGAAGTGGCCGTCTTTACTTTTACACCACATAAGCATCTTACAAAAAGTTTGAAATTTCTTAATTATAATGTTATCAATGTCTATTGACGGCCAGTGAAAAAATATCACAATTATTTCACTCGGTAAATCCAGTAATTCACTGCCTAGCATAAAATATAAAAGGTATAAATGTCAACAAACATAGTTTACCTTTTAAATAATTTATACAAGCTCTGTTTGTAGAATGATATTGTCTATATAGCCTAACTGTCCTTCTTGAAAACAATACTAGACAAGTCAAATAAAATGTTCACAGACTACAAAAGTAGAAGCAGCTTTGTGTAATAATATCTGATATTAAGTAGTAGGGTATATACACCATTTCAACTGCATGATGCCATAAAACTATGTTATGTTGTCATGACAGTGCAGTATCATGAATTATTGTAAATCACATAATGTTGTATCAGCCAATGAAAAGGCAGCCCTCAAGGGAATCATGTAATAAATGATTCAAGGGAATCATGTAATAAATGATCTGAATCAAATTTCTCTCTTTACTTTGATTTTTTGATGGGTTTAACATGTTTATAGGACTTTTGAAAAGATTGTCATTTAATAAACTACAACCAAGTCAAAGTCTTGTGTGCATAATTTGTGCTAGTCTTTCTCCTTGATAGTAATAGAAACAGTTCTTATGTACTATCAAATTTAAAAATGTAAGTACATTTATTTAATGAAAACAGTTGATGCATTTGATGCAAAGTTTTCTCACAATACAGTATATCATTAGTAACACTTACAAGGCTTGAACCTCCATAGGTTGGATATTGGGTCACAGAGCTCACATGGACTCTTGGGATTAAATTGACCAGGAGCATAGCAGATGCCACCCAACATACAGATTGTGGGCTGAATGAGAAAAACAACAAAGTTTTTGTGGAATGATATGTCTCCTCTGAAAAATGAAGCAAACTGTATATTATAATACTTTCAAATTCAAGGTTTGAATATTGATGACAATATCACCACTAATGCCACTTTTTCATATTGTTTACAATATCACCACTAATGCCACTTTTTAATATTGATGACAACATCATCACTAATCACTTTTAATACTGTTGAAAATACCACCACTAATATTAGACTATTAATATTGTTGACAATATCACCACTAATGCCACTTTTTAATACTGTTGACAATATCACTACTAATTAGACTGTTAATATTGTTGACAATATCACCACTAATGCCACTTTTTAATACTGTTGACAATATCACCACTAATTAGACTTAATATTGTTGACAATATCACCACTAATGCCACTATTTAATATTATTGACAATATCACCACTAATGCCACTTTTTAATTTTTTGACAATATCACCACTAAGGTCACTTTTTAATATTGTTGACAACATCATCACTAATCACTTTTAATACTGTTGACAACATCACCACTAATAAGACTTTTAATATTGTTGACAATATCACCACTAATGCCACTTTTTAATATTGTTGACAATATCATCACTAATGCCACTATTTAATATTGTTGACAATATCACCACTAATGCCACTTTTTAATATTGTTGACAATATTACCACTAATGCCACTATTTAATATTGTTGAAAATATCACCACTAATTAGACTGTTAATATTGTTGACAATATCATCACTAATCTCACTATTTGATAATGTTGATAATATCATCATGTATGCAACTGTTTCTTAAGACAAAGTGATACATGTCTTGGAATATGTTGATGCAGGACATAATATATATATAATATAGCTGAGTTGAAAAAATACAATGTGATATTATAAAGTTATATGTAATTTTCCTTTTTTTGTAACAAAACTTTATAGTAATAGTCTAAAAATCCCCACAAACTTTATTCCACAGAGTACTATATGCAAATTAGATAAAACTGTGAAGTGTTAGTGTAAAGAGTATTGTAAACATACTGTTTTAAAATCTTCTGAATCATAATTTACATGTCATAATTGTATGATATCTTACCTGTGTGGGTAGATATTAATTGTTCTACAGTAACTCTATATATATAAGGAATTCTTGTTGATTAAATGAAAGTCATACATTCATTTTATTTATTTTCTTAATGTTACCTCTTTAAAAAATTTTTTATGGATTTACTGGCTTTGTTTGTGATTGTATATTTTTCTCCTGTGACCTATTATCATTGTAAAATATCAACAGAGTTAGAAACCAGATGGTCTTTATATTGACAAAAGATTCCTTAAATGAACATTTGGACAAACCAATCTTCAGTTTTGTTTCTTGGTGTCTTCCATAGAGCATCGCTGTATAAAATATTATTATCACATAACATAATTTTCACCTGAAGGTCACATGATCCTGATGTCAGATCACAGCTGTAGCAGATGGGACTGTAGGCAATGTGAAGCAATTGGTTACTCTGAAGTGTTCCATCATTACTGACTGAAACTAACACAGCATGGAGAGGTAGCTCACCATTCAAGTCACATGACAGGAAGTTGTTTGTTTGCAATTTAGCTGGGGAGGTAGTGTAATTATTGGTTCTTGTATATCCACTGGCTGAGACCTTGTAAAAAAGGCAAGACAAGAAAAGAAGAGAATAAATTCATAATTTATACCTTGAATATCCCACCTACTTCTTAACCTGTCAAAAGCAACTTCATTAAAAAGCCTCATTAACATTTTGCTGCACAGGATGAGATGGTCTCCTATCTGTAAGAGGGGAATCACTAACTGAAAACTGCATTTTTATTAAATGCATCTTTATCAAGGGGCATCAATTTTCATAAGTGATAACAAAAAACAATTAGCAAAACATCACTAATTAGGTCTTTTGAGGGTAAAATATAAAAAAAATTACATTTCCATTTATTTATTAAAAATGATTCTGCAACATAAAACTTGAACAGATTAATAAGGGACTGAATTTTGTCTATCTTGCATAATTATCCTTCCAGTGAAAATTTTTGCTAGTTCAGTATCCTCAATTCCCAAAAAGTTTATAAATTTCAAAATTGTATGATTTACATTAGCCTATGCTCCTCACAGCTCATACGCCTTTAAAATATATTGCTGCCATAATGCAGTTTTAACTCTTGGCCATTTTAACCTTAATCCATTATCTTCATACATTCCATCAAGAATAAATCAAACTAATTGTGGGAATGGAAAATTGGCACATTTTACATCATAGACATTATAGTGTCTGCTCATATGCCACATTTTATGTCATAGACATTAGTGTGCTCATATGCCACATTTTACATCATAGACATTATAGTGTCTGCTCATATGCCACATTTTATGTCATAGACATTATAGTGTCTGCTCATATGCCACATATTGCATCATAGACATTATAGTGTCTGCTCGTATGCCACATTTTACATCATAGACATTATAGTGTCTGCTCGTATGCCACATTTTACATCATAGACATTATAGTGTCTGCTCATATGCCACATTTTATGTCATAGACATTATAGTGTCTGCTCATATGCTACTTAATAATGCCATAAGCCCTGAGTTCCATCTCTGCAAGTAAAGAACCTCTAGTGTTTTTCTGCCACATTTTGTACAATACAAATTAAGTGTGATCAAGTTATCACAGAATACTGTTTTCTTCTGGTAGCATTTTGCTACAAATTTTACAACATTGTAGCAGGGGTATAATTATACAAAAGGAGGTAATACACTGTGAAGATTGTGGTATGACATTGGTCAATTTTGTTCTTACCTCTAAAGTTTGAAAGTGACAGGTGAGGGAATCCAAGTCCACAAAGTCACTGCCCTGTATATACAGTGTGTGATTGTACTCTATTGTGGATAACTGTAAGTAATTTTCCCTCAGTTCCTTAATTTGTGGAGGCACATTTGCCTTCACTGAACATGTGGCTCCAACATAGCCATCATAGCAGCTGCACATCCCTACAGTATAAGGAAAGGTAAAATGAGACACTGTTAAGTTCTTTAAAATGCATAACTTAAATGAATTGGGAAAAATACACTTGAACCCATTTAAAACAAATTACGCTGACATTCAGGTAGCTATAAAAAAAACAAAAATGGATATTACAGACTGAGACTTGCACAATTCGTAAACATTTTCTTTGAGTATTTTAATTATCTTTTAATCCTTTTTATACTGTGCTCACTTTAAAGTGAAATGTTAGACTGATGCAACCTATTCGATTTGGGGGCTCCTGTTGCTGTACAGAAACTTGTTTGGGCATGCTGTCATACACAGTGACACCTAACCCCAAAGTTCGCAATTATAATTTAGATTAATACTGCATCTATAATTAATAGTATTGAGGCTTTAGGGCAAATATCTCGATTATAATTTGGATAGGAAAACTTCCATCAGAGCCTGTAATCACAAGGACAATCTATAGTCTGGTCTAGATCATCACACAGTCTAGATCCAGGGAAATTTGGTCTAGATCATCACACAGTCTAGACCCAGGGAAATTTTGTCTAGATCATCACACAGTCTAGACCCAGGGAAATTTGGTCTGGGTAACAGGCTGTCTAGACACAGGGAAATTTGGTCTGGGTAACATGCTGAGCTCATGATCAACAGGATAACCACCCAGTCTAGACATACTTCTTGTATCCTATCTTTGCTTGCTATGGCACATGAGAGTGCCCCAATCAGGCAAAGGTTATTAAAGTTTGGAATTAATCTCCATGTTGGTGTTGTTCAATGTGTAAATTGATGTTTAATGGCATCAATGAACAAAGTTTAGACAGCAACACCAAAGTGGTCTCTAGGCCTAATTTACTAAATACAGTCACGTATATAGGCTGCATGGGAAATAACTTAGACAGGGATCATGTGTCAGTTAGAGGGCAGTAGTCAGAAGTCAGTCAGAGAACCCCCTTCCTAGACATCATGTGACCATTTGTTACATTCTCTCTAGAGTTCGCATATGTCTCAGGTTCTCAATGGTTGTCGAGAAACTTGCCTATCATACTTAAACAGTGACTATGTCCCCTTCATTTGACTGTTCTTGCTTTGGTACTTTCTGACTGCTGTGGCAAGAACTATGTGGCACTCACTGCTGTATACAAACTCATTTGTTCATGGAGTCATACATGCATGCACCATCTGCAGATTTTGCAATCATGATTTGGATTAATATTGTATTGGCATTTTATAGTATCTAGGCTTTTAGGGCAAATGTCTGGATTACAATTTGGATTTTTTGGTTTGTTTTGATTATATGGGGAACAAAGGTCTACAATTAGAAACATTTTCCAATAATATCTTGGTAAGTCTGGTACATCAAACCTATTCCTTGTGCTCTGAGTATTTGTAGCACTACCCAGCGCACACTGTTTACTACTTGTGGTTCTCTGCCTTGAAGACATTTCTTTATCCAAGAATAATGATAATTAACAATATTTTAGTGCAAGACTTGATTTTTGAAGTATTATTGTCTTGATCCTTGAGTTGAATCTTCTGAATTTTGAATGCAAGTCACGTACAGTAAGCAGGAAAATTATGTGAAATATGTAACTTGATGACTACTGAGAAACTGAGACAGATGTTGACTCTGTGAAACCTGAGACGGATGCTGACTCTTGAGAGAAGATAAACAAATGGTTACATGATACCTAGGAAGGGGGTTCTCTGACTGAATTCTGACTGCTACCCTCAGACTGACATTAATCCCTGTCTAAGTTATTTCTATAGCACCCTATATATATATATATATATATATATATATATATATATATATATATATATATATGTATATATATATATATATATATATATATGTATGTATGTATGTATGTATGTATGGCCTAGAGACTGATTTGGTGCTGCTGTGTAAACCTTGTTCAATGGTGCCAGTAAACATCAGTTTAAAAAAAAAATTAAAAAATTGTCTAAATCTTAGTCACTTACCATATTTTGTTATGCATAACATGCACTTTTTATACCTATTTTTCTTATTTTCAGGTCGAGGTGCACATTTTAAAGTAGAACAAAAACAAAAGCATTCTTTCCAGGTTGATCTGGGGAGAGGATCATGGCACTAAAGCTGCCTACAAGTCCCATATTCACTCTATGTGAAATATTAAATCTACTGAATTGTAAGTGCATTGTTTATTAACCTTATTTAAGACAATAAAAAATGCTTTAAAACCTCAATTCTTTGATTTCTGATGAAAAAAGAATCTTTCTATTTCATATCATTTAGTAGTTTTCATTCTGTAACTCACCCAGAAATTTAAATGAGAGACTGGTAACTTGTTCATCTCATTCTGTCATGATTACTTTCAATTTGTGCAAAATACTGAACTGCAGCAGAACAAAATTGATGATTGTACTCATAAATGTTTGATATTCAATAACTGTTGATCTTATAAAAAAAGTTTGGGATTAATTTCTTTTATCATGGTTAAATTGAAATACAATTTTTAGAATTCTAGCAGTGTTAGTTTTCTCATGTCAGGCACTTCTAGATTACATTTTGTTCATGATGATGGATTGTCTATTACAGTAACAATGACACATATGAAACAACAGAATAAGTTAATGTATCAAATTTGCAATTTATTTAATTTTCTTTGAAAATTAAACTGAGTTCTTTGTTTTATTTTTGATCTTAAATCACAGTATTTGATGCTTCTTTGTGACTAGTTTCAGAATGATTCATTTCATGTATAATGAGAATCTATCAAGCAGTTTAGGAAATATTAGCAAATGGAAAACTTAACAAAAACCTTAAACTTTTGGCGCTACCGCAGTGGTCAGAAAAGTTGATTGCTATGTCTTGCTTCCCACTAAAGTGGACTTGACAAAAAGAAAAATAAAACCCCTCAATATTATTGATAAAAGAAAGGACAGCCTCCTTAATACAAGAAAAAACACTTTCAAACACTGACTTAGAAGGATGGCATGGACACAACAGCTATCAAACTCGTTCTTTTGAAAAAGCAACAAGTATATGAATGAACATCAAAAGATGTAAAACTTAAGTCAGAAGTGTATGCTGTTTGACCACTTTTACATATACATTAAAACCTGTATACCAGAAACTGTCAAGAGGATGTGCAAATTTGTCATTCATAGAAAGGTGTCCTTTACATGGATATACAAAAACATCTTATTTTTCATAACAATAATTGGTACTTTAAAATCAAACTGGTATAAAGAAATGTATATTTATTGAATAAAGTCTCCACATGTTTATAATAAACAAAGAAACAGCCATACAGTACAACATTTTTAAGGAGAGAGTTATGGTTATCATTTTTGAGACAAAGCAGAATGTCCTTTCTTTCTATGCAATATGAATAGATTTTACTCCAAAAATATGTATCCTCTGTCCAAGTTGGACAGATTTCCAATGACAATTACATTTAGATTTTTTATAATGAATTGCTAAAAAATTTCTTTAAGAGCATGTGACCTTTATATTTAGGTGTACTTAAGGGTTGCCTCACTGGGAGTGGGGTGTAAAGAGAGAAATAGGATCGTGCTCACCTTGACCACAGGTCCCTTGACTACTACAGTCCTCAGGACAAGACACAGAATCAATCTGCTGCAGAAGTTCCTCATGGGTCATGTTAGGCATGCTCAGTGTGGGGTCTAATAACACTGCTAGCTTGCATCTGAATCTGTAAGTCTCCACTGCTAAGCCCACCATGTTCACAGAGTCTGTAGTCTAAGGATTAAATGAGACACAAGAAGTTATATAAAATGCACAAGGATTCCCCTGCTCTAGAGCAGATTCGTAATTATTAACAAGAGTCACCTAATGATGACAAATGCCACTGGTCCCCCACTGATGTAAAGACTCCTACTGAAAGCACCCAACAGTCCAGCACTCTTAATTGTTATACTACTTATGCTACTACAGTAGGGTCCAGCATTCTCAATTTGAATACTACTTATGCTACTACAGTAGGGTCCAGCATTCTCAATTTTATACTACTTATGCTAGTACCTTATGGTCCAGCATTCTCAATTTGTATACTACTTATGCTAGTAACTTAAGGTCCAGCACTCTCAATTTTATACTACTTATGCAAGTACCTTATGGTCCATGACTCTCAATTTTATAATACTTATACTAGTACCTTAAGGTCCAGCACTCTCAATTTTATACTCTTTATGCAAGTACCTTATGGTCATGACTCTCAATTTTATAATACTAATACTAGTACCTTAAGGTCCAGCACTCTCAATTTTATACTATTTATGCAAGTACCTTATGGTCCATGACTCTCAATTTTATACTACTTATGCTACACTTTGTTTCCATAGTAACGTAAACAGATAAAAATAATGAATATGGAAATTTCTAAGTATAAAAAAGCATCTCTCTATGCAGCTTGCTTGACATTTGTACAAAGTTTGGCTGAAATACCGTGAACAGTTTAAGTTATGATCCACAAGCAAAAATGTCTTAATATCTACATACATGGGATAAAGAAAAGAACTTATCCTGAATAGTCCAATATTCTACAGACCACAAGATTTTATGAATTTAAAACGTGTGACTTATTGGTACTTTGGAGCACAAGATTTATCTCCACATGTCCAAAGTTCATTAGTTGCAGCCTTTGAATGTGAATAAATTTCTATATTTTGCATGAATTACATATTATACCAACCTTTATCAGAATCCTACTTTATTCCTTTCTCATGCAAAATCATGTGATAGAACTGCTGATAGGTTTTTGTATTTCTGCTAGAAAAATGTAATCAGTGTCAACATCGGTAGCGCCATCTACCGTGATCCATGTTTGTGAAGTTTAGTCACAATGCATGTGCAGAGACAATACTTGATGTTTAGGGACTGGAGAACTAAATATATGCTTTTCAGTGATGAGAAACTGAGGTAACATTAAAGATGGAAAGAAAAAGAAATAATAAAATTAAAAAGCACAAAAAGAGAAAACAAAAAGGAAAAGAGAATAAAAGATTACAACAATAACATATAAATATATTTTTGTTATTTTTATAAAAATCTACTTGTAAGGTTGCAATCAATGAAGTTTCTTCCATATTTAGTATTAAAATTTCAAATATTTGTCTTCTTATGTGATTTTGCATGATTGGACATTTGTTATTTTAGATAAGATTCCTGCACAATCTGCTTTGGTAAATGTACAAGGAAAATATGAAGATCAAATACAAGCACTTGGGGACAGGATAGAAAACTCAAGTGAATTGAAATGTAGTACAGTATATACTCATTTATAAGTCGAGTCCAACTGCAAAGAACACAGACCCTGATCTGCTATCACATAATGTGCCACCAGATCAGGATCTACTTGGTTTGTTCTACTGATTACTCCTAACAAACTGCATGAACCTAGATCTGCTGGTGTATTATGCAACATCAGGTCTGGGTGTTTGCAGTTTGCAGTTGTACTCAAATTATAAGCGAGTATACAGAGTAGTTGTTCCTTGCACCTTGTACTAGGTTCCGCTAAATCTAAAACATCTTATGCATGACAAGTACAGTCATCTACCAGGACCTCATGGTGTTTGTTTCTCACCTTGTCTTTCTATATACATATGAGTAATATTTAGTTAGAAATTTAAACTGGCTTCTGATGTTTTTTTGTGCAAATGCCTTGTAGGGGTCAGTACTGAGAGTTTATGTATAATAACTTTACTTATGGTACATTAGGTGCTTTACATTTACTTGAACTGTATACAGTATGAAACCAAAGGAATGTTGAGCAAATTGCTATTGAAAATATACCCCACCTCTCTTGCATACCACCCCTGCCCCATTACAGAGATGAATCTATAGTCAGAAAAAGCACATAACTCTACTGAAATATAGTGTCAGTATATTGATTTTTCAGCATGCATATCTTTTGATGATTACCATATGTACTAAGTTTCACAGTAATCCACTAAAAGCTGCAAGAGTAGTTGCATTCAGAAAATTCTGTACTGTGTTGCATCCACTGGTGTTAAGTCTAAAGCCACGATAACTCTTGCCAAAATAACAGGAGCATAAAGATTTGTCAAAATGTGTATCTTAAGATGATGACCATAATATGTACTAAGTTTCACAGCAATTCACTAAAAATTGCAGGAGTAGTTGCATACACAAAATTCTGTCATACACTGCATCCAACTGTAAGCCAAAAAGGGCAATGTCTCTGACAAAATCACGGAAGCACACAAATTTGTCAATTTGTGCATCTTTAGATGATGACCATAGTATGTACCAAGTTTCACAGCCATCCATAAAAAACTGCAAGCCAAACTGTGGTACTAGTTGCACCACAGAGATTGTGTCATGGGTGCATCAAGCTACAAGACAAAATGGGCAATACTCTAACAAAAATTGTGGGAGCAAAGTGATTTTTTGACATGTGCACATGTGCATCATCAATTGATGACCATAATATTTACCAAGTTTCATGGCAATCCATTAAACACTGTAGGACAACTTATGCTAACAAGATTGTGTCATACTCTGCATCAAGCTACAAGACAAAAATGGTCAATAACTCTAACAAAATTTATGGGAGCAAAGTGATTTGTTGATATGCATATCTTCAGGTCATGACCATAATATTTACAAGTTTCATGGCAATCCATCAAAAACTGTGAGACTAGCTGTGCTAACAAGTGCCCAATGGACAGACAGATGGACAGACACAAGGATTACTATATATCCCCTCTGAGGCTATAAAAAATATGGTAAGGAAAACAACTCCTACAGTTCAAGTCAACTGAATTTACTATCTCATCCCAAAGCGCTTGTATGAAGAAGCATACCATGAACAGCACATTATAAGCCCATGCCATGTTTAATATGCCTCTACACAAATAAATGAACATTTCTGTGCATAAACCAATTTACTTTGGGTCAATGACCTTGACTTTTGACCTCAAAATTGACAGGCTTCTTCCTTTCCCCAAGTGTAAGCCACCAACAAAGTTTCGTCCGGGTCATCAATGTGGAACCAATGTTAATGTATAGGAACCATTTTTCTTCTTTCACTTGGCCTGTGACCTTTTGACCCCCAAATCAATAGGTTTTTATTACTCCAAGTGCAAGCCATCCACATAGTTTGGCACAGGTATGTGATGTAGAACTAATGTTATTGTGTGGAAACCATTTTATTCTTTCATCACAGTGACCCTGACCTTTGGACCCCAAAATCAAAAGGGCTCATTCTTACCCCAATTGCAAACCATCCAAAGTTTGATAACCACTGATGATGGAGAACTAAAGTTATTGTACAGAAACAATTTTTCTTCTTTCAGTCACAGTAACCTTAACCTTTAAACCTTTGACTCCAAAACTGACAGTATTTTTCCTTAGTTTGGCAACTGTAGATGGTGGAGAACTCAAGTTATTCTGCAGAAACAATTTTCCTTTTTCAGTCAGTGACTTTGACCTTTGACCTTTTGATCCAGAAATTGATAGGTTTCTTCTTTATCCCAAGTGCAAATCATCCACAAATCTTGGTAACTTTAGGTGGTGGAGAACTTGAGTTATTGTGCAGAAACCATTTGTCTTCTTTCAGTCGCAGTGATCTTGACCTTTGATCTTTCAACCCTGAAATTGATAGGGTTCTTTCTTACCCCAAATACAAGCTATCCACAGAGTTTGGTAACTATATATGGTAGATAACTTGAGTCATTTGTGCACAAATGAAATTTGTAACAGACAGACATCATAATATAACATGATGGACATATAAAAAAACATAACATAACAACCTAAGTATATGTGAAGCAATGAAGAAATGCTAGGCCTTAAATTCCCCAAAAAGTAATGTGACATTCAGAGAAAGTAAACAAAGTAGATGAGATGGGAGGCATTTGCTTCAGAAGTGCTGTGCAAAGTTTGGAATTTTGATACAATGGATGATTTTAAGATATTTTGTAACCTTTTTCACCTTTTCTTAAATTTTTACCCATTCAAAGTAACTTCTTCAATTTTTGTTTCTAGAATGATTGCCAACATTAGCTACTGAAAATGTTGACACTCGAATCTTCTGCATGTTCAGAATATTCCAATTTCATTCTACATTACAAACTTTGAGCTTCTGATGCTCCTATATGAAGAAAACTGAATTTACTTTGGGGTACAAGTAATATTGGTACTTTCATACAATTTGCAACTTAACATTAGCTTAGGATTGATAGAAAACTACCAAGATGCAATTTGCAACTTAACATTAGCTTAGGATTGATGGAAAACTACCTAGATGCAATTTGCAACTTAACATTAGCTTAGGATTGATGGAAAACTACCAAGATGCAATTTGCAACTTAACATTAGCTTAGGATTGATGGAAAACTACCAAGATGCAATTTAAAACTTAACATTAGCTTAGGATTGATGGAAAACTACCTAGATGCAATTTGCAACTTAACATTAGCTTAGGATTGATAGAAAACTACCAAGATGCAATTTGGAACTTAACATTAGCTTAGGATTGATGGAAAACTTACCTAGATGCAATTTACAACTTAACATTAGCTTAGGATTGATGGAAAACTACCTAGATGCAATTTGCAACTTAACATTAGCTTAGGATTGATGGAAAACTACCAAGATGCAATTTACAACTTAACATTAGCTTAGGATTGATGGAAAACTACCTAGATGCAATTTACAACTTAACATTAGCTTAGGATTGATGGAAAACTACCAAGATGCAATTTGCAACTTAACATTAGCTTAGGATTGATGGAAAACTTACCTAGATGCAATTTACAACTTAACATTAGCTTAGGATTGATGGAAAACTACCAAGATGCAATTTGCAACTTAACATTAGCTTAGGATTGATGGAAAACTACCAAGATGCAATTTACAACTTAACATTAGCTTAGGATTGATGGAAAACTACCTAGATGCAATTTGCAACTTAACATTAACTTAGGATTGATAGAATACTACCAAGATGCAATTTGCAACTTAACATTAGCTTAGGATTGATGGAAAACTTACCTAGATGCAATTTACAACTTAACATTAGCTTAGGATTGATGGAAAACTACCTAGATGCAATTTGCAACTTAACATTAGCTTAGGATTGATGGAAAACTACCAAGATGCAATTTACAACTTAACATTAGCTTAGGATTGATAGAAAACTACCAAGATGCAATTTATAACTTAACATTAGCTAAGGATGATGAAAAACTACCATGATGAAAAGTCTTAAAAAAACATCCAGAGTCTTTCAGTTGCTGATTCCATCAGTTAACCTTCTTTACCCTATTATTCATAAAACATCTCAATTTAAATATTTGTTCTGCCATGAGATTTTCTTGTAATATTTTAGCTAGCAACATTTGTAATCCCATGACAAACAAACAAGCTTACTTTCCTAATAGAATGTTTTGACATTGTGCTCCCAAAATGATCCTTGCAACTTTTCCAGCAAACTACTGTAATAACAGCTTCTTCAGTTATTAGCTGAATCACAACATTTCATACAAGAATGAGTAAAAATGATGCACTAGATTTGTGTTTGTTGTATAAACTGCATTCTTTTCAAAGTCCAAAATTTTATCTGGTGGTAAAGAGAAAGAAAAAAGAAATGCAAAAGTATTTTCTCTCTACAAATACTGGCCCCTTAGGTTGGATTTCTCTATCTTTAACCAGTGTTCACAAGTCTATTAGTTTTCCATATTTAGCACAGACACGAGGCTATATTTAGCACAGATGACACAAGGCAATATTTAGCACAGATGAAACATGAAGGTTCTATATGATACAATAGTTTTCCTTTCTGGCCATATTTAGCACAGATGACACAAGGCTATATTTAGCACAGATGACACAAGGCAATATTTAGCAAAGATGAGACATGAAGGTTCTATATGATACAATAGTTTTCCTTTCTGGCCATATTTAGCACAGATGACACAAGGCTATATTTAGCACAGATGACACAAGGCAATATTTAGCACAGTTGAGAGATAAAGGTTCTGTATGATACACTGTCTAACTACAATCTGTGCACAGATCTGACTTGCAAAAACTTTTGCACAGAATTTTAATGTTGATGAGGCTGACATCTTTGCCACTATAAACATTAAAGCCCACTGTGCTTATACAGGCAAAACAAAAACAGACATGTCATAATTACCTTGATATCTGAAATACAGAACAGGATCTCAATGTCAGGTGTAATGACTCGGCCACAAATATGACCCAGTCTGGAGTCAAGTAGAGCATCCTCACAATACAGCCTTGCAGTCGTCTCATTCCATCCACTTGGTGTGGGCCAGGATATATTCTGAATAACATCAAATATTTATTTATAACAGGAAAGTTTTAAAAATCTTGATATATAAAATGGCTAATAAAAAAAATAACACAAACAAATAAAATAGCAAACTGTTTAAAAACTACATGAATGTGAACATTTAGAAAGTATGGACAGTTTTAATTTAATCAAGATAGGATCAAAAAGTAACCTTTATCACAAGGATAATCTGTAATCATTTAAATGCAAAACATATCAAACATTAAACGACGTATAATTAGTATTTAATTACATGTAACTCATTATCAAAGTAAGGAAAAATGAAATTCTTCTAATGTGCAGGATAAGTATACATTCCATGATGAATCATATACTATCAAGGAAAAAGAATTCCAAAAATAATGTGATTTATATCACAACAAGGAGAATACAGAGCATGGTATCTCACTTGCAAAGCATTCAATGATGTATCCCACTTTCAAAAATCGTAACACAAAACTTAAAAATAGTATGCAAGTATGTAATAGTATTTTTTGGCACCTCAGCACAAAAGTGGCTATGTAGTGCAAACTAAAGGTAAAGTAAAAAAAAATGTAAAAATTGCCCACAAAATTTTGGAAGATGAAACCTTCCAAATAAATATATACTTAAAATATTGAAAAAAATATAAAACAAAAATTTTAACATTTTATAAAATGTATATAAAATAGCAGATAAAGGTTACACATGTAAAATCCATAAAACATGACTAAAATTTGTTGTATAAACTGTTTCCCTTAAATAGTCTAAGATTTTCTCGGGTGGTACATCCTCACAGTTTGTGGAAGCAGTTAGAAACCTAATGTTAATGTGTTACGGAATTATGTATATGGAATCTATAATGTGCCTAAACTTTTGGCCTATGACTGTACTTAAAAATTGTGTCAAATAGTAAGTCACATTTAAGTTTAGTTAATGTTGTCAATAACGTATTTACTGACCTTTTGTTCAAGGTCAGAGCTGTTTACCATTCTTTCAGTACATTTCCATTGAAAGATGCATTTAGTATTGCATTCTGGGTCATAAAATGACACGTTTCCTGTTGTGAAATATGCCATTTGCAAAGGATATAAAAGACCTAGGTATACGAATTATATTAATTCCATTTTAAATCCTGTTTTTAAAATGTCTGTTTTTTATTATCAGTTTTGGAGTCATCAGATGTTTGGAATCATAGCCGTGCTGTTATCTTATTGTTCTGTAATGCCATAATGCTGTATTGCTGTATAAATAATTCGACTAGAATTATTTATTGGAACATCCAATGGAGTAACCTGAAGTATTCATCAACCTTTGGGTTTATATTTATGACTTTTGGATGCCTGTGGACATTCTTAAAGATGATCTGGATTACATTATTGTTGGTACATCATGACATTCCAGATTACCCATTCATTTGGAACAATCATTCATTCAGAACATTTCTATATACACAGGACTTGTGATTAGGACACTAATAATTATTGGATTATTTGGATCTTAATACATGATACTGTAAGTGTATTTTGATTTTCACGTTAATTATTTAGAAATAAATTGTTTGTTGATTTTACAAACAATGTTAGTTTCATTTTCTTTTTGTTACGTTTTTTCATACCATAGGGTCGTAACAAATGCCATTGCTGTCACCTGGGATATTCTCTTGCTACCAGAGTAAAATGGTTGAGCTAACTTTCAAGACAGCAATAACAACAAAAACAACAACTTTCTAGGTGTACATTTGGAATGATCCTGACATTGCCTCATTCCGCCCACATGAAATCATGATGTCAAATGTGTGATACCAGTATTACACACTATCAAAATTATGACATGTTTATTAAAAGTTAGGTTGAGAATTAAGTAATTCTGAATATAAATGAATGAGTCTGGAAAATAATTACTTTACATTTTTAAGATTTGTTATTGAGTAGATTACCTTTGAAGTATCCCCATCTCCCAGCCAGACATCACTTGAAGTTTTCACTGACTGCCTCTTCATCCTGGTTTGTCGTACATTATCCATTACATGATATGATTCCAGATTGTCAGTTATTTCTTCACCTTGTGTATGAAATAATAATAAAAAAAATGAAAAAGAATTATTAAAACTTAATTTTAAAATTGTAATATCTAATTGCATAGTCCCAAAAGGATATAGACAATTGCTCTTGAGTGCATGAACATTTCATTTGAAATTCATGGCACAAGTTGAATAATTTCTGTTTTGATGGTCTTGGTTTGTGAATTCCAAACATGACTTCATGATTTCATACATTTAATATTAAATAAGTAGATATGTAAAAGTCAATAAGATATACAATAAATAAACTACCATACAAATATCTTTCTGTTTGACTTTGGGTTACATTTGTATGCCTTTTATGATATTACTTTAGGGGATATCATGTGACATTGGACATATTTAGTAAGTGTCCCATGAAATTCTCTACCTAACCTGTACACTGTACTATAATTAACTCCCACTGCATCTGACTTGTAAATACTTCAACACGAAGCTTTAACACATAATCAAAATATTCATTTAACTGCTGCCTTATGCTGTAAAGCATCACTGACAAAAATGTCTTGCCATTCCATAATGCAGGCAAGACAAAAATAGGGCAACAGTTTTATGAATGTATTATGAACTACTGTATGTCATGTGCTAAATTACAGTAAAGTTTCTGTCATCCAAACTCAGATGCAGCATAACACTTTTCTACTTATCCAAACTCCAGCTCAAGGAAACACATTCATCTTCTCCAGTGAGTTTAGATAATCAAGATATTATGGTAAAACCATAAAAAAAAATTAATCCTGTAAAAATTCAAACACTGAAAATTTTGAATTTTTTTTTATTTCTAGCGTACATCTGAAACTTCTGTTAGTTCCCAAAATTGGAATTGTACAAAATGTGAACATTTGTTCTAGTACACAGAATTTTTATTTTGGCAGGTGAAAAACTAGCAAATATTATTTACTACACATATAAACATATCATTTTAGAGTTTTAATGAAAGCATAAGAGTGCTCTTGAATGGGTAGTTACAGCTATAAACAAGTACAATTGGTACAGTTGGTAATTAAATTGTTATTTACATGCCAGAGAGAGAGAGACAGAGTAAGAGAGAGACACAGAGAGAGACAAAGACAGAGAGTAGGTTGTGAGCAGTCATTAATAACTGTACTACAGTATATTGAGATACATCAAAAACTGAATGTTCACTATATTAAATTAACCGCAATTGGAAAAAAAAGGTAATCAATTAAATCTCTGGAATAACGGAGTGAAGAAAAAAAAGATAATTATTAAAAATCAGGAGCTAAAAGAGTGTATGGACACAGTCTCAATGTTGCAAAATAGACTATTAAGAACTCACAATTTTATGAAGAGCCTAAAGTCAAATAAAAACACAAGCTATAGAATTACTGAATAAATAAGAGAGAGAGAGAGAGAGATGTAACATACAACTATGCTCATGATTGCCAAAGACAGGCAAATCTGCATTTGTATATTCAAAATTTTTTCTCCCAAAACTATACAAACAATACTAGTTATTGGATGAGGATGTTTTGTACGCAGCTGCTATTTAAAAAAACAAGAAAAATGCACACATGATCAAATCTATCTTCGCAAGTGTATCTGTTTGAAGCAAAAGCATCAGAAAATTAAAGTTCCCATTTTAAACGATGATGTTTGTAGCATGAGCAATATACATGTAATTACTTATATTTTCTTTTATAAACTATAGATTCAGTTCAAAACAGTCTATCCTATGACAAACCTTGCTTTAATAATGCACAGTCCTGAATCCCAAGAGTCCCATGGTACACAGAAAATGTCATTTTGTTTGAAAACTAATATAAAAATCTTTGAGTACCCAGAGACATGTATCAACCACATGAAGTCCATGGAGAAGAAGGACAATATTTTAAATGATGGAAGTGACTAAGGCATCAGACTGGGACATGTTTATTTTTGTTCTAGGTCTACAGTTACTAACTGAAGGAGGGAATTCACCTTAGACTGGGGACTATTGCCAGGAAAAGTGAAATCAATTTAATAATAACAGGTAATGTATACTGGTATTAAAATGTCATATTGCATGAAGCCACTTTACCTGTGTTTGTAAAAAGCAGTTTAATATCTGATATTGGATACGATTTCAGCCAATCTTTGTCTATAAAAAGGTAATCAGGTCTTCTACATTATGCAAAATAATACAAATATGCCTACAAACTTTCATTTGTCTATATCAAGTGGCTTGTGCTTAATTGTGCAAAAAGCCCCAAGGTTTTTGTCCAAAAAGTCATAAAGGTTAAAAAAAATGTGTACAAACTGAACATGAGGCCCAAGTGGACCTGATATTGCTCACCTGTTACTTGACATATGTCAGCTTGTGAATGCAAATTCACACATATATTGAAATATATTGAAATTGTAGAGGAAAGAAAAGCTTGGAGCACATAGTTACTACACTGTCTAATAATGTTGGTGTCATTCATCTTCCTTCTTAGACCATATATATAGGATTACTTTCTCTGTATAAAAAGGACAAGCAATTTATACAACCAGCGTTGTCCTTGGATGACTCCTTGCCCCTTGGGGACTAGGCCATGATTCATATCTTAGACACTGTTCATAATCCCATGCTAAAAGTGTATACACTTACTCAGCATTACATGGGCAGTTAATCTGTGCAGACAGCATGGGTTCCTGGGTCTGACCTTACCTCCATGGGCCCTGGCCCATGGCTTATAACTTGGAAACCATTGAAATTCCCACCCAAGGGGGCTAAGGTGGCTCAGTGGTTAAAGCACTGTACTCATATCCAGAAGATTGTGAGTTTGATTCCCACCATCTGATCAGCCACCAAATATTACATGATTTTCTTAAAGTCATGAATTTCTTTGCTCTTTAGTAATTAAATTTGGAAATGTTTCAGGAGGAAAGCATATTGGGTTATTTTTTTAAATGAATAGCTACAAATACAAAATATACGTTTAAAATAATTTATGAATCATGGCACTGAATATATCAAATGCCTTAAAATAAAGCATAATACATGTGATAACATATAAATGACAAATGTTTCAAGCCATTTAATATGGTAATTCTAGCAACTGTCAAACTCTATTTAACCACATATATCAAACTTGTATATTAAATGTGGTCAAGCTTGTAGCAATAATTTTCTGCAAATAAATTTTTAAACTTGGATAGGATTTTTGCAAGAAATATGTTCTTCTTAAAGCAAAATTTGTTTTCTTGCACATAAGTAAATATGTACATTAGTTCTTATACTTAGATACCTTTATTAGTGTACATCAGAGATGCTTTAAGTTCTTCAGCCTAGAGACTACACTGCATTATTAGCAAATTCCCACACAGCTTTTACCTTAGCAAAAACCTTGTCATCCAAAAGATTGTAATAATTCATTGATATTTTACAAACTAGACCTATAAATATAATTAAATTATCAAAGTATTATCAACTTAGAGTGTTACTTGTTAAATTATATTTAAATTTTTGTTTGGTTTAAATAACCAATGATTCATTATAATCCCTAACATGTGTTATTTTCTTATTTTTTATATCTTGTTCTACTGGAATTTATGCATCCTGCATTCTAATTTTTTAAGGTTTTTATTTTTTTCTGCAAGGGGAAGAACTCTGCATAATCCCAAACCTGTAATTCTAAATAGTCCTCATCATTGGTTACTTCCCTTACTTCTAATAAAAAGCTGGCAAGTAATTGTTGTTGTTGTTGTTGTGGGTTTAACGCCATTATTCAGCACATGATAGGCTATACATGGCGGCCAGTTTTATCTGGTGGAGGAAGAACCCGGGAAAACCCCGGGAAGAACCACCGACCCACAGGAAGCTACTGGCAAGCTTTCTCACATATCCACACTGACCGAGCCCGAGACTTGAACCCACGTGGACAGAGGTGAGATGGCAGTGATTGGTAAAGGCGAGCGCCTTAGACCACTCGGCCACCCGGGGCCCAGGCAAGTAATTGCATGCACTGAACTATGAGTATACATGGCTTCAATACAAAATTTATTATTAGACTTAAATCTCTTTACATTCCACACAGGCTATACAAAATAAACTAACATACCAAATCTGATAAAAATCTGATCAGAAACAAGGCCTTTAGAGTGGTAACAAGCTCAACCAATCAGATGCAATACCACCTCATTAATATGCATGGATGTTGCTCACAACTGAACTCATCCCAGATTTTAATGATATCAGCTTATTTTTCAGAATTGTGTCAAATATTATAATTTAAAAATAAATAGTGCTGGAAAAGACGAAAAGTATAAGCATGTTACCTGTTACCAGATCACAGATCTCTATCAAGGCATATTGGCTGCAGACCCCTGCAGTGGTTCCTGAACCACACTGACAATGGCTGACATCATTTATCTCAGTGTCACACTCTGCTTCTACACCTCCCAGTAAAGAGTGGCTACTCCTGCAGGAGAAAGCATCACCAAATTACTTTTGTAGTGTTGGAAAAGTGTTTTTAACATAAGAACTCTCATACCATATCTTTTGATGAAACTGCATTCAGATTCCAAATATAAATGGATGCTGAAGGCAGTAAGATGATGATGATAATGATGATGATGATCTTTCATTACAAATACTGCAGGAAAGGATTAAAACAGGAGGAGTCCAAATTTTTCTGACTACGATCTGCTAAAGATTATCTTTTTCCTTTCTGAATAATTCAATGAACTGCTCTTGAAGTATGCTTTTCATTAACTGAAGTTAAATTACGAACATCATTGTCAATTAGCACATGTTTATCTGTGCTAATGCAAACAGTTTTTGATTGTACATGCTTTATCTGTGCTGATGAAAACAATTTTTAATTGCACATGCTTTATCTGTGCTGATGAAAACAATTTTTAATTGCACATGCTTTATCTGTGCTGATGAAAACAATTTTTAATTGCACATGCTTTATCTGTGCTAATGCAAACAGTTTTTAATTGCACATGCGTTATCTGTGCTGATGAAAACAGTTTTTAATTGCACATGGTTTATCTGTGCTAATGCAAACAGTTTTTAATTGCACATGCGTTATCTGTGCTGATGAAAACAGTTTTTAATTGCACATGGTTTATCTGTGCTGATGAAACAGTTTTTAATTGCACATGGTTTATCTGTGCTGATGAAAACAGGTTTTGATTGCACATGGTTTATCTGTGCTGATGAAAACAGTTTTTGATTGCACATGGTTTATCTGTGCTGATGAAAACAGTTTTTGATTGCAGTGTCCCAAGGACTAATACTCAATGTAAGCATGATGCAAAATGCTATCAGACTTTGCCTCAGACAGTCTAGTATGATATTTTATTAGCTGATGAATGACATAGAAAGACCTAGGATACAGTCCTAACAAAGACACACACCAAGGTTACTCGCTTTTTTGGGTAAATCTAGAATAGACTTGGATATCTTAATAGTATGCCACTTTAATTAATTTATCCAAATTTAAAAATATATCATTATTTGTCAAAATAATGCAACTGTAACTCTAAACGTCTGTCCCATACAGAGATGTTTATTTTGATACACCGTTATACATAGGTAATAAAATGTCAGTTGTGCAGATATGACTCTTAATTTTGTACGATGAACCAAGCGACTTTTGTGACAATTAACAACAGCAGGTTTTAAATTTCCTGTGGTTTTATCAAGCCTTATCTAGGCATATTCATTCACAACTTGAAGCAAAGTTTTGCTTAAAATATACTGATACTTTGTCATTCAATTTCATATGACCTTTAAATATCACAACTTTTGGTTTTTCTGTGTTCATTGTTAGTTTCCAATCTCCACAAAAATCTGAAAAGCAGTTAAGGCTATTTGTGAAGACCAGCCTTTGATGTAGACAGCAATATTAAACTGGCTACAAAATGCTGGTATGTTACTATGGTCTGACCCAGAATGGGAGCACAGCTGTGTTATCACAATAAACTGAATATCATATAGTTAGATATTGAACAGCATGTGGCTGCATACTCAACCCTGTCTAATCCCTATATTGAGGAAATAGTGTGACTAAGAGAGACATGGTTTTCACAACCCTGTCTAATCCCTATATTGAGGAAATAGTGTTACTAAGAGTGACATGGTTTTCACAACCCTTTCTAACCCCTATACTTAGGAAATAGTGTTACCAAGAATGACATAGTCTTCACAACCCTGTCTAACCCCTATATTTAGGAAACAGTGTTACTAACAGTGACATGGTCTTCACAACGTAAGAAATGTCTTGATACATATCAACACTAAAGATCTGACCCTGAATACCCTCTTTGCATAACTAATATAGCATCTCTGTTCTCCACACTTTGTCAACGGCCTTACTAAAATCTATTAAACACATGAAAAATTTCCTTTTTTGTGATATGTATTTGTTTATCACTGTTTGTGAAATGAAAAGATAATCAGTTTTTCCATTATTTTTTTCTGAATCCAAACTGAAAGTCGCCTAAGATCATGTCTCAAAAATATTTTTTTCTGGTAATTATTATAAATGAAAAATAATTTGCTAATGGCACTAGGTAGGGCTATGCCTCTGTAATTATCAACATTATTGGGATTGCCTTTTATAGAAGGTTGGAGTCAGGCAAGATTTCTTCCATAAATCCTGGAAAAAAAGCTGATTTGAGTATCACATTACAAAGTCTGTGTAAGTGTCAATAGTTAAAAGTAAGGAGCATTTGATCATTTCATTTAATATGAGATCGGTGCCACATGTCATTTTATTTTGCAAGTAAAGTACATGGGATTTTATCTTTTCAACAGATATGAGGTCATTATAGGTAGAAGCACTGAAACTGGCATTGTTGTATGAAGTATTATTTACTTGTGAATCTCAGTTTCATTTGATTTATGAAAATCATTAGAATTTGACACTGATGAGGAGCCATTAGGGTTCTAAAAGTGTTCCTCCCATATATTCATATTAATTGAGAATTCTGGGTTTTGATCAGGTTTATCTCTAGTTACAAATCAAATGAGTTTCCAATATAAATGCAGGATTTTATCTCTCATGTAATCTAATTTATTATGAATTGTCTTGCGGCATTGCAACCCTTTACATTTTTTGTGTTTTTCCTATAAATATAAAATCTGTGCAAAATAGATCGGTCAAAAGGATTTGCTCTTAATTCATGACATGCCTCTTGAAGAAGATTTTCGAGTCCATTACATTCCTCATCGTGCCACCATTTTCTATTTATTGCTCTTTTCTTTACTTTGACTTTTATTGGTGATGTACTTGCAGCATTTATAAATGCTTGTACAAAAGTGAACTATTAATTCCGTCCTTTTTCTCTTGAAAGGAAAACATTTTACAATGATCAAATAACCTTTGGTTTGCATTAATGCACTTTGAAACAAAGTAGGTGATTCTTCCTTTCAAATGTATTTATAAACTTGAAATTTGTGTTCTTGAGATGCTAGCTTATCTTTTCCATTTTAGTACTTGATTGTATGTGTTTTTGGCTGGATTTACAAATACACTGGACAGTAAACTGACAGATGAGTAAGTGAGTAAGACTTTGAAGTGAATTATAATATTTAGATTATGAGTTATATTATAGTCAATGATGCTGCTTCTGTTGTATTTAAAACAAACTGGTTTACTGTAAATGTCACCAAGTGTTCTACCATTCACAATAGATGTAGCAGTAAGTCTACTAACTTGTACAAAGGCTTTTGCCAAAGTTGTTCACTTCTAAATCCATGTTATTTCTGGGTACATTAGTGTGAGATGTCAAAATTTGATATAACTGAATGTTTGGATTCTGAGACCTTGCTGATGTAGTCTTGTATTATTACAGTTCTGCTAGTAAAATCCCCACCTAATATGACTTTTTGTAATTTTGAATATTTTAAGATATCCTTCTCCAGTTTGTCAAAGGGGTCATAATTTCTAGAATGCAATACAGAGGAGTTCTCAGGAGGGATATACCAAACACCAAGGATAAAATTGTCTATGCCATTACACAGAGGTTTGCAATTCAAATATGCCCATAAAATATCTCCATTAGATTCTTCAAGAATATTAATTTTGGAATGGTAATCAGATTAATACAGACTGATTACCACTCTGTCTATGCTGTCTTATCTGCTTATAGAAATATGCCTGAATCCAGGAAAACCATTCTTATATACACCAGTTTCACAATCTTCTTTTGTGAGCATTGTTCTGTCAATGCACAAAAATTATAACTAGTGCCAAAAACATTTAGTAAATCCTTTCTCAGAACATCATTATTCACTTAAGTTTTCAAACCTTCCATATTTTTATATCGATATCATAAATCATAACAATGAAGAGTATGAGTGAGACTCCATTCATTTAAGATATGATGTCAGCCTATGTATGAAAGGATAAACATATGATTATTTATTAAATGTAAATCCATAACTTTTAACTTTCTTTCTTGTGACAGAGTATAAATAAAATAGTATGTATACCATGAAAATCAGATGAATAGAGGGGGTGTGGAATTAAGCTCAACACCGGATGAAAATCAGATGAATATAGGGCGAGTGGAATTAAGCTCAACACCAGATGAATATAGGGTGGGTGCAATTAAGCTCAACACCAGATGAAAATACTCTCTACATAGTAGGTAATTGTTGTTACACATTTACAAGAGATGAATCAACTATAAAGTGAAAGAAATAAACTGACTATAACAAATTTCAAGCAGGACACTTGTAAAATAATTTCAGTATGAGTTGGTATGTGGATGTTCTGTGAAGTGTACAACAGCAAATGGATAAGCTATTCAACTGTGAAGTGTACAACAGCAAAAGGATAAGCTATTCAACTGTGAAGTGTACAACAGCAAATGGATGGATAAGCTATTCAACTGTGAAGCGTACAACAGCAAAAGGATAAGCTATTCAACTGTGAAGTGTACAACAGCAAATGGATAAGCTATTCAACTGTCAAGTGTACAAGAGCAAATGGATAAGCTATTCAACTGTGAAGTGTACAAGAGCAAAAGGATAAGCTATTCAACTGTGAAGTGTACAACAGCAAATGGATAAGCTATTCAACTGTGAAGTGTACAAGAGCAAAAGGATAAGCTATTCAACTGTCAAGTGTACAAGAGCAAATGGATAAGCTATTCAACTGTGAAGTGTACAAGAGCAAATGGATAAGCTATTCAACTGTCAAGTGTACAACAGCAAATGGATAAGCTATTCAACTGTCAAGTGTACAACAGCAAATGGATAAGCTATTCAACTGTGAAGTGTACAAGAGCAAAAGGATAAGCTATTCAACTGTGAAGTGTACAAGAGCAAATGGATAAGCTATTCAACTGTGAAGTGTACAACAGCAAATGGATAAGCTATTCAACTGTGAAGTGTACAAAAGCAAAAGGATAAGCTATTCAACTGTGAAGTGTACAACAGCAAATGGATGGATAAGCTATTCAACTGTGAAGTGTACAACAGCAAAAGGATAAGCTATTCAACTGTGAAGTGTACAACAGCAAATGGATGGATAAGCTATTCAACTGTGAAGTGTACAACAGCAAATGGACAAGCTATTCAACTGTGAAGTGTACAAGAGCAAAATGATAAGCTATTCAACTGTGAAGTGTACAACAGCAAATGGATGGATAAGCTATTCAACTATGAAGTGTACAACAGCAAATGGATAAGCTATTCAACTGTGAAGTGTACAAGAGCAAAAAGATAAGCTATTCAACTGACTTAACCATCCTAAAGTCAATACACATACATACCGTATAGTCTTATAAATTATCTAACTTAATAGAGTGTGACATACTGTTGAGAACAAAATCCACAGTACATTAACTCAGAATGCAAATGTACACACAACCACCCACCTACCTACATGTTTACCCACACACCCATTCAAAACTGGAACAAATGGTGGACTCATAAAATGTACAGAAATTCTACATATTAAGGTTAACATAGCAATCAATTGTGTAATGGTACATCAGTAATCTCATATTTACAAGTAAGTCACAGTAGCTCAGTTGGTACCAAATCAGAAGTATGGTATACTCTATCACTTAGCAATTAACTTACATAAGTAGTGCATATTCAAATTTATAAATTGTAACTGAAAAGGCATTTGTTACATGATAATGTACAATATTTATACTGCAACACAAATAATACATTTATGACCAAAATATGATCATTACTGTTCTCTAAAAATAAAAGAAAGAACTTCAGTGAACAGTCTGCTTAAGTAAGGAGTCTTATAGTTATTAAAAGCATGGTAACTTAACAGCTAGTAAATTGTTAAGTGAATGTCCAAATGGAAAGGCTGACAGGCTGGTACATTATTAATTGAAATGAATCTCCAAAGGGAAAGGCTGACAGGTTGGTACATTAAGTGATGTCCAAAGCCTAAAGCTGACAGGCTGGTACATTACTAAATGAATGTCCAAATGGAAAGGCTGACAGGTTGGTACATTATTAAATGAATGTCCAAATGGAAAGGCTGACAGGTTGGTACATTAAGTGATGTCCAAAGCCTAAGGCTGACAGGCTGGCACATTATTAAATGAATGTCCAAATGGAAAGGCTGACAGGTTGGTACATTATTAAATGAATGTCCAAATGGAAAGGCTGACAGGTTGGTACATTATTAAATGAATGTCCAAATGGAAAGGCTGACAGGTTGGTACATTATTAAATGAATGTCCAAATGGAAAGGCTGACAGGTTGGTACATTATTAAATGAATGTCCAAATGGAAAGGCTGACAGGTTGGCACATTATTAAATGAATGTCCAAATGGAAAGGCTGACAGGTTGGTACATTAAGTGATGTCCAAAGCCTAAGGCTGACAGGCTGGTACATTATTAAATGAATGTCCAAATGGAAAGGCTGACAGGTTGGTACATTATTAAATGAATGTCCAAATGGAAAGGCTGACAGGCTGGTATATTATTAAGTGAATGTCTAAGGCCAAAGGCTGACAGGCTGGTACATTATTAGGTGAATGTCTAAGGCCAAAGGATGACATGGGACATAAAGGTTGATAGTGAGGCACCAGCCTTGTGAAGTTTTGACCTAGAAAAGAGACAAAGTTTTGATATGTATGCGGGAACAGGTTATGTCCATTTCCACTTGAAGATTCTAGATGAGGTGATGGAATACTAGATAAGTCAAGTTTCGCATTAGAATGGTCCGAGTTTACACTAAAGGAGTACCTGTCTGTCCTCCTTTAATTGGCATAGCAAAGGTTAAACTTTCTTTGATCTTGTTTTTGACCACTTTACAGTGAACCACATCCAGTTTAATTCAATTGAGTTAGTTCCTAATTGAAGTAATGTTTTACCTTGCCATCTTTCTTCACACAAAGAATCTGTATGCATTCACAAAGATGCAGTTATTATTAGCACAAATTTTTTTGAAAAGTCCATTTACAGTCTGGATCTTTGAATTAAAATGCACACTGAAGTTACCTTTTCAGGGAAGGATGGAAAAAGTCTTACTTCCATGGGAAAGTCTTGTTAACCTGGACTAGCAAGTGACACATAATTATCTCTTTCTATGTTTTCAGTGGAAACACTGGAACAGCAGTCATATGAATCAGTGAGTACACTAATTTCCACGGATTCCAGATGAATCACACATTTTTTAAGCTGAGTTTCAGACTAACTATTTTTCGCCCAAACAGAGATCAAATATGGATAATGCCCAGGGGTGTTTGTCAATTCACTTTCTTTGAAATCCCTTATTAATTTAATCACTCAGAACACATCTCATGTTAATATGGCTCTTTCACTAGGGTTTGTGAATGATCCTGACTTGTGCTAGATTTTTCACATCATATTGCTTCAAGTGCATAAAATCCGTTTTGCACTGGAATATCACAATTAATGATACAGGATTGTAAGAGCACTTGATCATGTCCTACTATGGGTTTTGAGACTTTAATAATGCTTGCTTGCTCCTGGGATAATTCTAAAACACTGTCCATGCCCTTGTGGGCCTAATTTATGTTACCATCTTCATGCAGTGAATTATTTGTATGCAAGTCTTTCACTTTCTTGTTGCTGTGCACAAGCTTGCCCCTGAAAACTTTGTTTTCCTGTTCTAGCTTCCAGATTTTATCTTTTTTTAAATTTGGATTTGTTTATGTCTTACATGTTGTATTTAATATTGCAAATAAGTGATTTTGTATAGTTTTGACAATGCATTTCGAAATCCCTTGACTGCTGGTACCTTGGCATATAAGCTAGTCTTTTTCCACTTTATTCTCTAGCATTTTGATTGCTACTGTGGAAGCTTTTTTTCTCTTAACTTAGGGATTTGCTTTCACTAGTATTTCTGCTTTCACAGTATAGGGAAAAAATGAAACTTGGAATCATACAATATTCTAAATTTGTAGTGAACTTGATAAGTAGTTATTTAAAACATAAGAGATGGAATCAAAACTTTCATTAAAAGCTGTCCTACATAATGGCCCAAAGGCTCCACCCACAGACCTGACCCAAGGGTAAGATCAGTAAAATTAGTAGGATTAGTGTGGAATGATGTTATTATCCAAACATGGTTATGGAAATATGTGATGAAAAAACTTTAACTAAAATGTGTCTCATTATAATTCTTGACCCTATGGCCACACCCTGGGGCAGGAGTGTACTGACAAAAGAGGAGTCTGTAATGATATTATATTCCAAATACAATGTGAATCAGGTAAGGGTTATTACTGAGTACAACATGAATCAGGTACAGGGTTACTGAGTACAAGTGAATCAGGTACCAGGTTACTGAGATACAAGTACTGGAAAATAACTGTAACCAAAAATGTTAACCAAACTGTGTCCTCAATATAAATCTTTACCCCAAGGTCAAACCCAGGCAGGTGTGGTACTGAGAGAAGGGAAGTATGTGATGATATTCCAAATATGAAGTGAATCAGGTAAGGGGTCACTGAGCTAAAAGTACTGGAAAAAACTTTAACCAAAGTTTATCACACACTCACATATGCACAGACATCCCAAATTCTAGATGTCCCCACCTCAGGGAATAACTTCTTCAACAGTCATCTAGAAATGACATATCCTTCAGTCCCCCTCATACTGTCCAGTACTCTCAATTTGTATACTACTTATTCCACACTTTCTTTGCATGGTAGCAGTAAAAATATTGAATGCAGAATATTCTAAGTATAAAAAATAAAAAGCACCTCTGTGCAATTTGCTTGACCTGTGTACCAAGTTTGGTTTAAATACCTTGAATGGTTTTATGGTTATACTCCGAATTGAAAATGTTTATTACAGACAGACAAACAGTCATGGCAATAGCTATATCTCTATATATTACATATTGGGGGATAAAAGTTTTACAGCCATTTGTGCAGTTACACAATATATATGTATGCAGGCACACAAAGCCTATAAACAATACATTGCAACCTGGATGTAAGAAGGGGGAAAACAATAATCTTTTTTTTTTCTGAATCCATCAGTACCCTGAATCTGTCAGTGCCCTGAATCCATCAGTACCTGAATCCATCAGTACCCTGAAACCATCAGTACCCTGAATCCATCAATACCCTGAATCTGTCAGTACCCTGAATCCATCAGTACCCTGCAACCATCAGTACATCAGTACCCTGAATCCATCAGTACCCTGAATCCACCAGTATCCTGAATCCATCGGTACCCTGCAACCATCAGTACCCTGAATCCATCAGTACCCTGAATCCATCACTACCCTGAATCCATCAGTACCCTGAATCCATCAATACCCTGAATCCATCAGTACCCTGAATCCATCAGTACCCTGAATTCTGAAGGCCTATCAATATGTTTTATATTTCTTCTTCAAGTATACATGTATATATTTTCATTTTTAAGGGTATTAACACATTATTTGTGGTAGTGAAACCTTAATAAATTTGAACATTTTCACCGATCTTTTGAACCCAAGATGGCAGTATTATGTGGGCACACATACATCCGAGTTTGGTGAGTGTAATCCAGGCCCATATGGCATTGAAGAAAATGTGTGACGGACAGACAGCTGGATAAATGGACCAAGAGATGGAAAGATGAAATGAAGCAAGGTGTCATAATCTCCTTGCAACTTTCTTAGAAAACATGGAATTAATAATAACACCTACCTCCATTGTTGTAAGAGTTCTTGTGCTGATATTGTGCTCTGAGCCATCAGACTGGTACTCTCCTTTTTGACAGACTGGGAAAGGTCATAATATTTGTCTCCAATATAACTGCCACACAGCCCTGGTAAAAAAACAAAAAACAACAGATTGTATGTCAGAGCTAACATCACAATAAAAAGAACAGAACAACACAGTTCATGTAAATAACAGTATACTTTGTCTTTATTCATTAATGTTTTCTTCCAAGCTTTCTTTTGATATTAGAATATACAAAAGAAATTACTTCCTAGATTTTCAAAGTTTCTGATGACAATATTTTATCTAAACAAAATTTAATATGTCTGCTTTATCTATGACATCCCAATGTTAAGTAAAATGCATTAATCAATAGTTTTTATTTTTAGACTATATAAGTTATTTTCCGGTATGGTTATTTTCTGACTCAAATAATAAAACAAATTCCTTCATACTGACAATCTAACCAACAAAAATTACTTGTCAAATACAAAAGGAAAAATAAACAAAGTTCAATGGGATGCAGGCTAACCAAATTTGCTTTGTTAAAATACAGAAGTAAAATGATAAATTTCAATATAGTAATAACTAATAGCTATTACATTTCAATATAGCAATAACTAATAGCTATTACATTTCAATATAGCAATAACTAATAGCTATTACATTTCAATATAGTAATAACTAATAGCTATTACATTTAATATAGCAATAACTAATAGCTATTACATTTCAATATAGCAATAACTAATAGCTATTACATTTCAATATAGCAATAACTAATAGCTATTACATTTCAATATAGTAATAATAGCTATTACATTTCAATATAGCAATAACTAATAGCTATTACATTTCAATATAGTAATAACTAATAGCTATTACATTTCAATATAGTAATAACTAATAGCTATTACATTTCAATATAGTAATAACTAATAGCTATTACATTTCAATATAGCAATAACTAATAGCTATTACATTTCAAGGGTCAAAGTTCAATATAGTAATAACTAATAGCTATTACATTTCAAGGGTCAAAGTTCAATATAGCAATAACTAATAGCTATTACATTTCAAGGGTTCAGCATAAAACTGCTGTAACTAATATTTTTTACCTAAAATTGTTTAATTTAAGTGTTTAGTTCAAAATGACTCTGCCCATATTATGTCCAATTTTTATGGCTGAATTCTTATTATTTACAAAGATATGACAAAATGATATTTTTTCTTAAGTTGATTTCTGCAACACTTGTAACTCAAGTTAAAGTAGTTCTGCAGTAAACTTGCTTCCTGACTTCTTTTAGATCATATGACTTGTGCAAAACTATTACAACTTGTATCAGAAGTTTTGCACTAAAAACTCTGCAAATCATAAATCTTTTAATTCTTGAAAATCTATTGGAACTTCTGTAAAATATTTCTCTTTTTATAGATTCTGACATAAAGCATTGAAACAAAGTTAAACATATAGTAGATTTACATATAAAATAAACAAAAGTGATGGATGTGTTAGCCCAAAAGTTTACTATAATGATCCTAATAGTTTACCACAATGTTTGGTTGGATTTATAAATACACTGGACAATAAACTGACAGATGAGTAAGTGAGTAAGACTTTGAAGTGAATTATAATATTCAGATTATGAGTTATATTATAGTCAATGATGCTGCTTCTGTTGTATTTAAAACAAACTGGTTTACTGTAAATGTCACCAAGTGTTCTACCATTCACAATAGATGTAGCAGTAAATCTACTAACTTGTACCAAGGCTTTTGTCAAAATTGTTCATTTCATCACTACTTGTTTACTAGAATGTTCCTAACAGTTTACTACAATGATCCTAACAGTTCACTACAATGATCCTAATAGTTTACTACAATGATCCTAATAGTTTACTACAATGATCCTAATAGTTTACTAGAATGATCCTAATACTTTACTAGAATGATCCTAATAGTTCACTACAATGATCCTAATAGTTTACTACAATGATCCTAAAAGTTTACTACAATGATCCTAATAGTTTACTACAATGATCCTAATACTTTACTAGAATGATCCTAATACTTTACTAGAATGATCCTAATACTTTACTAGAATGATCCTAATAGTTCACTACAAATATCCTAAAAGTTTACTACAATGATCCTAATAGTTTACTACAATGATCCTAATACTTTACTAGAATGATCCTAATATTTTACTAGAATGATCCTAATAGTTCACTACAAATATCCTAATAGTTTACTAGAATGATCCTAATACTTTACTAGAATGATCCTAATAGTTCACTACAAATATCCTAATAGTTTACTACAATGATCCTAAAAGTTTACTACAATGATCCTAATAGTTCACTACAATGATCCTAATAGTTTTCTAGAATAGTTTACAACAATGATCTGAATAGTTTACAACAATGATCCTAAAAGTTTACAACAATGTCCTAAAAGTTTACAACAATGATCCTAATAGTTTACTACAATGATTCTAATAGTTTACTACAATGATCCTAAAAGTTTACCACAATGATCCTAAAAGTTTACTACAATGATCCTAATAGTTTACTACAATGATCCTAATAGTTTACTACAATGATCCTAATAGTTTACTACAATGATCCTAATAGTTTACTAGAACAGTTTACTAGAATGATCCTAATAGTTCACAACAAATATCCTAATAGTTCACTACAATGATCCTAATAGTTCACTACAATGATCCTAATAGTTTACTAGAACAGTTTACTAGAATGATCCTAATAGTTCACAACAAATATCCTAATAGTTCACTACAATGATCCTAATAGTTCACTACAATGATCCTAATAGTTCACTACAAATATCCTAATAGTTTACTACAATGATTCTAATAGTTTACTAGAACAGTTTACTAGAATGATCCTAATAGTTCACAACAAATATCCTAATAGTTCACTACAATGATCCTAAATGTTTACTACAATGATTGTAGTAGTTTGCTACAATGATCCTAATAGTTCACTACAATGATCCTAATAGTTTACTACAATGATTGTAGTAGTTTGCTACAATGATCCCAATAGTTAACTATAATGATTCTAATAGTTTACTACAATGAGCCTAATAATTCACTAGAATGATCCTAATCATTTACTAGAATGATTCTAACAGTTAACTACAATGATCCTAATAGTTAACTACAATGATCCTAATAGTTTACTACAATGATCCTAATCACTGACTAGAATTATCCTAATAGTTCACTACAATAAGCATGACAAGCAGTCTATCATAATAGCAATAGTTTCATTAAACAGATAAGCATGACAACCAGTTTATCATAATAGCAATAGTTTAATTAAACAGATAAGCATGACAACCAGTTTATCATAATAGCAATAGTTTAATTAAACAGATAAGCATGACAACCAGTCTATCATAATAGCAATAGTTTAATTAAAATGATAAGCATGACAACCAGTTTATCATAATAGCAATAGTTTAATTAAACAGATAAGCATGACAACCAGTCTATCATAATAGCAATAGTTTAATTAAAATGATAAGCATGACAACCAGTCTATTATAATAGCAATAGTTTAATTAAACAGATAAGCATGACAACCAGTCTATCATAATAGCAATAGTTTAATTAAACTGATAAAAACCATGGTGCCTGTTCTGATACTATTTCTATAGCCTATAGCTCACTTGCCTTTTAAAATAAATTAATCAATGAAGAAGGTAAAATATTTGGAATTTTCAGTTTGATGTACTTCTTTCTTTTATTTTCTTAAACTGCAATTACCTTCTGTTTTCTGCCAGTCATAGGGTGAGGGCTTGATCCAGACTACCAATGTGTTCCTAACCATAATGGTCACCAAAGTGCCGTGTGGTAACACCAACTACAAGAAACAAGTATAGTAAGTTTAAACTTGTTAAGCTTAAAAGTATACATGTAGTTATCATGAAATTTAGTAAAATTCAAAGACAAGCACATTTATTTTTCATTTTTTTTACAAATGCAACAAATCTTTAAAAATGTTCAGCATAGCATAAGAACTGTTCACATGTATAAAGTGGAACCAATTTTATAACCAACTGGACAGAGACAATATGGAGAAGTATTAATTGGAGTCCAAAATGTTATACAGTCTGTGTAGGTTATATTTCAAGATTTTAAGTAGAGATGGACTTTATTGTAAATGTCTGTACTTTTTTTCCCCATTAATTTCTTAATATGACTTTGGACACCCACTCCAACCCCTGACCACCAAAGGCTGCATCCAGAATGAGAAACCTTCGTTGTCATGTCAAAATCACCAAATATCATCACCTTTTTCAATCAGTGAATAAATAGTTCAGGTTTCAAGCTGACACACCAACACTTATTCCCCCCAGCCCCCAAGGGGGCTATATCCAGAATCCAAAGTCTTAGTTGTCATATATTCAATCTTATGAAAGATCATAACATGATCACTCTCTCTTAAACTGGAGTAGATGGAGTTTAGGTTACAAGGAAAACAAACTGACAGATGGACAGACACAAGGACAGATGGATATGACTAACCACAATATATCTGCCAAAGTATAGATATGAAAATTTCTGTATAAAAAGCGACAAGTGTTCTGAGTAACCCAGTGTATCACTTGCATTCATCCAACAGGCAATGTATCTCCACTGTATCTAAACATAAAACTTTAACATTAAACTTTCACACAAAACTTTCACATAAAACTTTGACATTAAACTTTAACATAAAACTTTCACACAAAACTTTCACATAAAACTCTGACATTACACTTTAACATAAAACTTTCACATAAAACTTTCACACAAAACTTTAACATAAACTTCAACAAAGAGTGGGGTCGGGGGTATTCAGATATCTTAGCCATTTACATGTTTTATCTGTGCATACGTGTGATACAGGAGTAGTGACAATTTTTGTAGCAGGTATCGGAGGTTCTACTTATAATCAGAAGTCTTTGTAACGTTTATCAACATTGATCACATGATTGTTCACCATATCGGATTTATACTGCCGGACAGTTTCGGGTGAAACTGGACATGATGTCGGGTAACTTTGGACACTTGTGGTATTCTTTAAAAATTGAAAACATCAATGACAGTAAGACAATTTGATAATCAGCAGAGTCAGTTACATCTATTTAGTTATTAAGCTGTGCTGTAGCAGGGATCAAAACCATGTGCTTGTGTATATTGTTGTTATGTTTCTTCTTAGACCTCTATACATCATTTAAAGTTTATTGAACAAATGCTGTCATAAGAAAAAATCATTTACTTTTAAAAAATCTTGACAAAAAAATGAAGAATTAATTACTTATATTTGATTCCTCACAGTAAAATACTAAACTGCATCGTTGTTCAGGTCGTATTGCGTGCTTCTGCATTAATTTATAGTTAAACCCTCAGTACTACTGCTTCAAAGCATTTTTAGATCCATCTTTTCACTTGATATTTATAAAAAAAATAAAAGACCTACTAAACAATATCTCTATATTTTGTGAGTACATAACATATTTCTTTCAAGTTACTTTACCTGAAATACTTTTCCATCAACATTCCTGAAAATTCTAGTTCCTGGGGTCAACTCTCCATTTTGATGAACTTTGACATCTAGTACTGGGTCAATGACTCTTGAGTCTTGAATTCTGCGACAGTAATCAACTGTGATGACATCATCCCCAATCATCACCATGGCACCACATGCACAAGAGCCACGACCATTAGCACATGGCTGATACATTACATGAACCTTAATAAGGGAAAACACAAGATGATTGCCCTGTACATAACACATGCATTTTGTGTAAAATATGGGCAACAATCAAAATTAAATCCTTGATGGCAATTTAAAGATATAGTAATAGTCTCCAAAGAGTGGATTCTGGTGAAATCTAAAATCAATAGTTCAGCATCAGATTGGCACAGGGTACTTGTGGCCATCCAGGAAATAAAAAAGAAATTATGCAAGTTCAGAAACAAATAATTTAGTTATAGATTGAGAACATTGATTAACTTCCTGAAATACCAAGCAGAAAAATCAGTCAATGGATGATATCTGAGCCAAATAATTGCACTAATGCAAAGTAATAAGTATACCATCAAATGTTCCCTCACTTTAAAACTGGTATCCGGCTAGAAAAAAGAATTGGTGGAGTGAATCCTTTATGGAGTTGAATATACCAAGTAATCATGAGTAAAAAATTTCAAATATACACACAATGGGTTTTAAAAAAAAGATAAGGATTTCCAATTTATCTTTCATATCAATCTTAAAAGATTTTAGAATGGAAAGTTCTCAAATGAACAACAGTACATATATTCCAACACCATGATGATAAATCCTTGTAAATATACAGCTTACAAATAAATTACCATTTTCTTAAACAGCGTAAAAAGAGACTTTTTTTGTTGTTGAGGCTGCCTTTATTTAGATAGTAAGTAAAAACCTTTAACACTGACCTTAAGATAGAAACTTGAACACTGACCTTAATTTAAGGTGTGGACAGATGGATACATGCACACAGATTCAAAAGTGGTCACTATGTAGAGCTTCCACCAAAGTGGGCTTGACTAAAAGCCAATATACATATATGCTTATGCATAAAAAGCATCCAAAAGTGAATAATGTAAAGCCAAACCAGCAAGTGTCAGCATAATAGTATATGTCAAATCTGTCACTGTCAGCTTAATAGTGTAAAGTCAAATCTGTCACTGTCAGCTTAATAGTGTAAGTCAAATCTGCCACTCTCAGCATAATAGTGAAAAACTAAATCTGCCACTGTCAGCATAATAGCATAAGTAAAATCTGTCACCATCAGCTTAATAGTGCAAGTCAAATCTGCCACTCTCAGCATAATAGTGTAAAGCTAAATCTGCCATTGTCAGCATAATAGTATAAGTCCAATCTGTCACTGTCAGCATAATAGTCTAAAGTCAAAACTGTCACTGTCAGCATAATAGTTTTATGCTAAATCTGCCACTATCAGCATAATATTTTGTACTAGCAGATCAGGTTCCAGGCTGATTCTTCTACTTAAGACTTCAGGCAAACAGCATAGACCCTGATAATCTGCTAGTGCATTATACAATGATACATATGACTCCATGCTGTTTACAGTTGGGTCTGCATTATAATATAGTATGTTGATCAAGTGTGTATGTGATATCAGTGGACCTCACGAGATGCAAAAATGTCATGTGTGTATGTGATATCAGTGGACCTCACGAGATGCAAAAATGTCATGTGTGTATGTGATATCAGTGGACCTCACGAGATGCAAAAATGTCTTGTGTGGTTTGCTAATATCACCTAGTCTTGAAAAATTATACAGCTTTCATGATCAATGTACTATGATTATTATGCTTTTATTATATACCTTAAAATAACAGACATTTATTTTAAGAAATTACTGGAACTACTTTTTATAGCACAAGAATATTAATAGGTGAGAAGGCACCACATATGTGCAGATGTACTGTCCTATTTCTGGACACATGACATGTATATTTTACTGGAAGTGTTCACATTAGATTTACTTGGAGTAGTTGTCCATAATCTGAATTTTCCTTCGTTTTGGAGAATTGTTTTGCTAAAAGTGGTTAACAGTGATATTTGCAATTCATCACTTTTGTGTACTGAAGCAATGTACCAATTTTGTTAGTCAAACTGGATGCAGACGATGTTAAACTCAAAGATGACCACTTGAAATTTCCAAAAACCAACACTGAACAATTTCGATGAAGTTTTAAACATTCTGGAACAAAGATATGGAATTCTTTGCCCACATCAGTTAGATCATCTACTTCTGTTGAAAAGTTAAAGAAAAATATCTCAAATATATAAAGCTTGATTTTAATTGATTTCTACATCTCATTATATTTTTATAAAATTCCTGTTTCTGTTCCAACTGTTTTGGCTTTGTGCATGTTAATCTATGTTTTTTGTTTAAATATGATTTATATGTGTAGAGTAATGTAAAGTCATATCACTTGATAGATCCTGTGTTATATGTTGTGACTTTACTTTTCCTACATGTTTTGTTAGTAAGATACCTGCATGTAGACTGTTAGAAAGTAGCTGAGGGCCTCAAGGGAGACTAGATACATCTGTATTCTAATTGAGCTACCCTCATTAAATAAAGAATTATTATTATTATTATTATTATTATTAAAAAGTACTTGCAGTTTTTCGAACTGGGGTAATGCAGAATTAGGTGAAACAAATGTCTTTATCAGATTATTGGAAAATGATTACCAGTACTTGGGACTAAATATCATTGAATAGGTATATAATAAATAGGAAAACGATTACTTGGGACTAAATATCATTGAATAGGTATATAATAAATAGGAAAATGATTACTTGGGACTAAATATCATTGTAGAGGTATATAATAAATAGGAAATACAGTAATGTACTGTGTCTTCTACTTACAGCATATGGGAAATCGGTGTGCTGGTAGAGGGTAAACTCTCCTCTGTATACATTTTCAAACAGTCTGAAAGAAATAAGGATAGCTGGTTACGAAAGGTTTTTGTTTTATTATAGAGTGTGAATAGAATAACAAGATTAAATAAAGTGTATCAAACAGAATATAAACTCTCTGGGATGTTAATAAAACCAATCTACCATATCTGTTTCTGTCTAACATACTCTCACCTGTGTCGAACATACTCTCACCTGCGAACATTTTAGACCCTGATCTGCTGTCATGTAATTCACTGGCAGATCAGGTCCACACTTATTTTTTTCGGTTTCTTTTAAAGGATGTTTGCTTTTGTAAAATGAACACTAACTGCGCAGTTTGAAATGATGTGATCTTTACGTTATGTTATCGATATGAGATTACTTTATATCTAGGTGTATGATGTCATTGATATGAGATTACTTTATATCTAGGTGTATGATGTCATCGATATGAGATTACTTTATATCTAGGTGCATGATGTCATCTATATGAGACTGCTTTATATCTAGGTGTATGGGAAACCTTTAGTGATCTACCTTAGATCATCCATGCAGGCTTTCTGTTACAGAAAACCGATGTATATATCTGTGTTAGAATAAAAAAATAACACTCACCAGCATGCACTTTTCTTTTTGTATTTGATAGGAGAGATGTGTTATCCTTAACCTGTGTAAATCTGATGAATTTTTAAATATTCATTAATCTATTATTTATGCACAGTTAGTGACAGAGTACTTTTCCCCATACTTTTCTATGTAATGAGCCTTACCTGGAGATATTCAACTAAGAGCAGCAAAAAAATATGTGCATCAGCCAATACATTTTTAAGTGATTCTTGATTATTTGGACCATTAGCTATGTAACTTTAATTTTTTTTTATAAAAACTGAATACATTTTATCAGTGATTACCCTTAAGTTAGTTTACTTTGGTAAAATCAACACACTTACTGCACGGTTCACTTTGGTACAATCAACACACTGCACGGTTCACTTTGGTAAAATCAACACACTGCACGGTTCACTTTGGTAAAATCAACACACTTACTGCACGGTTCACTTTGGTAAAATCAACACACTTACTGCATGGTTCACTTTGGTAAAATCAACACACTTATTACTGCACAGTTCACTTTGGTAAAATCAACACACTTACTGCACAGTTCACTTTGGTAAAATCAACACACTTACTGCACAGTTCACTCTGGTAAAATCAACACACTTACTGCACAGTCCACTTTGGTAAAATCAACACACTTACTGCACAGCTCTAACTTTTTACCTAGGTGTATATTAGCGCTATGAACACTGGGAGAGATTGGACATAAAATGATGTTGTTATGCCATCTGTCTCTTATTAAATAATGAAAATGAAAAATGCTAATACAATTTTAATAATCACAATAATGGTCCTATGGAAGAAAATGATAAAGACAACAAAAAGTAATGAGACCTTGTGAAATCTTTAGCAATTTATGACCTGCCCTAAATTGGCCACATAGGCATTCTTTTTTGCAGAAAACTAATGTCATCTCAATAATTGTGTCATACTGAAAAAATTCACTCATCAACAACTTTTCTCAATGTATCTGATAAGAGAACTCTGTGATCTTTATTCATTGCAAATTTGCTGAATTTTTAAATACTCATTCAGCTATTATTTTATGAAGACTTGGTAACAGGTACTATTTCCTATTGGTGTTCATTCTATTTATGATTTTAAAACAGTGTAGATTCCAATCTGCTGGCTAATTTTTTAAAGGTCAGATATGAACCGATTGTAATTGGGTGTTAATTATACATGGATAGATATAGTATAAAGGCCATGTATGAACTGTTTGTAATTGGGTGGTAATTATATATGGATAGATATAGTATAAAGGCCATGTATGAACTGTTTGTAATTGGATGGTAATTATATATGGATAGATATAGTATAAAGGCCATGTATGAACTGTTTGTAATTGGGTGGTAATTATATATGGATAGATATAGTATAAAGGCCAGATATGAACTGTTTGTAATTGGGTGTTAATTATACATGGATAGATATAGTATAAAGGCCAGATATGAACTGTTTGTAATTGGGTGGTAATTATACATGGATAGATATAGTATAAAGGCCAGATATGAACTGTTTGTAATTGGGTGGTAATTATACATGGATAGATATAGTATAAAGGCCATGTATGAACTGTTTGTAATTGGGTGTTAATTATACATGGATAGATATAGTATAAAGGCCAGGTATGAACTGTTTGTAATTGGGTGTTAATTATACATGGATAGATATAGTATAAAGGCCATGTATGAACTGTTTGTAATTGGGTGTTAATTATACATGGATAGATATAGTATAAAGGCCAGATATGAACTGTTTGTAATTGGGTGTTAATTATACATGGATAGATATAGTATAAAGGCCAGATATGAACTGTTTGTAATTGGGTGTTAATTATACATGGATAGATATAGTATAAAGGCCAGATATTAACTGTTTGTAATTGGGTGGTAATTATACATGGATAGATATAGTATAAAGGCCAGGTATGAACTGTTTGTAATTGGGTGGTAATTATACATGGATAGATATAGTATAAGGGCCAGATATGAACTGTTTGTAATTGGGTGGTAATTATACATGGATAGATATAGTATAAAGGCCAGATATGAACTGTTTGTAATTGGGTGGTAATTATACATGGATAGATATAGTATCAAGGACAGTCAAAGGATAAGACTTTTCTTCTTAAGCTTGCAAACTGGAGTCCTCTTTCGATCTTCTTTATAGTGTAGTCCCAAAGATGCACTATGAATTTACCTGTGCATACTATTGTGCTTGTTTTTCTCACAGTATCTACAGGACCTTTTAGTCTAGATTAACTTGTATTGAGACATGTTGAATAAACTTACACAGTTGAATAAACTTACACAGTATCGACATGACCTTTTAGTCTAGATTCACTTGTATTGAGACATGTTGAATAAACTTACACAGTTGAATAAACTTACACAGTATCTACAGGACCTTTTAGTCTAGATTCACTTGTATTGAAACATGTTGAATAAACGTACACAGTATCTACAGGACCTTTTAGTCTAGATTCACTTGTATTGAGGCATGCTGAATAAACTTACACAGCTGAATAAACTTACACAGTATCTACAGGACCTTTTAGTCTAGATTCACTTGTATTGAAACATGTTGAATAAACTTACACAGTTGAATAAACTTACACAGTATCTACAGGACCTTTTAGTCTAGATTCACTTGTATTGAAACATGTTCAATAAACTTACACAGTATCCACAGGACCTTTTAGTCTAGATTCACTTGTATTGAGACATGTTGAATAAACTTACACAGCTGAATAAACTTACACAGTATCTACAGGACCTTTTAGTCTAGATTCACTTGTATTGAAACATGTTCAATAAACTTACACAGCTGAATAAACTTACACAGTATCTACAGGACCTTTTAGTCTAGATTAACTTGTATTGAGACATGTTGAATAAACTTACACAGCTGAATAAACTTACACAGTATCTACAGGACCTTTTAGTCTAGATTCACTTGTATTGAAACATGTTGAATAAACTTACACAGTATTTACAGGACCTTTTAGTCTAGATTCACTTGTATTGAAACATGTTCAATAAACTTACACAGTATCCACAGGACCTTTTAGTCTAGATTCACTTGTATTGAGACATGTTGAATAAACTTACACAGCTGAATAAACTTACACAGTATCTACAGGACCTTTTAGTCTAGATTCACTTGTATTGAAACATGTTCAATAAACTTACACAGCTGAATAAACTTACACAGTATCTACAGGACCTTTTAGTCTAGATTCACTTGTATTGAGACATGTTGAATAAACTTACACAGCTGAATAAACTTACACAGTATCTACAGGACCTTTTAGTCTAGATTCACTTGTATTGAAACATGTTGAATAAACTTACACAGTTGAATAAACTTACACAGTATCCACAGGACCTTTTAGTCTAGATTCACTTGTATTGAGACATGTTGAATAAACTTACACAGCTGAATAAACTTACACAGTATCCACAGGACCTTTTAGTCTAGATTCACTTGTATTGAGACATGTTGAATAAACTTACACAGTTGAATAAACTTACACAGTATCCACAGGACCTTTTAGTCTAGATTCACTTGTATTGAGACATGTTGAATAAACTTACACAGTATTTACAGGACCTTTTAGTCTAGATTCACTTGTATTGAGGCATGCTGAATAAACTTACACAGCTGAATAAACTTACACAGTATCTACAGGACCTTTAAGTCTAGATTCACTTGTATTGAGACATGTTGAATAAACTTACACAGTATTTACAGGACCTTTTAGTCTAGATTCACTTGTATTGAGACATGTTGAATAAACTTACACAGTATTTACAGGACCTTTTAGTCTAGATTCACTTGTATTGAGGCATGCTGAATAAACTTACACAGCTGAATAAACTTACACAGTATCTACAGGACCTTTAAGTCTAGATTCACTTGTATTGAGACATGCTGAATAAACTTACACAACTAAATTAAAAACACAGCTGAAGCCGAGCTGGAATATGCACAGTAAAAAATGTATAGCATTAAGTTCAGTTTTCATTTCAGTCAATATATGGTATCAAGCCCTTTGTAAGCAGTGAGAATAATTATTTGAGACATAAATAAGTGCCATCTATTAACAGTGAGAATGAGTATTTGTGACATAAATAAGTGCCATCTATCGACACTGAGAATGAGTATTTGAGACATAAACAAGTGCCATCTATCCACAGTGAGAATGAGTATTTGAGACATAAATGTCATCTATCCACATTGAGAATGAGTATTTGAGACAGAAATAAGTGTCATCTATCCACATTGAGAACAAGTATTTAAGACATAAATAATTGCCATCTATCCACACTGAGAATGAGTATTTGAGACATAAATAAGTGCCATCTATCCATAGTGAGAATGAGTATTTGAGACATAAATAAGTGCCATCTATCCACATTGAGAATGAGTATTTGAGACATAAATAAGTGCCATCTATCCACACTGAGAATGAGTATTTGAGACATAAACAAGTGCCATCTATCCACAGTGCGAATGAGTATTTGAGACATAAATAAGTGCCATCTATCCACATTGAGAACAAGTATTTGAGACATAAATAAGTGCCATCTATCCACACTGAGAATGAGTATTTGAGACATAAATAAGTGCCATCTATCCATAGTGAGAATGAGTATTTGAGACATAAATAAGTGCCATCTATCCACATTGAGAATGAGTATTTGAGACATAAATAAGTGCCATCTATCCACACTGAGAATGAGTATTTGAGACATAAACAAGTGCCATCTATCCACAGTGAGAATGAGTATTTGAGACATAAATGTCATCTATCCACATTGAGAACGAGTATTTGAGACAGAAATAAGTGCCATCTATCCACACTGAGAACAAGTATTTGAGACATAAATAAGTGCCATCTATCCACACTGAGAATGAGTATTTGATACATAAATAAGTGCCATCTATCCACATTAGATGACTGAGGTTCTTGACAGTTGCCTTTATGAACATGTTCCTTTAAAAATTGTTCTTTAAATCAATGTTGTACTGTATACAAACAATTATGGTCATGGTTTCTACGTTATTAATTGAATAGTCTCTATGATAGGCATATTCCATCTCTCTTAGGACACAAGAAATACCTGTAACAATGCGAAGTCTTTAGTGATGTCAACATCATCATATTTTATTCTTTCTCGGTACAGTAGATGTATCAAAGGAAAAAAAGGAAGTTGTCATTTAGTGTAGATGAAATGACCCTATGGTGGTTATGGTGATCGCTCCAAATTGAATGACTGTCACAAAACATTTATATGGTTTTTGTATTTGTATTTGAGGCCTGGAAATCATAAAACTCCAGAGCCTGAGTTTACACTAAAGATTTTATTTCAGCCAATCACAAAAGTTGTTACTTTTGATAGGTCATTTCTGATTGACTGATATTGAAAACTCCATCTCAGACAAAGTTGATTTCCAGTCCAGATCCTGTGCAGTGGGTAACATGGTCAAGTAGTAGTTTCTTGCCTGCATAATCTTCAATAAGTTGCAAATGTGACGAATAAAAGTTCCAAATTGATCAAGAAGATTCTCATGAATGTATATTATATGTGACAGTGCATTTATGTGAATATGGGTAACATAAATGCCTGTCATTCAATTGGTACCGTATTTTGCTGTGTATAACGCGCACTTTTTTACCTAATTTTCTTATTTTTAGGAGGGGGTGCATACTTTATAGAAGAACTAAAAAAAGTTATTTTTCTAGGTCGTTCTGAGAAAGTATGAGGGTACTATAGCTGCCTACATGTGTCACATTTACTCATTGTGAAATATTAAATCCGTTGCACGTTGCATTGTAACTAAATTGTTTACCTGTACTAGCCTTATTAAAGAAATAAATAATGCTTACAAACCTTGATAGTCTTGTTCTTTGATTGCTTATATTAATAAACCCGTTTCATATCACATCACTGTGTAGCATTTTGTTCTGTGCCTCAACTGGAAATACATGTACATAACTACTGGCAACTTGTTGTTCTAAAGCTGTGCAAAGTACTGCATTGCAGTGGAACAAATATGATGATTACCATACCTGTATCATAAATGTTCAGTATTCAATAATTGTGGCTCTAATAAAAGTTTTTCTTCATTTATTCTTTGTTGAATTGAAATATAAATTTAAATTCAAGCAGTATTAATGTTCTCATCAGAGGCACATTTAGGGGACATCATATTCGTTACTATGGTGAGTCTCTCACGGTAACACTGACACATCGTGAAACAAAATAATCAATTAATGTATGAAGTTGGAAGAAAAAAAAAATTTCTTTGGAAAATAAAATTGGTTCTCAGTTTTATTTCTCCTCATAGTATTTGATATATCTTTGTGACTATACAGTGATCAATGCTTCATTGACTCAGTGTGGTCTTTTCACGGTAATCAGCGCCAGCTAAGGCTTTGATGTGCTGAAGATAGTTACAATACTTTGTCTAGGTAAAATTGCAATTTATTTACTTTGCTTCAGAAAATAAGCTTGGTTCTTTCTTTTATTAAACCACAGTATATAATCCTTCTTTGTTACAATGCAGTCAACAAAGTTTAATTGACTCAGTGTGGTGTTTTTATAGGTAATCAGCACTGGCTAAAGTTTTGATGTGCCAAACATAATTACGATGCATGGTCTTGGTAAATTCTATCTTTGGCACTGAGATATATTTTACAGGTATCATGAGAGTCTAAATAAGTATAAATACTGGACCTGAACCTTCAAATAGCATCTTGTGTTCAATCTTGAAATGCTAGGAATGATGACAGATGAGGACATATAGCAACTTTTCAAGAGTGATGATGACAAAGAGGAATTTTAGGGATTTGATGCAAAAGACTGAACTCCATCAACAAGGTAAACCTTAAAATGGCCCTTTTAAGGGCCAACCATAAAATTGGAAAGATATACTTTCAATTTTACTGCTTTTTTCATTCTTTCTTTTACGATATCTGTGAAAAAAAAGTATTGGTCATGATCGGGTGTTGCCTACTGACAAGGAAAACCAGAGAAACAGTTATGCTTTGGTTTACTGTAAACAATTCAATTTCGTGTAACAAATGATGATCAGTGCACTATCCAAAATGGCTGACTGTTGTCGCACTATGATATGGAGCGAAATTATCAAGATTTTAAAATGAATTATATCACATGTGCGTTATATGGCAGAGCTAAGTTTTTCCCCCTCATTCTGGGTTGAAAATCAGGGTGCGCGTTATACATCAGTGCACGTTATACACACCAAAAAATGGTATGTCTGATTTGCCAGGGCTATTCAAGAAAAGAGGGTCACCATAACCTGTGGTATGGCTACACAAACCGAAAGCCCAGAAATGGCAAGTCTATATATCCAGACCACTCCAATACCTGCCAAAAGGAACAGTTTAGTCAGCACGCAGGCCAGTACACTTAAAGAAGACAGTGACAAAATGGTCCATGAAGCACAGGAGCTGTTTCATCACGCCTGTGCATCACATGATCCCATAGAAGATGATTTAGTAAGACCCATTACAACTGATAGAAGACAAAGCATGATAAGAACGATAGGTATATCAGCAATTCCAAACCCAGTGCAGAAAATGAAACAACTTTAATTATTGATTCCTCTATAGTTACAGGAATAAGAATGAAGGGACAAACAAAGACTGATGTAAAGACTCTAAGAGGGTCAAAAATAAATAATGTAATGAACATGGACCTCACACCTTACAAAAATAAATAATGTAATAAACATGGACCTCACACCTTACAAAAATAAATAATGTAATAAACATGGACCTCACACCTTACAAAAATAAATAATGTAATGAACATGGACCTCACACCTTACAAAAATAAATAATGTAATGAACATGGACCTCACACCTTACAAAAATAAATAATGTAATGAACATGGACCTCACACCTTACAAAAATAAATAATGTAATGAACATGGACCTCACACCTTACAAAAATAAATAACGTAATGAACATGGACCTCACACCTTACAAAAATAAATAATGTAATGAACATGGACCTCACACCCTTACAAAAATAAATAATGTAATAGATACAGTACTGAACATGGATCTCACACCTTACAAAAATAAATAATGTAATAGATACAGTACTGAACATGGATCTCACACCTTACAAAAATAAATAATGTAATAGATACAGTACTGAACATGGACTTAACACATTACAAAAATAAATAATGTAATAGATACAGTACTGAACATGAACTTAACACCTTACAAAAATAAATAATGTAATAGATACAGTACTGAACATGGACTTAACACATTACAAAAATAAATAATGTAATAGATACAGTACTGAACATGAACTTAACACCTTACAAAAATAAATAATGTAATAGATACAGTACTGAACATGGACTTAACACCTTACAAAAATAAATAATGTAATAGATACAGTACTGAACATGGACTTAACACCTTACAAAAATAAATAATGTAATAGATACAGTACTGAACATGGACTTAACACATTACAAAAATATATAATGTAATAGATACAGTACTGAACATGGACCTCACACCCTTACAAAAATAAATAATGTAATAGATACAGTACTGAACATGGACCTCACACCTTACAAAAATAAATAATGTAATAGATACAGTACTGAACATGGACTTAACACCTTACAAAAATAAATAATGTAATAGATACAGTACTGAACATGGACTTAACACCTTACAAAAAAAAATAATGTAATAGATACAGTACTGAACATGGACTTAACACATTACAAAAATATATAATGTAATAGATACAGTACTGAACATGGACCTCACACCCTTACAAAAATAAATAATGTAATAGATACAGTACTGAACATGGACCTCACACCTTACAAAAATAAATAATGTAATAGATACAGTACTGAATATGGACTTAACACCTTACAAAAATAAATATTGTAATAGATACAGTACTGAACATGAACTTAACACCTTAGAAAAATAAATATTGTAATAGATACAGTACTGAACATGAACTTAACACCTTACAAAAATAAACATTGTAATAGATACAGTACTGAACATGGACCTCACACTTTACAAAACAATAGTAGTGTTCAAATAGGTGGAAAAGATGCTAGTGATGGTCAAAGCCTGGATGAAATCAAAGACAATTACGAAAGTCTTCTTTACAATACGTGTTCTCAATGTACAAGCAACATAATAGTGTCTGGGGTACCTACTCCTTTCAATGCAAAAGTGAGCCAAGTAAATGAAGTACTTATTGATCTATGTGAACAGTTTAATTTGCATTATACAGACCAGTATCCTTCATTCTTTTTGGGAAACACAGGTAATAAAGTGAATCTAAAACTGTACTCCAAGGAAAAGATTCACCTGAGTGCAAAAGGAACTGCTTTATTACTAAGAAATATAAACTCCTATACCCCTATTTTGAAAAACATCCAATGATTGTCATTTTTGTGGTGAAACAGGCCATGTAACAGAAACCTGCTGCCATGGCAAGACCATCAGGTGCTATATTTGCAATGGACTTGGACATAAGCAAAAGCTCTGTTCAACAAATTATAATTTGTAGGGGTATAGCGATGAAGAGAATGACTACAGTATTTCATGTCTGTATATTACTTTCCACAAGCCCAATAACAAAATAAACTATAGCAAGTTTAATGTTTTATCAGAAACATACACTGAATGCAATGAAACTAAGTGTAAATGCGCAACAATAATCCACTATTTTAATTGTCAAAAACCACACTATGATCCTGAAAGAAAAACAGAATGCAACAATTCAAGTACTAAGTTTGCTGCACAAATATCAAATTGTGCATATTCTACTGCAACATCAGACAAGTCACTGGTACAGTCTAACCAGATTTCATGTGAAGATGTACATAGATGTTATTCCACTGTAACCTCCTCTGATGCCTTACAATTGCACAATTTAGTTTACAGACCTTGTGTAAATGTAAATAGTGAAGTCAGCATTAATTCTTGTACTAGCATTGATTTAAATACAAATGTAAGTATTACATGTACTATAAATGATAACAGTGAATCCTAAAAGTCTATACCACTACTGCTTCATCAGGTCTGGTAAAGAAAGGGCTTTGCATGGCAAGTCTCAATATTAGACACATCTTGCAAAAAACTTGATGAGGTAAAACTGATACTGAATCAGAATAGAACAGTTCATGTGTTAGACCTTTGTGAAACCTTCCTTGGTATAGATGTACAAAATAATGAGCTTGGTATAGAGGGATATGAATTTGAAAGAAAAGACAGAACAGAAACTATTGATAAAGAAGGAGTTAATTGTATATATAAACAGTCAGGTTTCCTACAAATAAAAAAAAAACCTTGAGATCAGTCAGCTTGAGACTATATGGATACAAAACTATCTTGCCTCATCAAAGGCAATACTAGTATGTTATGTATGCAGGCCACCTGATTCACCTGTCTCTTGGATTGAGAAGTTTTGAGAAGTTTGATGGGTAGTCTAGATCATGATCTAGAAGTTATTGTGTTGGGGGATTTCAACATAGATTACGCAGGTTGTAAGAATGTAAGATGGCTAAGCATGATCGAATCATATGGGTTATCTCAACTTGTTACCTCACCTACAAGAGTCACTGAAACATCAAGTACACTAATTAATCTTGTTTATAGTAATAAATCAGAGAATATTACTTAAGTACAGTTGCCTTATTTCTCAGTAAGTGACCATTATCCAATTTGTATTATCCGCAAAGTAAAAAGTAACGATATATAGGATGCTAAGCATAACATTATCTCCTATAGATGCTTAAAAAATTCAATGTTGAAAACTTTTTATCTGATTTAGCAAACTCCCACCTCTTTTGTGTAGAAAATGTAGAAAACCCCAATGAAGCACTTGAAACCTGGTAAACTATTATGAACTCTGTTTTAGATCAACATACTCCTTTAAAAACAAAAAGAGTGAAACACCCTCAGAAACCTGCATGGCTTACGACAGAAATCAATGAAGCCAGGCAGAATAGAGATTATTTTCAAAAATCAAGGATTGGCACAAGTACAAACTCTGGCGTAACAGATATATTGCTATGATTCAGTCTGCTAAAAGAAAATTTTATAAAATATCTCTTCAAAAGGCAGAAAGTCCAAATGAAATGTGGAAAATTCTGAATGATTTTACTCCAAATAGAAACAGTAAGATCCCAAATCAATTCATAATTGATGGGACAATAATTGATGATATGCATGATATTGTTAACAGATTTAATGAGCACTTCATTTTTGTAGCAATGTTAATTCCAATATCTCTGATACTGATGTAAAAAATATTACAAGATTTTATTAAGTCAAACATTCCTGAAAGTGTACAATTCACTATTCCATTTATGTCATGTGCAGATGTAGTAAGTGAACTGAAAAAGTTAAATTCTAAGAACTCTCTGCTGGATTGGACCAAATAGGTCCATTCATCTTAAACAAATGTGCTGATATTATTGCTCTATCTCTTACCTACATAATTAATCAAAGCATTATTAAGGGAATATTCCCATCTCAACTGAAGGCAGCCAAGATATGCCTGTTTATAAAATGAGTTCAATATCAAATCCAGACAAATATAGACCAATATCTATTCTGCCAACCATATCTAAAGTGTTTGAAAGACATGTTTCCAAACATCTCCATGGTTACCTTTCAAAGTACTACTTAATTCACCCATCCCAATCAGGATTTAGACAGAACCACTCCTGTCAGTCTGCATTAACAAACTCATTGATGACTGGTTGCCTGCTATGGACAATGGAGAATTGATTGGAACTATATATCTTGATTTTAAGAAGGCTTTTGATCTAGTTGACCATAATATACTTGCATAGAAACTTGAAAAGTACAAATGTTCTCACTTATCACTCTCATGGTTCAAATCATACCTATCTGACAGAAGTCAACAAGTTGTTATTGATAACATTAAATCATACCTATCTGACAGAAGTCAACAAGTTGTTATTGGTAACATTAAATCATACCTATCTGACAGAAGCCAACAAGTTGTTATTGGTAACATTAAATCATACCTATCTGACAGAAGCCACCAAGTTGTTATTGATAACATTAAATCATACCTATCTCACAGAAGTCAACAAGTTGTTATTGGTAACATTAAATCATACCTATCTGACAGAGGCCAACAAGTTGTTATTGATAACATTAAATCATACCTACCTGACAGAAGTCAACAAGTTGTTATTGATAACATTAAATCATACCTATCTGACAGAAGTCAACAAGTTGTTATTGGTAACATTAAATCATACCTATCTGACAGAAGCCAACAAGTTGTTATTGATAACATTAAATCATACCTACCTGACAGAAGTCAACAAGTTGTTATTGATAACATTAAATCATACCTATCTGACAGAAGTCAACAAGTTGTTATTGGTAACATTAAATCATACCTATATGACAGAAGCCAACAAGTTGTTATTGGTAACATTAAATCATACCTATCTGACAGAAGCCAACAAGTTGTTATTGGTAACATTAAATCATACCTATCTGACAGAAACCAACAAGTCGTTATTGGTAACATTAAATCATACCTATCTGATAGAAGCCAACAAGCTGTAATTGGTAACATTAAATCATACCTATCTGACAGAAGCCAACAAGTTGTTATTGGTAACATTAAATCATACCTATCTGATAGAAGCCAACAAGTTGTTATTGGTAACATTAAATCAGACCTATCAGACAGAAGCCAACAAGTTGTTATTGGTAACAAAAAATCATACCTATCTGATAGAAGCCAACAAGTTGTTATTGGTAACATTAAATTGGAGCTGATGTCCATCAACAATGGAGTTCCACAGGGATCTATTTTAGGGCCTGTATTATTCATATTGTTTATAAATGATTTGCCGCTGTATGTACAACATTCAGAAGCCAACAAGTTGTTATTGGTAACATTAAATCATACCTATCTGACAGAAACCAACAAGTTGTTATTGGTAACATTAAATCATACCTATCTGACAGAAGCCAACAAGTTGTCATTGGTAACATTAAATCATACCTATCTGACAGAAGTCAACAAGTTGTCATTGGTAACATTAAATCATACCTATCTGACAGAAGTCAACAAGTTGTCATTGGTGACATTAAATCATACCTATCTGACAGAAACCAACAAGTTGTCATTGGTGACATTAAATCATACCTCTCTGACAGAAGTCAACAAGTTGTCATTGGTGACATTAAATCATACCTATCTGACAGAAACCAAAAAGTTGTCATTGGTGACATTAAATCATACCTCTCTGACAGAAGCCAACAAGTTGTCATTGGTGACATTAAATCATACCTCTCTGACAGAAGTCAACAAGTTGTCATTGGAGACATTAAATCATACCTCTCTGACAGAAGCCAACAAGTTGTTATTGGTGACATTAGATCATACCTATCTGACAGAAGCCAACAAGTTGTTATTGGTGACATTAAATCATACCTATCTGACAGAAGCCAACAAGTTGTTATTGGTGACATTAAATCATACCTATCTGACAGAAGCCAACAAGTTGTTATTGGTGACATTAAATCATACCTCTCTGACAGCAGCCAACAAGTTGTTATTGGTGACATTAAATCATACCTATCTGACAGAAGCCAACAAGTTGTTATTGGTGACATTAAATCATACCTATCTGACAGAAGCCAACAAGTTGTTATTGGTAATATTAAATCATACCTATCTGACAGAAGCCAACAAGTTGTTATTGGTGACATTAAATCATACCTATCTGACAGAAGCCAACAAGTTGTTATTGGTGACATTAAAACATACCTATCTGACAGAAGCCAACAAGTTGTTGGTAACATTAAATCATACCTATCTGACAGAAGCCAACAAGTTGTTATTGGTAACATTAAATCATACCTATCTGACAGAGGCCAACAAGTTGTTATTTGTAACATTAAATCATACCAATCTGACAGAAGTCAACAAGTTGTTATTGGTAACATTAAATCATACCTATATGACAGAAGCCAACAAGTTGTTATTGGTAACATTAAATCATACCTATCTGACAGAAGCCAACAAGTTGTTATTGGTAACATTAAATCATACCTCTCTGACAGAAGCCAACAAGTTGTTATTAGTAACATTAAATCATACCTATCTGACAGAAGGCAACAAGTTGTTATTTGTAACTTTAAATAAGAGCTGATGTCCATCAACAAAGGAGTTTCACAGGGATCTATTTTATGTCCTGTATTGTTCAGAATGTTTATAAATGACTTGAAGCCAACAAGTTGTTATTGGTAACATTAAATCATACCTCTCTAACTGAAGCCAACAAGTTGTTATTGGTAACATTAAATCATACCTATCTGACAGAAGCCAACAAGTTGCTATTGGTAACATTAAATCCTACCTATCTGACAGAAGCCACCAAGTTGTTATTGGTAACATTAAATCATACCTATCTGACAGAAGCCAACAAGTTGTTATTGGTAACATTAAATCATACCTATCTGACAGAAGCCAACAAGTCGTTATTGGTAACATTAAATCTTACCTATCTGACAGAAGCCAACAAGTCGTTATTGGTAACATTAAATCCTACCTCTCTAACTGAAGCCAACAAGTCGTTATTGGTAACATTAAATCGTACCTATCTGACAGAAGCCAACAAGTTGTTATTGGTAACATTAAATCATACCTCTCTAACTGAAGCCAACAAGTTGTTATTGGTAACATTAAATCATATCTCTCTAACTGAAGCCAACAAGTTGTTATTGGTAACATTAAATCATACCTATCTGACAGAAGTCAAGAAGTTGTTATTGTTAACATTAAATCAGAGCTGATGTCCATCAACAAAGGAGTTCCACGGGGATTTATTTTAGGGCCTGTATTATTCATATTGTTTATAAATGACTTGCCGCTGTATGTACAACATTCAAAAACTGATCTATATGCTGCTGATACTACTTTGCATAAATCTGATTCTAATGTTAAAACATTAAACAAGCAATTGGGTGAAGTGTTATATCAAGTTGAATATTGGTGCTCACTGAATAACATATTTATCAATTCCCTAAAAACCAAGGCAAAGATTATCAGTGAACAGAACTCCAAATCTTAAGCTGTATATCTTTAATAATCAAATTGTAAATGTTGACACAGAAAAACTTTTGGAGTTCATGTTGATAAAAATCCTGACTGGTGTAAGCAAGTGAAACATGTTTGTTCTGTAGTAAACTCAAGAATTTATCTTTTACAGAGGATAACATGTTATTTTCTACTCAACTATCGGAAATTATTTTACAATGCATTAATTCTTCCTCTTTTGGACTACTGCTGCACAATTTGGGGAAATACAACTGATAGTAATATTTAAATGATCCACAAACTTCAAAAAAGGGCAGCAAGAATTATCCTAGATTTACCATTTGATACACCATCCAGAATTCTGTTCTCAAAATTGAAATGACTGACACTTGAATACAGATTAGTCTACCAAAAATCCATAATAATGTTAAAAGTAAAGAATTAACTCTATCCACAATATTTGCATGGCATGTTTCTTTCTTTTTTTAAGCCAAAAGAACAGTACCAAGGACCTAAATTGAGATCAATTACAAATGATCATTGCAAAACACCATTTCCAAAAACAAATACTTAAAAAATCCATTTGCTTAATCTGGTGCTATTATATAGAAGGAACTCCCCAAAACCATTAGATCAGAAACAAATCTAACTGTGTTCAAAACAAAATTATATGGCTATTATCTCGAAAGGCAGTTTTCATTATAAATATTTATTCTGTTAATGCATTTCATATACACTTTGTGCTTTTATACTTAATGTATTTAGGCATTCTTTACTGTTTTTATTTTTTATTTTTTATTCACAATAGTTTGTTCATCCTGAGGGCCTCAGGGAAGAATAGTATATTATAACTGACTGAGTTACCCTCATAAAATAAAGTATTTATTATTACTATATTATCATCAATGCCTGTCACTTAATGGGCTAGTATGATTTGTCAACACTGATAAAAACAATATGAAACTACATGTAGTACATCATACAATTCCAATAAATCTCTTAAATATGCAACAATTAATACCAATACAAAAAACATAACAATTAATCCTCAACACAAGGTGCATACACTCATGTGGAGTGTTGGGTACATTCTGCAGTTTGCAACTCATGTAACATTTCTCTGACACTAGCAATATGGGTGTTGATCAATAAAATCAACCCAGTTAGTGAACAATTGAAAGCTTGACTTATATGAGTAAAGATTAGAGACATTTACCTTCCATCAAATGAACTGATGTAACTGGTCCCAGCTGTAAAACAGATGCTCCTGGTGTCTTCATCCTCCACAAAAATCTAGAAAAGGTAAAGAACTAGGTGACATTGGAAAACAGTTGGACTCTGCTTCAAAATCCAACACATATTTGTTCTGAACAGTGCATATATTTTAATTTCTGAAAAATGTAAACTCCTTGAGAAGGAAGCTTGTAAAGAGGAAAATGATTATGATACAGTATATATGGAACAAGCAAATTCTTTTTCTTCCCCACCTACCCTGGTCACCAAAAGAGCACATTGATGACTGTAACCTTTGTGACAGAGCTGTACAGTTACTGGACAGAAATGGAATCCAACTAATGTTCATGGCTTTATCTCAAAGGTAATTTGAGTAAAAGTACAGGACAGAGCGAAATATTGATCAGTGACCTTGACCATGAATTGAAACCTTGCCTGTGATACACGAGATGCCATCAAGCTGAGAAACAGATGTGTACCATGGTTCATCCTTGTTCCTCAAACAACTTTTAAGATATAAATCAGAAACAAAAGAAATCTTAAAATATTAACCTGTGAGAATAGTATCTCCAAACATGGAATGCAGCACATCTTCTAGTGATAATAAATAAGGATATAAAGTTTCATCCATTTATCTTAAACAGCTCTTAAGCTATAGAGAAGGGAAAATATGACTAAAAACTTGACCTGTGACCTTGATGAAAAATCCCCCCACCCCCAATTTGATTTGTGATACCTTCTAGTGATCATGTGCACTGTATCAGCATACAAAGCTTCATTCCTTAATCTTAAATGGCTCTAAAGCTATAGAGTAGAAAATAAAATGTGATGGAAAACTCAAACTATTGGGACATGAACTTGACCTTGAAGATCAGACACGTAATGTGGCAGACAAAACACCTGCCAAAAATGATGCATAAGTAACCAAGTTTCATTACTTAATTTCAAAAAGCTAACAGAGTGGAAAATAAAGTGTGACAAAAAACTTAAAATTCTGAACTGTGACCATGACAAAAAAGATAAGCAGCCCCCCTCCTCAATGTGGCCCGCATCACACGTTATAGAGTGGAAATTAAAGTGTAATGGAAAACATAAAAGACTGGCTCATGATCTTGACCTTGAAGACCCCTAATGTGGTATGTGACATACCTGCTAATGATAATGTAAAAATATATCAAGTTTCATCCCTAAATCTCAAACAACTCTCAAGTTAAACAGAAGAAAGGAAAGCATGATGGAAAACTTGGAATATTGAGCCATGAACATGACTTCAAATCTAGGACCTCTCAATGTAGTTCATTGGTGCATCACAAAAGACCCCTTTCACCACAATTTTGCTCCTTAGGGCCTTAAAGACAGAAACTTGTGTTGGGAAAAGTTAAGAGAAGATGGGCACCCAGGGGCCATGACTCCTTTAAATGATGACATAAAAGACACATCAAGGCCCATGAAATAATATTTATATCAAATTGCATCAGAGCTTGTTGAATGGTTCTTAAGCTATGCTGATTACAAACAACATTCCATGTAAATATATGGGGTTGATTGATAAAAACCATAACTCTGTCTTAAATTTGATGTAGACAAGACAAACCCCATAACTCTGTCTTAAATTTGATGTAGACAAGACAAACCCCATAACTCTGTCTTAAATTTGATGTAGACATAGACAAGACAAACCCCATAACTCTGTCTTAAATCTGATGTAGACAAGACAAACCCCATAACTCTGTCTTAAATTTGATGTAGACGTAGACAAGACAAACCCCATAACTCTGTCTTAAATTTTATGTAGACAAGACAAACCCCATAAGAAACACATCAAGGTGTAAGAGACAATGTTCTTGCTAAATTCCATCAGAATATGTTGAATGAATCTTGAGTTACACTGACTGCAAGAAACATTCCTAGTTTCCATGTGAAAACAAGAATCTGCTTGACAAGGGACATAATTCTGTCTCAAATGAAGTAGATGAGACTAAACCCATAACAGGCACATGTAAGTATATCATAAAATGTTATCACCCAATTGCATTAGAATATGTTGAATACCGTATATACTCATGTATAAGCTGATACCAACTGCAAACTGCAAAGACCCAGATCTGCTGTCACATAATGCACCAGCAGATCAGGGTCTATGTTGTTTGCATTTGGATACGGCTTATACGCGAATATATACGGTAGTTCTTGTTCGGTGCTGGTTACAAGCAAGATCCCACATGAAGATATAAAGCTAATTGTTAGAGGCCATAACTCTATCCAAAAAGGAGTTGATGAGACAAAACCAATAATGGCACATCTAAGCCTATGAGACAATGTACACACCAAAATATGTTGAATGGTTCCTAAGCTATGCTAGAATTCAAATTGATCAAATAAGAGCAATAATTTCATCAACACTGGACATGAAAAGACAAAACCTTGAAAAGGCAAATCTATGTCAATTCATCTACCAAATAACATCCAATTATATTTAAGGGTTTCTCAGCTTTGTTGGTTAAAAGAAGCGTGAATGGATGGACAGATGGACTGATGGATGGAACAGGTGATTATGATATGGCTCCTGCATCTCGATATGGGACCCTAATAAAACTGAATGTCCAAAAGACAACTCAATTTGTCTGAGTGACCATTATGCTGTCATTTTCAAAGAACCAGCATTCATTTCTAAAACACTTATAATCCATCCATGTCCTGACTTTTTCCCCTGAAGCTTAGCTATGGCATACATGTGATTCTACCGACGGTAGGCCAAAAATACAATTTTAAAGGCCGTCTAACATACATACTGTTTAGTATTTAAAATCTACCGCTTTTGAAAATTAAAAGAATTTTTAATTTTTTTAAATAAAAATACCCGAACATGGTATTTGTACGCATTCTGTCAACACATTAGAGAAATCAGCCAGAGCCAGTCTACTGGGGACCAGAAATGGTCCACCAGTACAACGACAAGTGTTAAAATGCATTGCAGAGTAATAGGATTAGAATTGTTAAAGAACAGCTGACATGTGTACACAGCAAGCTGCTAATTGATTAACTTAATGTTGGAATTTAAGGAGTTTAAGGCCAAATGTGGGATGTTTTTTGAGGTGTTATAAGTAATAAATGAATGAAAGGCGGTCCATAATGTCGTCTGAGCCTTTGATGAAATTGGCTGCCCATTGGCGGAGGGGAGATCAAATGAAGACCATACAAATTATTTTGGCAGATACACTAGAGTCAGTATTTTGATTTTTGTCCTGTTTAATTGTTATTGTATTGTTGCAGATGTTTTAAGCGGACAGCTCTTACATTTTTTGTTCAATTTTAAACGTGTGCTTTCTCCCAATGCTAAGAAACCACCGGTTGAGAAATATAAGTTCAACAGTGCTTGGATATCAGCATTTAAGTGTGTGCAGGTGAACAGCAAAGGTCCAGAGTTTGCATTTTGTGTTTCAAAGGTATGCATCTTTTGTATTTCATAAACTATTTGAAGTTTTCATGCACATAAATTAAGTTCAAGCCCTTGATAAAATATATCAGTTACAAATATATTACAAGATAATTAATTTTAAAGTTTCGATAAATTATTCATAATAGCATAAATACATGATGTATTTTTTCATTTTTATTGCAAGTCTAAATCAATCTTTATTTATTTTGAATTTTTTTATTTACAGTGATGAAACTTGCCAACAGATTTTTGGATCTGAGCCATGAAGAGAAAGAAGCCTTTGAGGATGAGGCTCAGCAATACCTCTCAAGTCCAAGTTAGGAACTTCCTCCTGAGGGTGAACATAGCTTGGAGGAGTGTTGGAGAATAGTCAGCAACCTTACAAACCCAGCAACAGGAAAACTGAAGTTATAACTTCTTTGCAGGCAGAGCGTGGTTGTCCTGTCATTACAACATTCTAATGCTGATACAGAGGGGATATTCTCCATTCTTCGTAAAATACAAATTGATTCAAGGGGAAATCTGGACCAGAGAACTATTGAGAGCCTGTTAAGTGTGAAGCTTAATAATCACAATGAATGTCATCAGCAGTCAAAGACAGTGATCATGTGAAGGAAACAAAAATGCTATTGGATTTTATATAAGAAAAATCTTTGCAGTGAACTATCAGATAAATAACTCTTCCTTTTTAATTATTCGACCGTATATTGACTCATAATAAGTGATTATTATCATAACATTTTTCATCAGAATCCAAATCTGATTCATGTTCAAACTTGCATTTTATTATAGTATGAAGAGAATACATATTATGGCACAAGAAAGCACTTGTTATGTTTTCCATCCCCTTGAAACGTAAAATTTATGCCGATAAAAAATCTACTGGTTTAGAGGTCAATCTACTGATCAAAATTTGCAAATCTACTGGTTTGAAATCCTAGTTCTGTCACATGTATGTTATGGCCATTTTTGCTTAAACATGCACTTATCATTGGACAGACGCAAGTTCTTTTTCCTTGCATCAGAAAAAGTATACAATCAACATTTTTGCCCTGGGATGTATCCTGTGATGATGTTATGGCTGAGAAGGTCATGGAATTTTCAAAGTGTGTGGTTTATTTTAAAAAAATAAGACTCTGTATTTCAAGGATTTTACTCTTTTTTGCCTTTATCTTTGTTCTGTATGCCTTTTTGAGGATACAAAAACTTAACCTGCATTATACAGCCAGGATTATGCTGATGTGCGATTAAACTCCATACATACATACACACACACACACATACACATACATACATATACATACATACATACATACATACAAATTATAGAATACTTCTGTGCATGACATTACAGTTTAGGTAAAGTCTCTACAATCGTTTTGTCCATATCTCCAGTATTCAACCCTACAAATAATCTACCTGAATTGGATGAAGGTGCCAACTCAGTATGCTTCTTCCATTTTCCCAGAGTTTAGCCACTGGGGTCATTGTGACTGCTTGCATTCCATCCATCCTGTGGTCAACACGGGCCACTAAGTACATGTCTAGTGGCTTTCCCCACTTGTCCTTGCTGAATACATGAGAGCATGTTGAACTGACCACTTGCTGTATTCCATTGGAGTTGCTACACCTGATATGATGAAACACATTGTTTGTTTTTACTTTTGAAAAGTAATTTGTGAAAAAAGTGATCAATTTATTTGTATTATTATAATTAAGATTTGTACAAAATTTGTACTTACAAATCAGCTAAAAACAAGGATTTTGTTTTGACTTATAGTTATACATACACATCAAAAATACAGATGATATGGTACCGGAGCTCTTTACTCGCAAGGATACCATTGAACTTTTGGCATTAAGATATTTTGATCAGGGTGTAATTTCTCTTCTGGAAAACTTATTGTCTTTGAAACTGACCTAAATCTTAAAGAACATCATCTAAAAATTCCACATGAATGGTCAAGTTCAAGTGCTCCATACTAGAACACTAAAGAAATACCCATTGTTCCTTATCTCTCAAATGAATTAAAAAAAACAACTTCTGATTCAAAATGCTGAGCTAAATGGTGTTAACATTATTACTATAAGTCATATATTTTGTTGTCAGTTTATTTTTAAATCAATATATTTTCAATTTTCAAAATTTCTCTCCATATAATTTTTAACAACTCAAGGCTGGAATATAAAAAATACCCATTTTTGAAGTAAAATACCAGATATAATACCAGATATGTTTCTTCAACAATATTTACCTGATAATAATACATGCAACTCAGGAGTCCTGACACTAATTGACCAATCTGGGCTCTCCCAAGAAAGGAAAGGTGTTAACAACATCCTTTTGCATATTCTAGCACTTTAATATATCATCGGCTTACCAAGATGGAAGTTAGGTGTGAGTTGTCTCCCCTTGGATAAAGGGATTAGTGCCAAATCCCATCATTTGTCAGTTACTACTGGAGCAGGGATGTAACTATGGGGAAAGCTTGGGAGTTGTTGCTAATCATATGATCAGGTAAGTATTAATTAAAAGAAAATATGTTTAACTTCAAAAAGTGGTTTCTTCTTCAAATACATTACTTGATCATTGTGAGTGAGGAGAATAGGTAAGAGGTTGAAGTTACATTCCATTACAACACAGTTGGCTCTGGCCTTGGTATTCTATGATCAGCAGCTTAAAGTCTCATATAAGGTACAACAAAGGATGGTACAGGTCAATGGTGAGATCAGATCTTAAAAGGAAACAAATTCATTGATGTAAATCCAGCAGAAATAGAGTGACCCACATAGTTGCAAAGGTGCTGAAGGACCTTGGAAGGTAGCTTGTTGAGTGACCCACATAGTTGTAAAGGTGCTGAAGGATCTTGGAAGGTAGCTTGTTGAGTGACCTACATAGCTGTAAAGGTGCTGAAGGATCTTGGAAGGTAGCTTGTTGAGTGACCTACATAGTTGTAAAGGTGCTGAAGGATCTTGGAAGGTAGCTTGTTGAGTGACCTACATAGTTGTAAAGGTGCTGAAGGATCTTGGAAGGTAGCTTGTTGAGTGACCTACATAGTTGTAAAGGTGCTGAAGGATCTTGGAAGGTAGCTTGTTGAGTGACCCACATAGTTGTAAAGGTGCTGAAGGATCTTGGAAGGTAGCTTGTTGAGTGACCCACATAGTTGTAAAGGTGCTGAAGGATCTTGGAAGGTAGCTTGTTGAGTGACCTACATAGTTGTAAAGGTGCTGAAGGATCTTGGAAGGTAGCTTGTTGAGTGACCCACATAGTTGTAAAGGTGCTGAAGGATCTTGGAATGTAGCTTGTTGAGTGACCCACATAGTTGTAAAGGTGCTGAAGGATCTTGGAAGGTAGCTTGTTGAGTGACCCACATAGTTGTAAAGGTGCTGAAGGATCTTGGAAGGTAGCTTGTTGAGTGACCTACATAGTTGTAAAGGTGCTGAAGGATCTTGGAAGGTAGCTTGTTGAGTGACCTACATAGTTGTAAAGGTGCTGAAGGATCTTGGAAGGTAGCTTGTTGAGTGACCTACATAGTTGTAAATGTGCTGAAGGATCTTGGAAGGTAGCTTGTTGAGTGACCCACATAGTTGTAAAGGTGCTGAAGGATCTTGGAAGGTAGCTTGTTGAGTGACCCACATAGTTGCAAAGGTGCTGAAGGATCTTGGAAGGTAGCTTGTTGAGTGACCTACATAGTTGTAAAGGTGCTGAAGGATCTTGGAAGGTAGCTTATTGAGTGACCTACATAGTTGTAAAGGTGCTGAAGGATCTTGGAAGGTAGCTTGTTGAGTGACCCACATAGTTGTAAAGGTGAAGAAGGATCTTGGAATGTAGCTTGTTGAGTGACCCACATAGTTGTAAAGGTGCTGAAGGATCTTGGAAGGTAGAATGTTGAGTGACCTACATAGTTGTCAAGGTGCTGAAGGATCTTGGAAGGTAGCTTGTTAAGTGACCTACATAGTTGTAAAGGTGCTGAAGGATCTTGGAATGTAGCTTGTTGAGTGACCTACATAGTTGTAAAGGTGCTGAAGGATCTTGGAAGGTAGCTTATTGAGTGACCCACATAGTTGTAAAGGTGCTGAAGGATCTTGGAAGGTAGCTTGTTGAGTGACCCACATAGTTGTAAAGGTGCTGAAGGATCTTGGAAGGTAGCTTGTTGAGTGACCTACATAGTTGTAAAGGTGCTGAAGGATCTTGGAAGGTAGCTTATTGAGTGACCTACATAGTTGTAAAGGTGCTGAAGGATCTTGGAAGGTAGCTTGTTGAGTAACCCACATAGTTGTAAAGGTGCTGAAGGATCTTGGAAGGTAGCTTATTGAGTGACCCACATAGTTGTAAATGTGCTGAAGGATCTTGGAAGGTAGCTTGTTGAGTGACCTACATAGTTGTAAAGGTGCTGAAGGATCTTGGAAGGTAGCTTATTGAGTGACCTACATAGTTGTAAAGGTGCTGAAGGATCTTGGAAGGTAGCTTGTTGAGTGACCCACATAGTTGTAAAGGTGCTGAAGGATCTTGGAAGGTAGCTTATTGAGTGACCCACATAGTTGTAAATGTGCTGAAGGATCTTGGAAGGTAGCTTGTTGAGTGACCTACATAGTTGTAAAGGTGCTGAAGGATCTTGGAAGGTAGCTTGTTGAGTGACCCACATAGTTGTAAAGGTGCTGAAGGATCTTGGAAGGTAGCTTGTTGAGTGACCCACATAGTTGTAAAGGTGCTGAAGGATCTTGGAATGTAGCTTGTTGAGTGACCCACATAGTTGTAAAGGTGCTGAAGGATCTTGGAAGGTAGCTTATTGAGTGACCCACATAGTTGTAAAGGTGCTGAAGGATCTTGGAAGGTAGCTTGTTGAGTGACCTACATAGTTGTAAAGGTGCTGAAGGATCTTGGAAGGTAGCTTGTTGAGTGACCCACATAGTTGTAAAGGTGCTGAAGGATCTTGGAAGGTAGCTTGTTGAGTGACCTACATAGTTGTAAAGGTGCTGAAGGATCTTGGAAGGTAGCTTGTTGAGTGACCCACATAGTTGTAAAGGTGCTGAAGGATCTTGGAAGGTAGCTTGTTGAGTGACCCACATAGTTGTAAAGGTGCTGAAGGATCTTGGAATGTAGCTTGTTGAGTGACCCACATAGTTGTAAAGGTGCTGAAGGATCTTGGAAGGTAGCTTGTTGAGTGACCCACATAGTTGTAAAGGTGCTGAAGGATCTTGGAAGGTAGCTTGTTGAGTGACCTACATAGTTGTAAAGGTGCTGAAGGATCTTGGAAGGTAGCTTGTTGAGTGACCTACATAGTTGTAAAGGTGCTGAAGGATCTTGGAAGGTAGCTTGTTGAGTGACCTACATAGTTGTAAATGTGCTGAAGGATCTTGGAAGGTAGCTTGTTGAGTGACCCACATAGTTGTAAAGGTGCTGAAGGATCTTGGAAGGTAGCTTGTTGAGTGACCCACATAGTTGCAAAGGTGCTGAAGGATCTTAGAAGGTAGCTTGTTGAGTGACCTACATAGTTGTAAAGGTGCTGAAGGATCTTGGAAGGTAGCTTATTGAGTGACCTACATAGTTGTAAAGGTGCTGAAGGATCTTGGAAGGTAGCTTGTTGAGTGACCCACATAGTTGTAAAGGTGCTGAAGGATCTTGGAAGGTAGCTTGTTGAGTGACCCACATAGTTGTAAAGGTGCTGAAGGATCTTGGAAGGTAGCTTGTTGAGTGACCTACATAGTTGTCAAGGTGCTGAAGGATCTTGGAATGTAGCTTGTTGAGTGACCTACATAGTTGTAAAGGTGCTGAAGGATCTTGGAAGGTAGCTTATTGAGTGACCCACATAGTTGTAAAGGTGCTGAAGGATCTTGGAAGGTAGCTTGTTGAGTGACCCACATAGTTGTAAAGGTGCTGAAGGATCTTGGAAGGTAGCTTGTTGAGTGACCTACATAGTTGTAAAGGTGCTGAAGGATCTTGGAAGGTAGCTTATTGAGTGACCTACATAGTTGTAAAGGTGCTGAAGGATCTTGGAAGGTAGCTTGTTGAGTGACCCACATAGTTGTAAAGGTGCTGAAGGATCTTGGAAGGTAGCTTATTGAGTGACCCACATAGTTGTAAATGTGCTGAAGGATCTTGGAAGGTAGCTTGTTGAGTGACCTACATAGTTGTAAAGGTGCTGAAGGATCTTGGAAGGTAGCTTGTTGAGTGACCTACATAGTTGTAAAGGTGCTGAAGGATCTTGGAAGGTAGCTTGTTGAGTGACCCACATAGTTGTAAAGGTGCTGAAGGATCTTGGAAGGTAGCTTATTGAGTGACCCACATAGTTGTAAATGTGCTGAAGGATCTTGGAAGGTAGCTTGTTGAGTGACCCACATAGTTGTAAAGGTGCTGAAGGATCTTGGAAGGTAGCTTGTTGAGTGACCTACATAGTTGTAAAGGTGCTGAAGGATCTTGGAAGGTAGCTTGTTGAGTGACCTACATAGTTGTAAAGGTGCTGAAGGATCTTGGAATGTAGCTTGTTGAGTGACCTACATAGTTGTAAATGTGCTGAAGGATCTTGGAAGGTAGCTTGTTGAGTGACCCACATAGTTGTAAAGGTGCTGAAGGATCTTGGAAGGTAGCTTGTTGAGTGACCCACATAGTTGCAAAGGTGCTGAAGGATCTTGGAAGGTAGCTTGTTGAGTGACCCACATAGTTGTAAAGGTGCTGAAGGATCTTGGAAGGTAGCTTGTTGAGTGACCTACATAGTTGTAAAGGTGCTGAAGGATCTTGGAAGGTAGCTTGTTGAGTGATATAGTTATAAATGTGCTGAAGGATCTTGGAAGGTAGCTTGTTGAGTGACCCACATAGTTGTAAAGGTGCTGAAGGATCTTGGAAGGTAGCTTGTTGAGTGACCCACATAGTTGTAAAGGTGCTGAAGGATCTTGGAAGGTAGCTTGTTGAGTGACCTACATAGTTGTCAAGGTGCTGAAGGATCTTGGAATGTAGCTTGTTGAGTGACCTACATAGTTGTAAAGGTGCTGAAGGATCTTGGAAGGTAGCTTGTTGAGTGACCTACATAGTTGTAAAGGTGCTGAAGGATCTTGGAATGTAGCTTGTTGAGTGACCTACATAGTTGTAAATGTGCTGAAGGATCTTGGAAGGTAGCTTGTTGAGTGACCCACATAGTTGTAAAGGTGCTGAAGGATCTTGGAAGGTAGCTTGTTGAGTGACCCACATAGTTGTAAAGGTGCTGAAGGATCTTGGAAGGTAGCTTGTTGAGTGACCTACATAGTTGTAAAGGTGCTGAAGGATCTTGGAATGTAGCTTGTTGAGTGACCTACATAGTTGTAAAGGTGCTGAAGGATCTTGGAAGGTAGCTTGTTGAGTGACCCACATAGTTGTAAAGGTGCTGAAGGATCTTGGAAGGTAGCTTGTTGAGTGACCCACATAGTTGTCAAGGTGCTGAAGGATCTTGGAAGGTAGCTTGTTGAGTGACCTACATAGTTGTCAAGGTGCTGAAGGATCTTGGAAGGTAGCTTGTTGAGTGACCTACATAGTTGTAAAGGTGCTGAAGGATCTTGGAAGGTAGCTTATTGAGTGACCCACATAGTTGTAAAGGTGCTGAAGGATCTTGGAAGGTAGCTTGTTGAGTGACCAACATAGTTTTAAAGGTGGCTGAAGGATCTTGGAAGGTAGCTTGATGGAGTGACCTACATAGTTGTAAAGGTGCTGAAGGATCTTGGAAGGTTAGCTTATTGAGTGACCTACATGTTGTAAAGGTGCTGAAGGATCTAGGAAGGTAGCTTGTTGAGTGACCCACATAGTGTAAAGGTGCTCGAAGGATCTTGGAAGGTAGCTTGAGAGTGACCCACATAGTTTGTAAAGGTTGCTGAAGGATCTTGGAATGTAGCTTGTTGAGTGACCCACATAGTTGTAAAGGTGCTGAAGGATCTTTGAAGGGTAGCTTGTTGAGTGACCCACATAGTTGTAAAGGTGCTGAAGGATCTTGGAAGGTAGCTTGTTGAGTGACCCACATAGTTGTAAAGGTGCTGAAGGATCTTGGAAGGTAGCTTGTTGAGTGACCTACATAGTTGTAAAGGTGCTGAAGGATCTTGGAATGTAGCTTGTTGAGTGACCTACATAGTTGTAAATGTGCTGAAGGATCTTGGAAGGTAGCTTGTTGAGTGACCCACATAGTTGTAAAGGTGCTGAAGGATCTTGGAAGGTAGCTTGTTGAGTGACCCACATAGTTGCAAAGGTGCTGAAGGATCTTGGAAGGTAGCTTGTTGAGTGACCTACATAGTTGTAAAGGTGCTGAAGGATCTTGGAAGGTAGCTTATTGAGTGACCTACATAGTTGTAAAGGTGCTGAAGGATCTTGGAAGGTAGCTTGTTGAGTGACCCACATAGTTGTAAAGGTGCTGAAGGATCTTGGAAGGTAGCTTGTTGAGTGACCCACATAGTTGTAAAGGTGCTGAAGGATCTTGGAAGGTAGCTTGTTGAGTGACCTACATAGTTGTCAAGGTGCTGAAGGATCTTGGAATGTAGCTTGTTGAGTGACCTACATAGTTGTAAAGGTGCTGAAGGATCTTGGAAGGTAGCTTATTGAGTGACCCACATAGTTGTAAAGGTGCTGAAGGATCTTGGAAGGTAGCTTGTTGAGTGACCCACATAGTTGTAAAGGTGCTGAAGGATCTTGGAAGGTAGCTTGTTGAGTGACCTACATAGTTGTAAAGGTGCTGAAGGATCTTGGAAGGTAGCTTATTGAGTGACCTACATAGTTGTAAAGGTGCTGAAGGATCTTGGAAGGTAGCTTGTTGAGTGACCCACATAGTTGTAAAGGTGCTGAAGGATCTTGGAAGGTAGCTTATTGAGTGACCCACATAGTTGTAAATGTGCTGAAGGATCTTGGAAGGTAGCTTGTTGAGTGACCTACATAGTTGTAAAGGTGCTGAAGGATCTTGGAAGGTAGCTTGTTGAGTGACCTACATAGTTGTAAAGGTGCTGAAGGATCTTGGAATGTAGCTTGTTGAGTGACCCACATAGTTGTAAAGGTGCTGAAGGATCTTGGAAGGTAGCTTATTGAGTGACCCACATAGTTGTAAATGTGCTGAAGGATCTTGGAAGGTAGCTTGTTGAGTGACCCACATAGTTGTAAAGGTGCTGAAGGATCTTGGAAGGTAGCTTGTTGAGTGACCTACATAGTTGTAAAGGTGCTGAAGGATCTTGGAAGGTAGCTTGTTGAGTGACCTACATAGTTGTAAAGGTGCTGAAGGATCTTGGAATGTAGCTTGTTGAGTGACCTACATAGTTGTAAATGTGCTGAAGGATCTTGGAAGGTAGCTTGTTGAGTGACCCACATAGTTGTAAAGGTGCTGAAGGATCTTGGAAGGTAGCTTGTTGAGTGACCCACATAGTTGCAAAGGTGCTGAAGGATCTTGGATGGTAGCTTGTTGAGTGACCCACATAGTTGTAAAGGTGCTGAAGGATCTTGGAAGGTAGCTTGTTGAGTGACCTACATAGTTGTAAAGGTGCTGAAGGATCTTGGAAGGTAGCTTGTTGAGTGATATAGTTATAAATGTGCTGAAGGATCTTGGAAGGTAGCTTGTTGAGTGACCCACATAGTTGTAAAGGTGCTGAAGGATCTTGGAAGGTAGCTTGTTGAGTGACCCACATAGTTGTAAAGGTGCTGAAGGATCTTGGAAGGTAGCTTGTTGAGTGACCTACATAGTTGTCAAGGTGCTGAAGGATCTTGGAATGTAGCTTGTTGAGTGACCTACATAGTTGTAAAGGTGCTGAAGGATCTTGGAAGGTAGCTTGTTGAGTGACCTACATAGTTGTAAAGGTGCTGAAGGATCTTGGAATGTAGCTTGTTGAGTGACCTACATAGTTGTAAATGTGCTGAAGGATCTTGGAAGGTAGCTTGTTGAGTGACCCACATAGTTGTAAAGGTGCTGAAGGATCTTGGAAGGTAGCTTGTTGAGTGACCCACATAGTTGTAAAGGTGCTGAAGGATCTTGGAAGGTAGCTTGTTGAGTGACCTACATAGTTGTAAAGGTGCTGAAGGATCTTGGAATGTAGCTTGTTGAGTGACCTACATAGTTGTAAAGGTGCTGAAGGATCTTGGAAGGTAGCTTGTTGAGTGACCCACATAGTTGTAAAGGTGCTGAAGGATCTTGGAAGGTAGCTTGTTGAGTGACCCACATAGTTGTAAAGGTGCTGAAGGATCTTGGAAGGTAGCTTGTTGAGTGACCTACATAGTTGTAAAGGTGCTGAAGGATCTTGGAAGGTAGCTTATTGAGTGACCTACATAGTTGTAAAGGTGCTGAAGGATCTTGGAAGGTAGCTTGTTGAGTGACCCACATAGTTGTAAAGGTGCTGAAGGATCTTGGAAGGTAGCTTATTGAGTGACCCACATAGTTGTAAATGTGCTGAAGGATCTTGGAAGGTAGCTTGTTGAGTGACCTACATAGTTGTAAAGGTGCTGAAGGATCTTGGAAGGTAGCTTGTTGAGTGACCTACATAGTTGTAAAGGTGCTGAAGGATCTTGGAAGGTAGCTTGTTGAGTGACCTACATAGTTGTAAAGGTGCTGAAGGATCTTGGAAGGTAGCTTGTTGAGTGACCCACATAGTTGTAAAGGTGCTGAAGGATCTTGGAAGGTAGCTTATTGAGCTGCTGATATTGAGCCTTTTGAGCTGATCTATGCAAGAAATTCATATGGTTTTTTTGGTAGTTCTTTGTAAGCTGAGCAAATAACCTAACATATCCATGGCAAAGAGCATAAACAAAATATTGTCTCTTTCTTCTTTGAGTGGTAAAAATAAATGAGATCACCCTCTTCTGATCAGCTCAGTACATTTCAGATAACACTTCAACACATGGTTCATAAAAAAATTTGGGACCAAATTCAAGGACTTTTGAAAGGTTTGTTAAAATCTTTTCAAGGGCTTGCTTAAATTAACTTACCAATTTTTAAGTTGAGTTATGAAACCTCTATTACTGTATTTGTACGAGTCCATTTTCCAAATTATAAAATAAAGTGTGAAAAGTCTTGAATTATAAACATCAATAAATATACAATAATCTCACTGTCAGCAAAAGTTACTATTATTACTAATTTTCCAGTTGCATGTGTACTTTGTCAAATCATTGTATTGTATCTTCCAAGTGAGTGAGCCATGGTATCAGACTTGCAATCGAAGGGTCGCAGATTCAATACCCACTCAGGCTAGCCTGGGTCAGCTGCATAGGTGTATCCTTGGGAAAGGCACTTAGCTCCTATTTCTTCAGCATATATAGCCAACCATGTGTTAAAATGCCATTAAAATCAACAAAAACAAAAACTATCGTCAATGTCAAGTCCAATCTCACAGTTTACTTCTTCAGGGATTCTACAATATCATTCTTCTAGATTACTTAATTCCTGGAGCTTTTCATTAGATCATTTCCCAAGACAGTTTGACTGATTCCAGGTATAACAATACATGTACTTATATAGTGTGCAAAACACCTGCGCTACATACAAAAGCTTAACCTAGAATGTACAACTAATGTAGATGTATGTATAAAGTTAATCCCCTCAGTCCCTTCCTCTGGATGTAGGTGCTATGAAACCCAGTCCAAACTGTTGCCTGGGACCAAGGAAGACAGAATGGTGGAAATTCATTGAGGGTGTACATATGTATGCTTCTACCTTTGCAGCCACTGATGCCAGGTGTAGTAAAAAGCTTAAAAAGGTTACTATCTGTTAAATTTTAAAACTAAAAACTGATTTTGCATACACTTCTCAACCTGTGACTAAAATACTGATATTGTCTAAAGTATCACAAGCAAAATAATGTAAAATCTCAACTTGAGGAGAAATTTTGAGAATGTTAGTGAAACTGGGGCTTAGTGCCAGTTGATATTGACTTCCTTGGTCATGTACTGGACATAACTGCCTACCTACCAGGCAGTGTTGCAGGGTTTTCGAGACTCAAAAAATGTGTTTTGTTGTTCCAAGAGTCAGTGCATGTGACCCAAATAAGCTACATTGGGCAATCGAGAACAAGTTATTTACTCATGTAAGCTTATAGAAAATGACTGGAAATTCAAATTTGAATCAATTAAAATAAAATATATATTTTCTTTGATGCATTTAAAACACCTTAAAACAAAATAAAGCAGGCACACTTAGCGCTGTCATACATAATCACAACACACACATTTATGTGCACACACACTAACATAAACATTACATAAAAAATACACCAAGTTTCTTTCTTTAAAATCCATTGGACAGTGGAATACAATATTGTAGTTGCTGACTTTGCTGCTCTTAATAGTTCATTGGAGGGTTTGTAGGTGATGCAAATGTCATTAGTGTTCACTCATTAGAGACTGGATGGTACTGTTCTTCAAACTACCCAAAAGATCTTGTTAAATGTTTTTCAGCATTTAAAACAATCTTTCTGCATCTACTCAGATGCAGGATGTTGTTACTTTGTCAACAGATGTTGTATACTCCAGAATAATTAATGTTGATATTGTGTTTGCTATATGTGCAAAGTATAATGCAAAGTCACACTCTGTCAACTAGGATTTTTAAAAATTTAGTTATGTTGGGCTTTGCTTGCTCTGCAGATGATTAATCCTTCCCTGAATCACAACTGCATTTTGACATTTTGCCTTCAACACTCAATCAGACACCCACACTGCTCCTAATGTTATCACTCCAACTACCAAAATAATCAAATTTTGCATTTTATGTATAGAGTGAACTCAGAGTTCAAAGAAGTGTTGCCACTGATCACGAACTAACCAATTGTCTTTAATAAGGAGGTATAAACATTCTCATTCAAAGCGAAGAAGTGTAATAACTTTTGTTTCTTCAACAACCATCCCTGATTGACCTGTCTTCAAAACAAACTGGGCTGTTCCAGTTATGTACTTCACCTAAGCAAATTAGTCTAATGGACTCTCCCACATCAATGCTGAAAGGACTGGCAAACACAAAATCACCTATTGTCAGTCTATTAAATAATCTGTGGAGTGGTGGTTGTTTATCTCTTATAATCGCCTCTATGACAATGAAATTTAGAAAATGCCCAGTGGTGATATTTGAGCATAAAGCGAAAGCTTTGCAAATCATGACTGTTTATTGTTTAACAGGTTACAGATATATATCACAGTGTCAAGAAAGATCTCACTCTCTTTTTTCTTCTTCGTAATATTTACTGGAAATCATGTTTTATCAACATGAAACTGTCAGGGGGTTTGTGAGTTTTTCATGTAACATGTTGTGATTTGGAATATATGACTGGATAAGGTCAATCACTGTGCTGTGCATCTGTATCCAAGCTGGGGCTGGAAGTGGTGTGGCCCAGTGTTAGCTGCCATTGACTTTATTGGTCCAGGACTGGATATGTCAGAAAGGTATATCATCATACCCAGTGCTGGATAAGCTAAGTGTATATAAAGATGAAATCAAGGCTGGAGTTGACATGGTACAGAGCCAGCTAAATTCAAAGGCATATCATCATACCCAGTGCTGGATAAGCTAAGTGTATATAAAGACGAAATCAAGGCTGGAGTTGACATGGTTCAGAGCCAGCTAAATTCAAAGGTGGAGCATACTTCACTTATGAAAAGATTACTCCCTGGATCACAGACTTGAAAATGAGCTAGATTTTGGTAGGAATTTGTAAGGCTTCAAAACGAGCCTTCTTTTACAGCAGGAGTAGAAGTAATAACTGACGAATGATAAGATTTGGTGCCAATCCCTCTAGGGGGAGACCTCTCACAGCTGACTACCATCTCAGTAAGCAGATGATATTTTAGCACTTTTAGTGCTAAAATAAGTCAAAAGACATTGTTAACTTCTTTTATTTGCTTGGGAGGGCTAGATTTGTGAAGTAGTGGAAGGATTCCTAATGTATTATTATCGGGTAATGTACTTAAAGAAGAAATTTGTATTATTGATATTTCTTCAATGGTTTTTATATTATATTAATGTGAATAATTTAAAAAATATATTTTATCATATTTTTATTCTAAATACATGTAATATTGTCTGATGTACAATTTGAACATACTGATATATAGCCTAATGAAAAATTACCTTGGCAATGTGCTTGTATTTTCACTGAACACAAACTGAACTTCAAGCATACAGTTGTCACCTTGACATAATTGCATATATGGTGTCATAACAGTGAAATTAATGTGGGCAGCTGAATTTCCTTCAGCTAGGTGTATGTGATGAGTGGATACCTGAAAAGTAAAGAGTAAAGACATTTGTAAAAGTATTTTAAAACTCACAATTTGATGACGTTTGTGGGTTCTTTTGTTTTATCAAATATTTCAGCTAAACTCTTGTAATGATAGTATTTGTATTATGAGCTGAAATACGGTCACAGCATAAAATTATTACAGTGTAAAGTAAACAATGCACACATCAACAGGAATTCTGTAAATTTAGGTACCTTGCAAGTAATGCTCAAGGGCAATAAAGAGTGATGTCCCCTATGGAAAATATAGTATCACTAGAAAAAAGTAATGGCAACAAAAAAATATTAGGGCTATTCCAGCAAAATATACTTGGGACCCTGGGAAGGCACAAGTATTGCTCAAGGGCAAAAAAGAGTGGTGTCCCCTATGGAAAATACAGTATCACTGGAAAAAAGTAATGGCAACAAAAAAATATTAGGGCTATTCCAGCAAAATATACCTGGGACCCTGGGAAGGCACAAGTATTGCTCAAGGGCAAAAAAGAGTGGTGTCCCCCTATGGAAAATACAGTATCACTACAAAAAAGTAATGGCAACAAAAAAATATTAGGGCTGTTCCAGCAAAATATACTTGGGACCCTGGGAAGGCACTTTTATATGGAATAGTTACCCATATATGCAATTTAGAATTGTGTATTGTTTTCATATGTCTGAACTCTCTGAGTAATCAGAGTACCCTGGCATATATTTCTCAAAAAGTGTCTTCCATGAGCACCATGTATGTTTAAATCAAACAGCCCTTACCTATTTCTTGGAATTTGGTGCAGAATCTTTGCATGTTGTTTGTATATGTTGAGGAAGAGAAACCATAAAAAAGATCCCTTATGGCCCATGAAACATTAGCTATTGAGTAAATAGTGAACCTGCTTTGTTGTAAATAAAGCCAGTTTGTTGAAGAAGACAAAGCTAAACAAAGTCCATATTGTGTTGTGCATACCACTGATTAATGTTCTGATAATAAATCTGTACATACAGTTATTTACAATGCTAAAAATCCAGCCTCCATTGGTGGGATTCTTAAAACGTTTCTTTCTCAATAACATGGTTCAATTTGCTGGCTTCAGATATTTTGGGGTTCACATAAAAACAAAGTATGTTATTCCGATGCATTTTAGATGATACAGTAGTAACAATGCTCAAACCATGTTCTAGTACTTTGTCCTTCAAAGTTTTTTAAATTTTTAACAAAATCCTTGCAATATTTTTGTTAAGATTTATTGAAATATGAATTTAATCACCCTTTTAAAGATTTTTAAATATATTTTAAAAACATTTTCTGCTCATGTCCTCTTAAGGTATAAAGAAGGATGGTTGAGTGAAGGTTTGAGGAATTTTTTGTTTTGTAAGCTTTATAACATTTCTCTTTTAAGTGATAATCATATAAAAGTATACATTTCTGAAACAATATCCAATGGTAAGTACAATGAATCAAAACCCAATTAATTTTTTCAAAAGGAAAGAAAACTTTGAAATCCTAATTTCAACAATTGTACATTTTTATTGAAAAATATTTTTGAACAAAGATTCTTCTGCCACCTCAAAAGACACTCACACCAAATTTTGTTATTTTATAGCTAAGTAAATATTATATGGAAGCGAATCACCAGCATAATATAATTCTAGGTATATTTTTTCTATTAAATATACAATGTATATTGTATGTATATTTTTTTCTATTAAATATACAATTTATATTGTATGTATATTTTTTTCTATTAAATATACAATGTATATTGTATTTTGCATTCTTCTATTTTGTATTTTCTATGTGTGTAGGATGTACATTTGAGGTTGCATCTTTACATTGGCCAATATTTCTTTCTAAATTTGATATGTGCAATATGGGAATACAAGTACTGCAATTTCATGTCTTAAAATTCCATGTGAGCAATTCTATGTGCATATTTTTAATACAGTCAAACCTGTACTAATGGTCATCTTTACATAGCAGTCACCTGGTCACAACAGCCATTCAAATCCCCACCAAACACATTTCATATATAAATGTAATATGTGTAACGGTCACCTGCTTTCTGTGGTCAGCAGCCAGGTGTTTCCTAACCAAACAATAGTTTCTCCCTGCCTTAAGCCATCAATGGAACATATCTACAGTGACCACTCAGTCTATGCAAACTAAATTTTTGCATCGATGTACAAACATTTCTTATCTCACTTGTACACACCATACTCCAGTCACATTGTCAATGTAACTCAAAGGTGTGAATACGTCGAATTTGAAAGTGAGGCAGTTTTTATCATTAGTGTAGAGCGAAAAAATAATTAGTTTGCTTAATGGTGGGTAAAGTAGTTGTCTTATCGCAACAGAAATGGAAGTTGCCTTTTGTGCCAGTGTGACAGGTATAGTTCAATATCTTCATCTATTTGCCATCTATCTGCCTGTAATTTAAAGCTATCTCGGATGAAAAAAGTTCATCTTTGTGAAGAGATACAAGTTTACATACGGGATTGAATGATACCCTCCTTCTGTCTGTCCACCTATCTGTCCATCCCTCCATTCTGTTTGGAAACATAGCTCATCCAAAATCACTGGATGAAAATTCACCAAACTATTTAATAAGTTATTGGTATGGTAAATATATGTAAGAAGGGTAAAGGTTTCTGTCCATGGAATCCAGAAGGAAGTTGGATATTTTTTTAGCTAAGCTTTATATATCTAGTTCTAGGAGAAATATATATATATATATATATATATATATATATATATATATATATATATATATATATATATATATATATATATATATATATATATATATATATATATATATTTTCAGGTTAGGACCTACGAGTCATTGTCTCTGGGGGAGGGGGGATTTGAGGGTACAAATTATAAAATGTTACTCTTTCAAACATGGAAATATTTAAATATTTAATAAAATTTGTAGGAATTGGTGATAGCAAGCTAAAAAAGTTCTACTTGTTGCCATTTCTCTGTATATGCAGACATCCTAACTCCTTGAAATTAATTGCATATCTAAGTTTATTTAATGTTGTTTGAGATATTTCATTTAAGCTGTGATTATACAAGAACAATAGTACTTTGGTTAGCTGCTATTTCTGACAAGTTGGTATACCATCTGCAACATCAAGACTGCCTGATGCCCCCCCCCCCCCCCCCTGAATCTATCTCTCTCTTTCAACCACTTAGTTCAAACTACTGTATTTGTATGGATCAGTCCAATGTGAAATATTTAGGATGAACAGATTCCTGGCTGAAATGGAGGAGACAGTATATTGAGTGGTTTGCTTATGTAAACTATTTGATGAAGTGCTAAATTTACCACATGAAAACTTCTTTAACAAATCAATAATGATTATTAAATTTAATTTTTCAAATAAATGTCTTGCTAAATAAAAAACTTTTACAAAACTTACATTAAAAAATAACAAGGTCCTAATTCCATATGATTATCATATTACTGATTAAGAAGCACGATTTTAATTTTATAGCTGTGAAAATATATATGAACAATGCTAGGTGTTCATTTATTCTCACAAACTAATTAAACATCCTTGTGTCATAAATGTTTCCCCAAAGCTTTTTTGCTCTCTAGTGATGTTATCCAGTGATCAGTCTTACAGGAGGTATTCTACAGATTGTTTCGTTATAAATTGACGATTCAGAGTATGTATGGGTACATCAAGTTATATGGCTGTTTAGCAAGGCCTGCAAAAAGTTTATAGAAGTAAAATCATATGCTTCTGACCAAACAATGCATCAAATACCTTTGACCAATAATGTTACCATGCTGATTATTTATTTCAGCAAGTGCCTCTGTTAATAATATAAGTCCCCAATTTCATATATATGTATACCATAATGCCACAATCTGTAAACAAGAGAGAGAGAAAGTGAGATGTTAAAAGCCAGGTAGATTTATCACTTCTTGGAGGGGCTGTGTGTGTTGAAATGTAAAAAGTTTTCTTTATATTCAATTTCCCTGATAACTAATTTACTAATTTGTTATTTGATTGTCAATTTAAAACATGGACATTACAATGAAAGAAGAAAATATGAATAAGAAAACACAAGATGCAGCTACGCTGGAACTACAAAAGAATGGTGAAGGTGAAGAATTGTTTCTTGACCTGTAGAAGAAGTATTGATTTAAAAAATAAATACCCGGGAAGAAAGAAGCATTCATATAGTCTTCTTATCCATCCAATTCTATGTGGCTTATGAGACATGACAGGTCAGATCTGTAGATCAGTTTCACCCATGATTAGAATGTGCAATGTAGCAGACCCACAGTCATTATTTTCAGTCAAAGATCACAGTGCCCTCTATTGTCATAATGGGACATTCTTTTATTGCAACTTGCATCATGCTAACAGCTTACTTGCAACTTTAATTTTGCTACACTGTAACTTTCATGATGTTAATGTTTTACAAGTATGATACTGAACAGAGTGCTATCATACAAAATCTGCCAATTGCAAAGAGGAAATTCAATGTCAGAAAGACACAATTAAGAATGTTAATGTGTGTAATATTTAAAAATATACACATAGAACCCCTTGCATGGAATCTGAAGACATGAAACTGCTGCACTGTACTAACACACTTAACAAATTCAGTGAAATATAATGGCAATGCTAAAGATACAACTCAGAATGTACATCCTATACACATAAAATATGTAAACACAGAGTACTGCAAAACAGAATATACATTCTATACTAATAGAAAGTATATACATACAATTATGGCAGTGATTATCCTCCATAATATCATAGTGAACTGTGATTAAGAATTTTGATAAAACATTTGTTTTTATGTTATAGCTGTTTATGTATATTGACAAAATTTAATTGACCCCCCCCCCCAAATATTAAATATCAGATCCTTATCATTTCCAATACAGTAAAACCTGTCATGAGCGACCTCTGCTATGAGCGACCACCTGTCATGAGCGACCACAATCGTAAAGCATGGATCAATTTTATTATATAAACGCACTGTCGTGAGCGACCACCTGCTGAACGCGACCAGCGACCGCAATTTCTTGGCAAAATATGCATTTCGACACTGTTATGAATGACCGCATCACAAAAACAGAGATAAACACAACTGACCTTTATTTAACTCTTTGTAACCACGATCGGTTAAGAAGCAAAGACATTAAAAACAAAATCAAAAACTTAAAAACAAATTAGGCTGGCTACCGGTTTCTTGAATTGTACAGGTCATGCATGTAGTGTCATATGTTATAGATTGTAAACCGGACTAGAGTACATGCCGATTGCTCATTCGGAAATACCTCGGCTATTTCTGCGAGACAAAAGTATGATCCATAGGATTTCCCGCAAAATTACGTATGGTAGCTTGTTCTAAAATAATACTGCTATGATCGCGAGAACTTAGACAAACACCACTGATGTTTATTTTATCCTTTGTAACAACGACCGCTTCCAAAGTAAAGACTGTTCTAACAAAAAAAATAATTATAAAAACAAATTAGACTGGCTACCGGTTTTCTAACTTTTGCAGGTCATGCATGTAGTTTCCTTTGTTCTAGACTGTAAACCAGACTAAAGTACATGTCACTAACTGCAATTGTAGTGCCAAAGTCAATATAGCGGTCGCATACATCATTTTTCTTTGGAGTTAATCCGTAATGCCTGGGGTGAATGAGGCCTTTGTCTTTAATACCAGTAGGTGAAAATCATTTTCCGGATTCGATTGTCATTGTGAAAGGCTTGTGTTGTTTGTTGGGTGTTTTTGATGTTACAGAGATTACAATCCACACACCAAACCGTCATCTGTTCACCTTAGTGCAGCCGGTTACACCCCCTGTTTATAGAGTTAATCCCTTTGTATCGTCGGTGAATAAAGTCTTTGACTTTTGTCTCTAAATAAATTTATTCTGTTTCTGGATAAATTAATTGTGTATTTTTATTTCATTCATTGGTACATATACATTGTATATGTATTCCATATTTCCCCAAAGCCTGATCAAAACCGCTAAAGTCATTATTACAATTGATCCCTTATAACATTAACACCTAGCACTTTAATAACAATGGCAGAACCTCCAATGAAAAAGAAACAAATTCTAACATTGGAGGAAAGAATTAATGTAATTGAAAGAAGTGAAAAATGGGAGACCGTTTGCAACATAGCAGCCACTTGAAACGTCGGTAAAACTCAAATTTAGGGTGTTATAAAAGACAAGGAGTCAATTAGAAACTAACTCGTATGCTAATACTAGTACATGTAAGTGTGATCTTCAAATATAAATGTGATTCATGTTTAATGATAGATGTATATCTTTATTACTATTTAAAAATTTTTTTCAGATTAATGCATGCAATATTTTAACAAGAACTATGAACAAAGAATACAATAAATGTACATGATTCTGCTTATTTTTCCCTCTTAAACAGTGCTGAATTTCGACCTTGGAAACTGGTCTTTTTGTTCAAACCTATTATGAGAGACCACCTGTCTTGAGAGACCGCTTTTTGCTGGCAGAAGGGGCGGTCTCTCATGACAGGTTTTACTGTATAGGCAATATATAATTAATCTCTTAAATTGTTCACTAGTTCTATATAGGTCTATAATAGTGAAGATGTGTTTGATAGTACTGGAGATATGAATGTTCAAACACTTTTTGAAATTTAAAGAAATTTAAACCTGAATTAACATAGTCTTTTTGAAGTAGTAAATACTAAATTTTTCAAATGAGTTGCATTCCCCTTTTCAAGACTTACATAAATATGTGTACTTTTATACGTCTATCTCTTATAGATAATGAGAAATTCAGAACTGAAGATATGTTTTTACAAGTTCTATAATTGGCCACCCTTCTTACCCAAAGTGACATATTTTACATAAAAATTGCTTATATGATCGCAAATTGACTGTAAAGGGGATTTTCTAATTTGTCTTTTATTTTAGAGGTGTCTTATTATTTGAAAGAATTAAAAGACATCACTTGCATACATACATAGATGCCCATTCAAAAACTATGGATTGTACAAATGGAAATGACATCACTTGCATGCATACATAGATGCCCATTCAAACACTATGGATTATACTAATGGAAAAGACATCACTTGCATACATAGATAGATGCCCATTCAAACACTATGGATTATACTAATGGAAAAGACATCACTTGCATACATACATAGATGCCAATACTATGGATTATACTAATGGAAAAGACATCACTTGCATGCATATATAGATGCCCATTCAAACACTATGGATTATACTAATGGAAAAGACATTAATTGCATACATACATAGATGCCCATTCAAACACTATGGATTATACTAATGGAAAAGACATCAATTGCATACATACATAGATGCCCATTCAAACACTATGGATTATACTAATGGAAAAGACATCAATTGCATACATACATAGATGTCCATTCAAACACCATGGATTATACTAATGGAAAAGACATCAATTGCATACATACATAGATGTCCATTCAAACACCATGGATTATACTAATGGAAAAGACATCAATTGCATACATACATAGATGTCCATTCAAACACCATGGATTATACCAATGGAAAAGACATCACTTGCATACATACATACATACATACATACATACATACATACATACATACATACATACATACATACATACATACATACATACATACATAGATGCTCGTTCAAATACCATGGATTATACTAATGGAAAAGAGATCAGATACTGCATACAATTTAGCTAAATTCATTTTCACAGATGCAAAAATGATGTATGACCAAATTAGTTCAAGTGCACACATATAATAATCATCAATCACTCAAACATGCTGCATCACTCAACAAGTTTCTATGTCCTAGTGTAAAGTATAAAGTTTTACTGCATACATAAAATAATGAAGTTTAACTTTTTACTGTGTAGATTAAAATATGAAGTTTAACTGTATACAATAAAGTGCAAAGTTTTATTGCATACATTAAAATATGAAGTTTTACTGTATACATTAAAGTGCAAAGTTTTAATGCATACATTAAAATATGAAGTTTTACTGTATACATTAAAGTGCAAAGTTTTATTGCATACATTAAAATATGAAGTTTTCTTGCATACATTAAAGTGTGAAGTTTTACTGTATACATTAAAGTAATGAGAACACAAAACAGTAAATCAATTAAAATACATACAGATACATATGGCATATGTCTGCAGTTGGGTTCCCTGTCAGTATTCAGACTATATAGCTCAGATATTAGCTCTGTCAGAATCCGAGAGTCACAGTCTAACAGGCTAGTCATCAAGCATTCACTGGCTGCCTCTTTGGAGCTGACAATGTTTTAAAAAAAAGTAACAAGCATAAATACATACATATATATTTCCCTTTTTCAAGCAATACCACAAACAGCATTTTCAAACTCAAGACTTATATTAAACATTTTCAGTGACATCAAACTACAGAAACTAAATGACTTGTGTATCCATCAAAACTTGTTAGAACTGTTTTATCATAAATCAATCAACAATCATGCCCTGAAAATAGTTATTTATAAATATTTTTCATTTTATTTTGAGTACTGTAATGATATACTATGCCTTTAATTTTTTAATGAATCACTATAACTGTCATGTATTTTTATGGTTCCTATATCCCTGAATAAAAATATTCAATATAGGTTACCTGCAGACATCCACAGCTGTGATATTAGCTACAGCTGCTCCATACTTGGTAAAACAGATCTGTGCTGCCTGCTTGCTGCAGGGGTCCAGTATACACTGTTTCTCTCTGTACAGCTGAATTGTCTTGTTCCACAGCTGTAACAACCCGTGGCTCCACTCACACTCATCCTCAGAAGACATGATAACAGTCTGAACTGACTGGTATGTGCTGGAATGTAAAATGTTTATATATTACTTTATGTCACATAACATTCAAATTTGTAAGTGTCATGATGCACAACAAACATATCATAAACCATACTGTGACATACCACTTTATTAAGTCATACACCATACTGTGACATACCACTTTATTAAGTCATACACCATGCTGTGACATACCACTTTATTAAGTCATACACCATGCTGTGACATACCACTTTATTAAGTCATACACCATGCTGTGACATACCACTTTATTAAGTCATACACCATGCTGTGACATACCACTTTATTAAGTCATACACCATGCTGTGACATACCACTTTATTAAGTCATACACCATGCTGTGACATAACACTTTGTTAAGTCATACACCATGCTGTGACATACCACTTTATTAAGTCATACACCATGCTGTGACATACCACTTTGTTAAGTCATACACCATGCTGTGACATACCACTTTGTTAAGTCATACACCATGCTGTGACATACCACTTTGTTAAGTCATACACCATGCTGTGACATACCACTTTGTTAAGTCATACACCATGCTGTGACATATGACCTTGCTAAGTCACACACCAATATCACTTAACAACTTAAATTATTTGCTGTTAACTGATACAGTATTCCCTCACTATAAGGCCTTTCATTATAACACGGTTCCTGTTGTAAGGAGAGTATGGATCCCATTTCATGAAGTTTTAGTGAAATAATATACATCATGTACTTCATTATAAGGTAATCTCACTATAAGGTTGTATACATTATGACTTCAATGGACAGTTTTATAATAAGGGAATACTGCATATGATCTACACAAATCTAAAACTTGTGTTCATTGGAAAATAAACTCACAAAAAGAACTTAATGAATGATAATTAACACCACAGGCTGCTTATTCCATATCTAATAAATGCTTGTGTAAGATTCCCTATTTTTGCAATGGTGTGGGATGGAAAACTTCAATTTGAAGAAATTAAGATTTATGGGCTGGGACTTGTTTACAATGAATAATGTTTTGACTGTATCTGTACAACACTTACTCAGAAAATTAAAAAATGGTATTATAATCTAAAAATGTATAGTGTTTTTGTCTACATTTTTGGACTGATCTATTGAAAGCTTACATTAAAACAATTTACAAGATGAAATAAATAGAATTACACATACTGTATATGTACAACTGCTTGTTGCAAGTAGAAAATTACATTTTTCCATGACTTTCACAAACTTCTTATCTGACTGGAGTTTGTGAGTCTATTTATTAAAAAACTCTCAAGACAATTTGAACAACTTGATGAATGGTGTCATGTGAAGTTACATAGTGTTATATGTATGCCATGGTGTGGCACAACTTGATGAATGGTGTCATGTGAAGTTACATAGTGTTATATGTATGCCATGGTGTGGCACAACTTGATGAATGGTGTCATGTGAAGTTACATAGTGTTATATGTATGCCATGGTGTGGCACAACTTGATGAATGTTGTCATGTGAAGTTACATAGTGTTATATGTATGCCATGGTGTGGCACAACTTGATGAATGTTGTCATGTGAAGTTACATAGTGTTATATGTATGCCATGGTGTGGCACAACTTGATGAATGGTGTCATGTGAAGTTACATAGTGTTATATGTATGCCATGGTGTGGCACAACTTGATGAATGGTGTCATGTGAAGTTACATAGTGTTATATGTATGCCATGGTGTGGCACAACTTGATGAATGGTGTCATGTGAAGTTACATAGTGTTATATGTATGCCATGGTGTGGCACAACTTGATGAATGGTGTCATGTGAAGTTACATAGTGTTATATGTATGCCATGGTGTGGCACAACTTGATGAATGTTGTCATGTGAAGTTACATAGTGTTATATGTATGCCATGGTGTGGCACAACTTGATGAATGGTGTCATGTGAAGTTACATAGTGTTATATGTATGCCATGGTGTGGCACAACTTGATGAATGGTGTCATGTGAAGTTACATAGTGTTATATGTATGCCATGGTGTGGCACAACTTGATGAATGGTGTCATGTGAAGTTACATAGTGTTATATGTATGCCATGGTGTGGCACAACTTGATGAATGGTGTCATGTGAAGTTACATAGTGTTATATGTATGCCATGGTGTGGCACAACTTGATGAATGGTGTCATGTGAAGTTACATAGTGTTATATGTATGCCATGGTGTGGCACAACTTGATGAATGGTGTCATGTGAAGTTACATAGTGTTATATGTATGCCATGGTGTGGCACAACTTGATGAATGTTGTCATGTGAAGTTACATAGTGTTATATGTATGCCATGGTGTGGCACAACTTGATGAATGGTGTCATGTGAAGTTACATAGTGTTATATGTATGCCATGGTGTGGCACAACTTGATGAATGTTGTCATGTGAAGTTACATAGTGTTATATGTATGCCATGGTGTGGCACAACTTGATGAATGGTGTCATGTGAAGTTACATAGTGTTATATGTAAGCCATGGTGTGGCACAACTTGATGAATAAAGGTGTCATGTGAAGTTACATGGTGTTATATGTATGCCACGGTTTGGTACTATTTGATAAATAAAAGTGACATATGAAGTTAGATGGTGTTATATGTATGCCATGGTGTGGCACAACTTGATGAATAAAGGTGTCATGTGAAGTTACATGGTGTTATATGTATGCCATGGTGTGACATGACATATATAAAATAAGGTGATATAAATAATAATTATTCCAAAATTGATGTGAAAAACCAAATTAACAATTCACATTATAACCCTTGCATGCCAATATAATGTTTAATACATACAAACACATAAAATTTATGTAGAAACTTAGAGCAAAGTGCAATTGAGACTAAACTTGACACCCTTGTGCACTCCATGTTCATTAAGTTTAAATTACGCATGCACTAATAGTTCACAGTAAAGTGAAGAATTGTGCACTAGGTAGAAACCTTTATGTGCTCAACTGTTTACTAACAAGTTTAACCTCTTAATTATAGCAATTTGTCATGAACTGTTAATTGGATGAATCCTATTAATTCATTCATTTATGTATCACATTCTATCACATACTTGTAAATTAAATATCATAACATAACATTAATAAATATAATAAAGAAATGTCTCATTATTTGAGGATGTTACAAATATGACTATTTGATTTCATCTTACTATTCATGTTTCAATAGAAATAAATAAATATAAACAAATAAATAATTTTTTGTTTATTTTTTATTGCTCTTCTTTGTTTTTTAACATCACTTTTAACACATTCTTAACTTTATCTTGCTGTGGTACTATGTGCTAAGTGCCTTTCCCATGGACACACTGAGGCAGCCAACCCAGGCTAGCCAGGGTGGGTATTGAACCTATAACCCTTGGATTACAAGTCTGATGCTCTACCAACTGAGCTACTGCAGATGAATAATAACCTAATCAATAAATTGATATGTATCACATGCTATATTGGATATGTATCATATGCCATATTAGATATGTATCATATGCTATATTGGATATGTATCATATGCCATATTAGATATGTATCATATGCTATATTGGATATGTATCATATGCCATATTAGATATGTATCACATGCTATATTGGATATGTATCATATGCCATATTAGATATGTATCATATGCTATATTGGATATGTATCATATGCCATATTAGATATGTATCATATGCCATATTGGATATGTATCATATGCTATATTGGATATGTATCATATGCCATATTGGATATGTATCATATGCCATATTGGATATGTATCATATGCTATATTGGATAAAACTGGTTGTTTACACATTTTTAATCAGTGTATAAATGATACATGTACTTCAAAAAGTTCATGACTACAAAACATTGTGTCAGTCCCACTGTAACAATTTCTAACGCAATTGATCTGATATCATTAGTTTAAAATGAAATCACCATGTTTATTCATATGTTACAACTGATCTGACATCTTTAGTTTAAAATGAAATCCCCATGTTTATTTAAACATTTAAAATGAAATCACCATGTTTATTTATATATTTAAAATGAAATGACCATGTTTATTCATATGTTACAACTGATCTGACATCTTAAGTTTAAAATGAAATCCCTATGTTTATTTATACATTTAAAATGAAATCCCCATGTTTATTTATACATTTAAAATGAAATCCCCATGTTTATTTATACATTTAAAATGAAATCCCCATCTTTTCTTATACATTTAAAATGAAATCCCCATGTTTATTTATACATTTAAATGAAATCAAAATGTTTATTTATATGTGTATCTTAAGGGTTTTGCTATTTTTTCTTTAATCATACTTTTTATCCAACACATCTTAAAATATTATTTGAAAGAAATATATGCATGTATTTTTTGTTAACATAGCATTACTTTATCAGATAAATGGACATAGGAGAAAAATGAAAATAAACAAGAGACCCAAGTAGGCTTAATATTGCTCACTTGGGTAGTTGACATACATCAACAACATTTCTGGTTTGGAAGGGCTAAGCATGCTTTAAGGTGTTTTGCCTAGTGGCTTAAGTCAGTGTATTTTGGCAAATGAGAGTAAATTGTCTTGCTGAAGGACACAACACAATCTGAAATGGTCTGACCAGTACTCCTTGGGAGTCCAGCATGTTAAGCACTAATATTTTACAAACTAGTCTTATAAATAAGATTATATTATCATAGTATTATCAACTAAGACTGTTACATGCTATTTTGCTATTTTATATTTTTCTCCAGTTTAAATGATAAATTATTCATTATAATCCTTAACACACACACACATACATATATATATATATATATATATATATATATATATATATATATATATATATATATATAGAGAGAGAGAGAGAGAGAGAGAGAGAGAGAGAGAGAGAGAGAGAGAGAGACTGAGATACTACTTTGTTATTTTTTTTGTAACTTTTACTATTGATATTTATGCATCTTGTATTCTAAAAATATTTTTTTTTATCTGTTTTAAAAAATTTCTGCATGGGGGAAGAACTCTGCATAACCAGAAATCTGTAATTCTAAATAGTCCTTATCATAGGTTATTCCCACTGCTTTAATCTAGCAAGAAACCGGGATCAGTAGATTACAATTTGTTAAAATTTATTCCAATGCTGTTGATTGCATATGTTATGAAAATAAATAAATGTTTCAAGGTTTCTCTATTTTTTTTATATCTTCATCCATATTTGATGGAACATCAGCATAATTTGTCCAATACTGAATGACCCTATGCATGGACTAGACCATGGGATGAATGTGTATGTGAAGTTTCATGCCAATCCTTGAAGTAATTTAGGAGGAGTAGTGATAACAAACTTGTGCTAATGGATCAATGGATGATGGACAACGGATAACAGGCCATCCCATAAACTCTTCTGGTCTATCACCAGTAGAGCTAATCAACTTTAAAAGCCCTTCATGCCAGAATGCTTTCTGTAATATTTGGTCAAATTCTGTTTAGTAGTTTTTGAAAAGTCGGTTTAAGGATTTTCCATAATCAGTAAAGGTGGCCATATTTTTATAAATTTGACAGCCCTTATTTCAAGAATGCTTTCTGCCAAGTTTGGTCAAATTCTGCAGAATGGTGTTAGAGAAGATATAATTTTTATGTTTGCCTGTTTTTAGTAATGGTGGTCATATCTGATGATGGATAGGTATCATATGTAAAATTTGAAAGCCCTTTATGTCAGGATGTTTTCTGTCAAATTTGGTCAAATTCTGTTCAGCACTGTTTAGAGACAAAGGTCTGTAAATGTTTTTCTACTTTTACTAATGGCACCCATATCTGATAGTGGAACAGCATCATTTATATAAATCTGAAAGATGTTCAAGCTAAGACGCTTTCTATCGAATTTGATCAAAAGCTGTTAAGTGGTGTTTAAGAAGAAGTTAATAAAGGTTTTTCTTGTTTTTTTTACCTGAAGCGACATTTACCAGATTGGCATCATTTGTATAAATTTAAAAAGCTATTTGTGCCAGAATGCTCTCTGTAAAATTTGGTTAAATTCTGTTGAGGAGTTTTTCAAATGTTGTTAAAGGATTTTCCATTTATAGCAAAGGTGGCTATATTTAATGGTGAATCGGCATCATTGGTATAAATTTGCAAGGACTTATGACCAGAATGCTTTCTGCAAAATTTGCCCAATTTCAGCTTAGCAGTTTCTGAGAAGGCATTTAAAGTTTTGTCTATTTTTAGTAATAGCATTTTATATTTGATTGTGGATTGGCATAATTTGTATAAATCTGAAAGCCCTTTATGTCAGGATGCTTTCTGTCAAATTTGGTCAAGTTCTGTAAAATGATGTTTTAGAAGAAGTCATTTTTACGTTTGTCTATTTTTAGTAATAGTGGCCATATCTGATGGTGAATCAGCATCTGATATGTATAAAACTGAAAGCCATCTATGCCAGGATGCTTTCTGTAAAATTTAGTACAATTAAGTAGAGATTTTGAGAAGTCATTTTAAAGGTTTTTCTATTTTTAGTTATAACAGCCTCATTTGGTGGTGGATTGGCATAGATTTAACAAATTTGATGCTTTCTATTAAATTTGGTCAAATTCTTTTTCAGCAGTGTTTGAAATGTCATTTAAATATATTTCTATTTTGAGTAATGATGGCCATATTTGATACTGAATCGGCATAATTTAAAAAAAAAAATTTAAAAGACTTTCATGTGAGAATGTTTGCATCAAATTTTGTCAAATTCTATTGAGCTGTTTTTGAGAACTTGTTCCAATGCTTTTATATTTTTTAGTAATAGTAGCCATATTTCATGGTGGATTGGCATCATTTGAATAAATCTGACAGACCTTGATGCCATATTGCTTCATGTCAAATTTGATAAAATTCTCTTTAGTGGTTTTTTAGAAGATGTTTAGAGGTTTTTCTATTTTAGCAATGGTAGCATATCTAATGGCAGATTGGCATCATTTGAACAAATTTGAAAGAACCTCATGCCAGGATGCTTTCTTTCAAATTTGGTCAAATTCTGATGAGCAGTTTTGAGAAGATGTTATAACTAGTCCTACAAGCCTGTAAAAAAATGACCGGAAATTAATTTAATATTACAAAATAAATATACATGTTTTGCTTTGAAGAATTTAATACACTTCCAAGCAAAACTAGCTGGTAAACTTATCCTTTAAATAACACACACACACACACACAAACACACAAACACACACACACAATAAACTAGAAATGTGCTCATGGAACATGGATGCCCCATCACATTGCATTAAATTGCCTAACCATAAAACTTAACCAAGTGATGTACTGATGGACAGATGGACAGACAAGGATACAACTGTTGTGGTGGGGCATAAAAATGCAAAATGTTTCTGACTTTAAAATCCATTATTAAACAAAATCAGAATTCAGTTGGCATCCACTTTCCATCATTTATGATATAGTCATGAATTACTCTTAATTGTCACTATCTGTTGGACTGTGGAGTACAGCATTAAGTTATAGATGCCGACTTTGTTGCTTTCAGTAATTCATTGAAGGGTTTGAAGGTAATACAGGTTTTATCAGTGTTCATCTGTGCACTCAGTACAGACTGGATGACAGTCTACTATTGTTCATACATCTTTGCACTCAGTACAGACTGGATTACAGTCTACTGATGTTCATACATGTTCTTTGCACTCAGTACAGACTGGATGACAGTCTACTGATGTTCATATATCTTTGTACTCAGTACAGACTAGATGACAGTCTACTGTTGTTTATAATTTTTTAAAGGTCTTGATGAATTTTTCAAAGTAATGAAAATGATCTTTCTGCATCTGCATTGCTGTGAGGGAGTGTCACACATGCAAAGACCACACTAGTTATCATGCCAAATCTTGGCATTCCTGGTGATAGATGACAGCTGTATTTCAACATTGTAATATTGTGCCTTCAAACAGAAATCTCACTTCATTACTGCTGCTAATTTTACCATTCTGCCAAAAAATGAATCATGCTGTGCTTTTTCATGTCTACATGTATGGAGTACAATTCGACTCAAAGAACCTTTGCCATTGATCATAAAGTAACTACTAATCTTCAACAAAGATGGTTTCAGCTGTCTCATGCAAGGAAACAAATTGTAATAGGTATTGTGTTTTTCAACATGCATTCTCTGATTTACTTAACTTTGAATAAATTGGGTTGTTCTATATTGCATACTTTACCTATGCAAATTAGCCAAATAGGCTCTCCCACAGCAGGACTAAAATCACCCTACATATTTTAAAATCAATTAAGTGATTTGTGGAATGGTGGTTGTCTATCTCTAACTGTCTTTACCTTATGACAATTAACTGTATAAGCTGTCCAGGATGAAAGTATTCCATTAGCAATAAGTTTGAAGCTACACAAATCAAGACTGTTTATTGTTTTATATTGGCTACAGGTCATGGGCATATATCACAGTGTGAAAAAGTCCCTCTCTCCCTCTCTCTCTTTTTAATAAGACTGATTGGAAATCATGTTTTTATAAGCATGACTGTGTTGGGAGTTTGGGAGTCAAAACTCTTGTTTTTTGTGCGACAACTCATGACATGGCAGGTTTGTGAGATGCCATAATGATCATTATGTTGAGTTTCTGCAAAGGCAGGCTTGACAATAAAGCTGCATGCAAATTTTGTTGCAATCTAACAATTCTTATAAAGTTATGTTTTGAAAAACTAAGTGAGAGAGACAGGGAATCAGGGGCTATAACTCCTCTAAATGATGACACAGAAAGCTGAAAATCAAACTTGTCTAAGCAGCATTAACCCCAAAATGGTATAGGTGTAGTGGTAACTGTACCAGCAGTTTGGTCATCTAACTGTGAATTAGTCCATTTTAAAATAAATATATACAAAAGTAATGAATATAGTAGGTCTTCATAAATGTGGCAAAACATCCACATCTTATATACAGTATCTAAAATATTGGTTAAATTAGCCTTAAACAAAGTCCTTCTTGCAAGATGAAAGAACCCATCAAAGGTCTGACTGAGCAATGAAGTTGTAGAGGCAACATCAATTAAGGTGAAGTGGGGCTAAGAAGGAAGGTGTAGGGGGATCAGTGCAGCTAACAGAAAGTAGTTGGAGACCCCTTAATCTTATTGGCCTTGAGAAAACACTGAAAGGGTTTCATCAGTATCTAGCTACATGCCAAATTTGGCTGAAATCCATTGATTCCCAGCAAATTTACCTTGTGGAAAATGAAACTGTTGGACTTGATTATTATATGGCTGCAAGGTTGTAGAACTGGGTTGTAATGAAAAATGTTCACACAAGTTTGACATTGAGACAAGAAAATCTCTTGTAAAGCCAGATATACTCAATGTCGAAATGGAGCAAAAAATCAATGCCTGACTCAGTCATGCTGTCTAAGGACCAGCAAGCAACTGACATCCATTCACCAGATGTTCGGGTGGTATAGTTCAAACACAGTATTGGCCAAACACTGTGTATAAGCCTTGAAAACGACTGTCAACTGCTACTGTTGTGATATTACGACTGTGTCATGCATTGCTTGTTTGTGGTAAATTTGTGTTGGCTGTAGAATTGGCAAATTTTGCTGTAATGGAATAAAGAATGAGCCAATCATTTCCTGTTTGTCCATAAGAGGGAAGAAGGCTACTTTATGATACATAACAAATATATATAAAGATTCATCATACTTTAAATAACCTAGTAGCATGTCCTATTCAGATTACAAAGACCCTGTAGATGTGGAGTTGTGGAACTTGTACAGAAGATTATATGTGACAAGGGGCAGCAATCACCAGAGCATATGACCATGTTGTATCTTACCTATTTTTAGCATTTTTCAACAATTTAACTTGAACAGCATGCCTGGCATATAGTTTCCATATTCTGGGATATATTGCAGTACACTTTCTCTGTTGCATAATTTTGTGTATTATGTCCTATCAACATACATCACATACTTTTTAGTGTTTTCCATGGAGTACAGGAGGGTGGCATGATGCCACAGTAAACATTGCTGTTACTCTTTCATGACCCTGATAATCTTATAGAACTGTTTCAAAATTCTTTTATATTCTATGGTTGGGATTAAGTGACCTAAGCAAACATGTAATTGGGGTATTTTCATATGTGGGATCTTAAAGGTCAAGGCCACACTATAAAAGCTGAATTATGGCATATGGTCTCATCATCAAGCGGTCCGTTGTCAAGGTAACATCACTTTTTGCTATCTGATTTGTTGTTTCAGTTCAGTTGTTGTTTCAAGAAATACTAACAGACAGGTGCAGCTTGAGAAATGTTTAAGCAATTTATACCTCGCTTGCAATGTGATTGCTCAGTGGTACATATAATCATAGATACATACTTATTAAGTTGATATGTCAGTTAATATTACAGTGCCAAAAACAACATGATTGAGTAACTAACAACAAACTGTCACACCTAATTTTTGCATGGTAACAAATGACAGCTGTCCAATCAATCTTGCTTACTATAAGCATAAAAAAGAGCTCCACCAGCCCAGTTTTTTCAGTTGGATGCAATTCTTTGCCTTGAACACAATTTTAAAAAAAAAGAACTATAAATTGTCAAAATTGTACAATTCTCCTATAACACCAATTGACATGGTGTATGGGGAGTTATTATCTTATTTTCTTTGAAATATCCTGGTTTTAATTTGACTTCTATTACAATTACAAGTATAAATATATACTTATAAAGAAAGAAAAAGAAAAATCAGTCTTACATTCACACTCTCACACAATGAAGGTGTTACTAAAGTACAAGCTTATCACAGTATTTTAATAATACAAATTTGTAAACAATATAAGGTATTAAATTACATTATACACTATTGCAACTTTAAAGATGGCTCCACTTTTCTCAAAAACATCTGTTCTATTGTACAACTTAGCTATATATTTGATATGTGAAATAAGAACTTTTTCATACACAACAAGATCTGTAAATAAGATATCTTGCAAGCAAGAGGAGGAAATTACTAAGCCCATCGAAATGGTCATTTCCAGTAAAAACATCTTTGTGAGAAATTATAATATTTTTGCAATATAAATTCTGGTATGTGCTACAAGTGATTTCCAGAACTCTTCCATAACTGAACAGGTATAAAATAAGTATTCAATATTTTCTGTTCCATTCTTACAAAAAGTACACTTGTCGTCATCAATGAAGTGAATATTTTTTCTTCAAAATTTTATTTCTTACAACCATTTTATACATAAATGTAAAATTAAAACTTTGTGTATCCTTTTTGTTTTGTCAAAATGAAATATTTGTTCCACTTTTCATCAAAAATTGTGCACATTAACTGTCATCACCATATCTCTCATTTTCAATTAGGTTCATGTATTTTAGATTTATTAAATTTTTATATTAAATTCTTTCTTATTGCAAGTTTTATCTGGAACCACAAGCATATTGTTTCCATTTTTAACAAAAAACAAAACTTTTTTTAACAAAGGGCTGATAGTTTTGATTGTTGGTTCCTGATAGTGTTGAAACATTAGCAAAGTACTCTATGAAATTGTTGGTATGTCTTCCTTCCCATTACTTATTCAAATTTAATACTGATCCACGTGCATCAAAATGATGCTGAACAAGTACAAATCCATATGATAACTATCTAGTATATGACTGAAAGCTAATAATGCCAACTAAATTTACAATATCCTGTGACAAATATTCTTCAACCAATGAAGGTTCATTTTTCAAAAGAGCAACAACATGTTGCCAAAATGTATTTTTGAAAAAGTTACCAATTTCCATCAATTTGATTTTCCCTGATTTAAATATCTGACTGCCTCTGAATTTTCCAAAGATTTGTTTAGAAACCATATTTTGCCACAGGCCATCTTCATTTACCATAAGTCGCTTTATCCAATAAATTGTTATATAGCAAATAAATGAAACTAAATGAATCATATTTAAGCACCCTTCTCTAAAGGATGGTACAAATGTGTCTCTTTTCAACCTCTTGGTTTTACCACCAAAAATAAATGGGAAAATATATCATTTGTTAAGGGCTGTTCCATTTAACATACATTGTACCCAGGGAAGACAGTTATTAAACACATATGCCAGTACACTCTGATATTCAATTAGTTAATATGAAAATGTGACACACCATTCTAAAGTGCATCGATAGAGACTACTCCATGTTGGAAGTGCCTTCCTCGGAACCCAAGTAGGTTTTACTGGAACAGTGCTAAGCTCATTTTCTATATATTTTAGAGGATTTGGCAAGGCTTAGAACAGGCAAATAAATTTTGGCAACATCAATGATTTGGTCAAAGTAATTTTTCCAATAAGTGATAAATGTCTCCTACCCCAGCATCTCAACAGCCTTTCCACTTGTAACATTTTACATAATTAGGCTCTACCATATTCTCCAAATTTAAAGAAAAGTTTGTTTCTAATAATCTCAGTGTTGATGTTGACCAAGAAATACAAATGTATGGACACAATTTTTCACCTGAGAATTTTGTATTTCCTATCCATATGGCTTTTGATTTTGAGATATGTAAACCTGAGACCAAGGCAAAGTCCTTAAATGTCTGCATTGTGTACCAAGAGGCTGTGGCAAACCATTTAATAATAGAAAAGTAACATCTACATACTGACCTAATTTAAATTCTGGTGACCTAATTTGAATTCTGGTGACCTAATTTAAATTCTGGTGATATGCACATCTTCAGATAATGATGATAATATGTAATCAATTTCACAGTGCTCCATCAAAAACTCTGAGACTAGTTGCATTCACATGATTCTGTCTTACACTTACATCTTTAGGTGATGACCATAATACAGTGAAACCTATCTTGAGAGTCCACGCTTCTGCCAACAAAGAGTGGTCTCTCAAGATAGGTGGTCTCTTATAACAGGTTTGTGCAAGAGGACCGGTTTTCAAGGTCAAAATTCAACAGAGTTTAATAAAGAAAAATACCAACAATTGCTGTACATGCATTTCGTTCCATATTCATGGCTCTTTTAAAAATATTGCATTTATTTTATCTCAATATAATGGAAAAAAATGGCAACAAAAATATACATCTATCATAAAAATTCAAATTTATATTTGAACATCATAGGTACACGCATGAATTGCAAAATTAACTAAGGTAATATTTATATATCCTGTCGATAAGTATAATAACTTGACATGTTCATAAACATCAGAGTTACATCAAATGTTGCAAAAGAATTGCACAGTTAGCTATTATAACACTTACTCATCATATCTATGAATTGCACTGTAGCGGTTTTGTTCAGGCTTTGGGTAAATACTGAATATACATGTACCAATGAATGAAATCAATAGACAGAATTAATCCATCCAGAATTTGTTTTTTATTTAGAGACAAAAGCAAAATGGTTAATTCAGTGATGACATAAAGAGATTAACTCAACAAACAATGGGTGTAACTGGCTCCACTATGGTGAAAAGATGATGGTTTGGTGTGTGGGTTTTGATAACTGTAACATCAAAAAATCAATAAACATAATGAATCTTTTATATTGATAATCAAATCCAGAAAACAATAATCACTTATTAAAGACAAAGGCCTCATTCACACCAGGCATTATGGATTGATTTCAAAGACAAACAATGTGTTCAACCACTACATTGAAGCCCTTTAAGAAGATTTCTCATTTTCACAAAAGATAAAGAAACAATTTGAACCTTTGAATTGACTATATATGTCCTTGACTGTTCCCTTTGAAGAAGCAATGTTTATCATAACATGGATTTATATGACTTTGGCACTAGAATGGCAGTTAGTGTCATATATGCTTTAGTCTGGTTTGTGGTCTGTAGTATGACCTGTAGATTGGTAGCCAAACTCAACTTTTTCTTTTGTTTTTGTTTAACACAAACCCCACTAAGTGGTCGTGGTTACAAAGGATTAAATAAAGGTCAGTGGTGTTTATCTCTGTTTTTGTGATTCAGTCATTCATAAGTGTCTAAATGCATATTTTGCCAAAAATCATGGTCGCTAGCTGTGTTCAGCTGGTGGTTGCTCACAACACTGCATTTATATAATAAAATCTATTTGAGCATTATGGATGTGACTGTAAATGACAGGTGGTCACTCATAGCAAAGATCCCTCAAGACAAGTTTTACTGTATATACCAAGTTTCAAGGCAATCCATCAAAAGCTGCAGGACTAGCTACATTAACAAGATTGTGTGCTGGAAGGAAGGACTGATGGCTGCAAGGATTCCTACATAACCTGAACAAATGAATCAATCAGTCTAGCAGATACATCAAAAATTTATCAAATAAAATGGTAGTGAATAGACAAGAAGATAAATAAAGGGATGAACAAATAAATGATATGTGAACTAAGCAACAGAATAAAATTGCATTGATTATTTCAATGATGCTATTATCAGATTAACCAGGAAATCAAAATATTTCAATGATTTATAACCAATTGCTATATATAGCTTTTTTTTACAGGTAAACTAGACTGCACTAGAAGTTCTCTACCTGATGCACCACAGTTCACTAGGGAGTTGACTCCAAGTATATTTTGATGTTTATTCCAAGTTTAAATGTCTTGCATAAGAAGTGTACTATATGTCAAGTTTAGTCTTTTAACGTACTGCATCCTTACCTGCAAAATTTCTCCCTTATTGTGTCATGGTCCATAGAAGCCTTAGTCAGCATCATAACTGTGTTAATGATGTGTTCTGCCTTCTGTAACTCCAGCAGACGACATCTGTAACACTTTACATTATGGTGTGGTTCCAAAGAACAGTAATATGGTTCTTGTCCTGTAAGCAAATTGAAGCAAATTAGTTTGAAGATGTAACTTAAATCTTTTTGAGGCAAAACTAATAAATTGAACATTCTGTAACACCTCTTGTGGATGTGTGATATATTAAAGGGAGGTAAATCAAATTAAGCTCAAATTTGTAGTATATTGGTATATGATCTGCATTACTTTACTTTTGACTGGCATGACTTTTATTGCCTCCAAATGATAAAACAATTTTTGCTTTACTTTCCTGGATAGCAGAAAAATGGATGATCCCTAAATGTTTTCAAATTCTTTAAAGATGTCCACTGCTGACAAATTCATGTTAACTGCAAAACTCGAATGGACATAATGGTCTTATTGTTACATCAGTGTTATGACATCATTCATTAAAGCTAGGAAGCATAACACTTGAAGCTATGTGGGATATTGGATGTTATTATAACGTAATAATTACATCATTCTGCTATTAAATTATGAAAGGGATTGATTTAAATACCAACGTATGAAAGGAATACACCTCTCCCTCGATAACTCATTAGCAATGAGGTCTGTAAGGACTGCAGCATATGTGAGGCAAACGATAGTGAGGAAGACTTAATTTTTTTTTAGCATTAACAGTTAGTAGTGTGGAGTAGGCAACGTTCATAGCAACTTTCATTGATACATGAGAAGTAACAGTTAGTGGTGTGGGGTAGGCAACGTTTCTAGCAACTTTCATTGATACATGAGAATTAACAGTTAGTGGTGCGGGGTAGTCAATGTTCCTAACAACTTTCATTGATACATGAGAATTAACAGTTAGTGGTGTGGGGTAGTCAATGTTCCTAGCAACTTTCATTGATAGATGAGAATTAACAGTTAGTGGTGTGGGGGAGGCAACATTCCTAGCAACTTTCATTGATACATGAGAATTAACAGTTAGTGGTGTGGGGTAGTCAATGTTCCTAACAACTTTCATTGATACATGAGAATTATAGTCTCCTTCATCCTACACAGATATTAGATCTTAGGAAGTAAATTAAAGTTAAGTTGATGACTGATTTTTAATATAAATCAAGTTGACATGCAGTATTCACAAATTCGTATATGAGTAAAGTTTGAGTTGCCTCCCTCTCATTATGAAAGCACATGTATTCATCGTAAACAGACACAAATGAACTAAAGATTTATAGCTAGAATTACACCCCATAAACTGCTTAAGAGCCAAATCCATCCATATGTTTGCACCCATTGATTTCTCAAGATATCAATTTTAAATGTCATCATATGCTTCTTCAATGATAACATATAGCATAACAAAGTACAACAATATATTATTTGTAATAAACATGGCAGTTGTACTATCCTGGAATACTACATCTGGATACATTTAAAAAAATCGACAAAAAGAGAAAATTACAAAATATGTACCTTTCTTTTGATCTTGCAAGTTATGTTTGAATGTATTACTGCAAAATTCTGAAGAACAATTCACAGATTAACCAAAGGCAAAAACTTAGGAGTTGTCTATGGTGTGTGGTTTTAAAAAGAAATTAGACTGACAAACACATGAATGTTTCTGTGATGTTGGCACCTTTCATGTATTGCAATAGCTGGAGATTAGCTGAGACCATTAGATTTTCAACAGTTGTTAAAATAAAGTCAGCTTAGCGATTGAGCAAGTACTTAATTAGGTTTTCACTGAAGTGCTTGCGTGAGGAATCACAGTGACAGTCAATTGACTCTTTTCACATGTAATTATCCTTATGTTAAGAAATACACTGAACTGAGACTAGTTCAACAAAATGGCTATGGCAACCTATTAATGTCTTTATGTTATAGATTGTATGACTCCAAGTAATGCAATAAATAATTTTTGAATAAAGTCCAATACTCTGACAATTCGCCAGTGATCACTCTTAATATACCAACAAAGAAAAGTGTAATAATCTTTCACTTATCTATTATACAGATATCACTTATCTGTTATCTGTTCTACAGATATCACTAACCTGAAATACACATATGATGATACATTTTGGTATTCCTACCTAAAAATATGCAGCTCCAAAATAAAATTTTTATAAGTTTAAAACTGATTTATATTATGTACTATACAGGAATAAAAGGAGCTCTTAAGTTACAACTGAATTCTAAAGGATGACTTTTTCTTCTCCTTGTCTCTGGATATTTAAATAAACAAGTATACTTTCCTCAAACAGTAAGTCTTTGCTAAAGATGTGAGAAAACATTTAATATTTAAGATGTTAAGTACATGTATATCCTAAATAATACAAAAGTAAACATCTAGGGTTTCTGAAATAGCAGCTCTGTATGTATGTATGTATGTATGTATGTATGTATGTATGTATGTATGTATGTATGTATGTATGTATGTATGTATGTATGCATAAGCACTTAACAGCCCCTCAGCACAATATTGCATATATGATGCAAATTAAAAGTACAGTTCTACAAATGTAAATACGAATTGCACAAAAACTTGAAATAAGATAAAACCTTCTAAACAAATGTAAACATGAAGTCCTACAAGACAAATTATAAAAAGAAAGATGATAAAATTCTGTAAGATGTATATATAATAAAATATAAAAGTAGAAAATATGAAATCATTAAAATATATGGTAAAAATGTGTGATATAAACTGCATTCCCTAAAAAAAATCCAAGATTTTCTCAAGTGGTACATCATCATAAAGTTGCCTAAACAAATTTACATTAAAAAACCTGCTGTTTTGATACACTCTACAGAAATGTGTTCCGCTGTCATTGGACAATGGCAGGGTATGCATTCTGGTCAAGGTTCACCCTTCAGGAGGTATGCATGAGTCAGGTATGTGTACCCTGTATGTGCTCAATACAAAATTAATTGTACAGTTTCAAGTGTAGTGGAACTTGCCTCATCCAGTCCATTAATGTTTCAAATTCCTGCCATTTGGGCTTCAAAATTTAGTCTGCCTTACTCTTACTGTCATTACATTACATTCAACTGTGCCATGCCCCCCAGTTATATTTTTCAAAAATTATGGGGGGTTTTATTGGGCATTTGTTTGAACAGTATTTATTCAAGAGAACACCTTCATGTATGAGTTATGACAATACAATATCTGGGGATTCAGCGGAAAGCTGGAAGCTTGTTGAAAACTGTCTCCCCTATTACAGATATGGTTTAGAAATCAATAATTGTCTACTGACTTAAAGTAGATAGATCATATACAAATACAAATATATACATGATCAATTTTAGTATATGTAATTATTTCAGAGATCATATAATAGTAAGAAAATGTGGAATACATATGTGTGGTTGTGATCTCTGTATTAATTTGAAAAAAGTTTTAATAAATTTATGACGGTTTGAACTGCCATAAATATTTACGTATTAATTTCATCAGAGTACACAGGATTGCTGGATAATAATGTCTTAATTGTAAGTCAATACAGTAATGTGAAGAGAACACAATGTCTTAGAGTTGTATATTTTTTTACATTCTAACAGAAAGTGTTCAGCTGTTTCTACTTGTCCACATGTGCAGTACCTATTGTTAGAAATATAATGTATGTATAAATCGTTAATTAAGCTATACTTTGTACTTTCCAAAGACAAGCGATCCAACCTTTATTTCAAATTCTTCAATGTATTAACTTTCTCCCAAACCTTTTCAGACAAATGCTTGATATGTGCATGCCAAGCGGCATCACCAGACAATATAATACCCAAGTGCTTACGTTGGAATACTTATAGAATATCTTTGCCAGACATCTGCAGTATAGGATGGGTATTTGAATTATGTTTTTGTGTTATAAGCATTGACTCTGTTTTGTCTTGGTTAAAAGTAACTAGCCAATGACATTACAAGTCATGTAATTTGTGAATGTCCTGATTTAGAATTTGACCAGCCTCATTTGGATTTTCAATGATTATATATAGGGTAGTATCATCAGCGAATAGTCTAATTGATGATTGTATATCATTTATATATACTAAAATAATAATGGTCCAAGGATCGATTCATGAGAGACTCCTACATTAATAGTTTGAAAATCAGAGAATCAGGAATTCAGGACAATTCTTTGTTTTCTTAATCATAAATAATGTTCCAGCAGTAAACTACCTTGAATGAAATCTTTCTAAGTTTGATAAAAATAATCTGGAATGGCAAACACGATCAAACTCTTTAATTATATATATAAAAAAAACAATTTCAACTTCCTTTCCCTGGTTTAGAACTAAGCAAACTGTATTATAAATATCTAGTAATTGATATGTTGTAGAGTCACTGGATGTAAAGCCTGATTGATTAGGTGCAATCAAATTATGTTAAACAATATAATTATGCAAATATTTCAAGACACACTTTTCAAACACCCTTGACAATATACAAAGGAGTGATATAGGGTGATAGTTTTAAACATTTGTTACGCATCCTTTTTTAAATACTGTGACCACATTTGCTAGTTTCCAAGAATCTGGAAATCTTGAGATTTTAAGAGAAATGTTAAAAATGCAACACAGTGGATACTTCAATGAACTTGCAATTCTTTTAAGTATCTTGGGATGCAATAAATCGGGACCTATTTGGCATTTGGTCTAAAAATTCAGGGAAAAATATAGGGATTGTACAAGGAAATCAAAAAGAGCATAGGGATAATGAAGTCTTAATATGACCATCTGAATACCACATTTTTAAGTACTTGAACACACAAATTAGCAAATATCAATAACGTAATTCATTGAAATAATAACTGAAACATATATAATCCATTAATGCCATTAGTTTTCTCTAAATACATACCTGCAATTCTTGCAAAATATACCAATAACACATGTAAAAATATATTCTCTGAAACATGTACTTGACCAAATGTTTTATCTTTCTTCTAAAAAAAAAAACTTGTGAAAAAAATTTGTATCTGCTTCTCCCATAAAAATATAGGGATATTATGGACATGGACAGTGTCTATTCCAGAATGTGCAAATATGGGATTCTTGCTGATTTCTACAAAAACGCGGGAAAAAAATCACCTGAATGTGCAAAAAATACTAATCATATTTTCAAGTTCTACCTTAATTTCTTCATTACATCCCTCCCATGTTCAGAAAATTATCTTTTTTTCAAATGGGAATGGGGTGGGGGGCCTAAATTTGCAGTTCTAGAATACATCCTGTATATGGATTTGTGAAAATGTATAGGGTAAAAATACAGAATGAAACAAATATAGGGATAAATGTGCAAATATATATTGCACAAATATATATGGGAGAGAGAGAGAGGGGGGGGGGGATGGCTGGGAGGACTGCTGAGTGTATTTTGGTTCGCTCCTTAGGATGGCCTTCAAGTTTGTTTCCTTTTAATGGCCAGATGGCCAGATGATGCAAATTCTAGTACTTTTTTTAAAAATAAATGTAGAATAAGTCTTTCCTACCCTTGCAAATATCAAGTACACTTTTTCTAACTGCATGAACAACTGCCATCATTGAAGACTGCAAAGCCGAATCCAACCTGAGAGATTCATGCTCTAAACAGGAGTAGGTCATGTTAAGAGCCTCACATATTTCATACAATTTTGTATCATAGATTTTATCCATTTCTTGATCACTGTTGTCCATGTTTTCCTCATTCATATCAAGGTCCTGACCATTTGTGTTGTGGTTGTTTTTTTTGGCCATTTCAATCTTATGTGTGATCAGTTTCTTGGAGTATTTTATAAGGGATGCAGAACACAGGTGAAGGTTTGCACTGCAGTTCAGGTGATGCTTGTCCATTTCATACTGTATCCAGGTGAGATAACGATTTTTCAAAACAGGTGGACACTGCCAGGTGTTCTTTTCCAGACATGTGGAGGTAAAAGCTGCAGATCTAAAATAATAAAAATGTTTTTATATTCAATAAGTAATTTATGGTTTTGTTCTTCTATAAGTATGAGAAGGAGTCTATTCCTGGTTTATGATAATTTATAATAATTAAAAATAGAAAGGAAGGATTTACATTTCTAACATTCATAAAAGTTTAAGACTGTCTTTTCTGATCTATAACAATTTGTAACTGATTTGCCATTCTCATATTTCCTGGGTATTTCTGACAGATGATTTGTCAGTTTTATGCTATTTGTAGCCGTTACACGAACAGGACATCATGTTTACTAAAAAAAAATTCTATGGATAGAAAAGAAAATGATCCCTCATTTCACATTTAAAATATAAGAAAAAAGGGGGATAAAAGATACACTTGCACATAAGAATTCAGAATGTAAGTAAACCTATTATGTGAAGACAAATTCTGGCCCATTGACTGAATTAACTATCTGTCCAACATAAAGGTTCTGAGGTACAAGTCTGTGATTCAGTTAGCATGGAAAAAGGTTCAGTTTTGATTTATTGTAACTTAAGCATTAATGAATATTTAGACATAATGGAGAGTGAGTTATTATTGTACTTTTTTGTGGGCAATCTCCTTGACACATAAACAGAAATGTATGGATTTCTTTTCAGTAATTTTAAATAACTCTAAAATATGTTTCATGAATCAGATATTACTAAGACCAGAGATACTTACAAACAAATATCTTCACTGTTTCTTTCACTTGATATTATATGCATGAACTTTTCAATGCAAGAATCCGCAGGATCTGTGTTGCAGTATTGATACTCCATGTTACATGAAGGCTTGACTTGCAGATGGCATACAGGTCTTAACTTCTCAGTTTTATGCAGAAACATTTTATGCACCAAATGAAGTGTGATGTTTTCTTCACAATGATGTAAATGATTAAAAAAGCACTCTGATACTTTGGCATACTGACTGCAATGAAAAAATCATGTAACTTAAAAATATAATATACTGAGTTGTCCCAGAAAAGCATTTCATAATTTGATGGTTTGTGATCACAAATCCCCCCCACCCCCCATTTTATAGCATAGGGTGTATTACATGTACCTAATTTACTCCCAAAATCAATACCCAAGAGGGAGGGGTGTCATAACCCAAAATCTGTAACTCTGTAACACATACTACGTGTTTGTCTGCCATGACAGCATCTATTAACCCTGTCCTATATACAAGCACTTCTGGATGCCCTGGATAATACTTGATTAAATGCAAGCACATTTCAATGTCTCTACCATATTTCAATGTAAGTGCATTTAGATGCCATTGCCATATCTCTATACAATTGCTACTGGACACCCCTGGTAAACAAATGCCACTTGCAGGTAAATTTTCAGTGCTACCTGATGGGAATATACCCTCCAGTGAAACAGGCTTTCGAAAGCTTTTGTGATGTCATAGCACATGCAAGTGTATTAGAGGAAGCATAAAATAGCCAATGAGATATAAGACAACATTGGAAATTCGCCCAAAATGCAAATGGCTGAGTTTCAACAGTATTTATTTGCAGAAATCATCATGGAAAGTACATAAAAATTGAACAAGAGATATGAAGGATTGAGCAACAGGCTTAAGCTTATTTTTAGCTCTCTCCTCATTAACAATAGTATTTACTCAGATGATATGGCTAACGTGAGTAATGAAGGAAGGGTTTCAAACATTGGTAAAAGCTAATGTGATATGTAAAGAAAATTGTACATATAATATTATATTTGTATCAAACAGTTATTAATAAGCATTTATAGCAAAATGTTGTTGCATACTAAAAGACAAAATATGAAAATGTTGATGTTCAGGGGGGGGGGTAGGTAAAGAATTTTACCTTCAGCTCAGGTAGTATATATGTAGTAACTAATTATATACCAGAGATATATTGTGTTAGTGTGAAGACATAAATAGTGACTACATAAACCTCCTAATTGCTATTATGAACTTTTGGACCACCTCAAGAACCTCCTTAATGTCTGACTACAATCTTTGCAGGTTGAATCATGGAATCCAGACTATCAAATCAATTTTGAGGATTAAATTTATCTAAAGACCTTGTCAGTAATCATGAAAAACTTTTTCATAAACAAAAAAGGACACAGCAAGCCTAAATTGCTCACACAGCATTAACAATAATTGCGAATTTTGAAGCCCAACATAGAGTGGAATCTATTCATAGCACACTATAATCTGGGGTTCACCACCTGATGTACAAGTAAGCAAGAATGTTGCTGTTTATCATTTTATACTTTAGAAAGAATCAATATGCACTAAATATTGATTCTTAAATAGGCATATATCAATGTGAAATTTTTCCCAGCCAGCCGTATTGGGATACTGTCAGCTGGTGGCATGCTGTTCTACAGATAGCACATTGTACAATTTACCCTGCATACGGAGCTGTGGTTCAGTGCTTGGTGCTATGAGGGAAATGGTTAACTTAAATAAATTGTCACTTATTGAAAAGTTTTTTATATATGACATTTGACCTGAAAGAAGAGAGCCAAAACTTACACCTCTCTCTTGCACTTGGTTAACAATGTACACATGATTACTAATGTATTAAATTTGGTGAATTTCCATCCAATGGTTTAGAAGGAGTTATGGACAGATGGATGGAAAGATGGATGACTGGACAAATGGAGGGTAGCATGAGGGGATTATGTAAACAAATTGCAACAATGAAACGAGGTATTTATTTATTGAAATAGACATCTCTTTTCAAGTCACTGTTTCTTAAGCATAAAAAGTTCCTCCAAAAGGAGACATGTGACACATGATACATGCTGTTGTACATACTATATTTTGCTCTTTGCAACACTGATTGCAATCCAGGAAAAAACAATGAAACAATTATAATTCAAACTAAGAAAACCACTTTTCTGTAGTTGAGTATTTTAAACAGAATTGTTATATCCTATAGCATTCAATACCTGCAAGGTTCTGTCTCATCTGAGACATTTCCCTCCAAGTCAAGTGATCTCAAACACTGGAATCCCATATGTAAATCACATTTCTCATCCTTAAGGGAAGCCAGACTGAGACAAGTGGGCAGTCTCTTTGGTGTTACGTGAACATATTGGTCAAGTGCCATCGGACAGATATTAATTGCTTGGCATCTGATTGGTTCATAGGCTTGCATGATAAACTGTTTCTGGTTGTGGTCACAGTGCTGCATGTTCTCTCTCATACATGATTCAGCTTCTACAAAGGCTCTGTAAAAATGGTTAATTACCTGTATTATGTTATCAGAGCAAATATACATTATGTAATGGTTAATTACCTGTATTATCTTATTAGAGCAAACATATATGTAATGGTTAATTACCTGTATTATCTTATTAGAGCAAATATACATTATGTAATGGTTAATTACCTGTATTATCTTATTAGAGCAAATATACATTATGTAATGGTTAATTACCTGTATTATCTTATTAGAGCAAATATACATTATGTAATGGTTAATTACCTGTATTATCTTATTAGAGCAAACATATATGTAATGGTTAATTACCTGTATTATCTTATTAGAGCAAATATACATTATGTAATGGTTAATTACCTGTATTATCTTATTAGAGCAAACATATATGTAATGGCCAATTACCTGTATAATGTTATATGAGCAAATATATATTATGTAATGGTTAATTATATGTATTATGTTTGTAGAGCAAATATACATATATGTAATGGCCAATTACCTGTATTATGTTATTAGAGCAAATATATATTATGTAATGGTTAATTACCTGTATAATGTTATTAGCACAAATGTACATTATGTATTGGTTAATTATCTGTATTGTTATTAGAGCAAATATATATGTAATGGTTAATTACCTGTATTATGTTATTAGAGCAAATATATATTATGTAATGGTTAATTACCTGTATAATGTTATTAGCACAAATGTACATTATGTATTGGTTAATTATCTGTATTGTTATTAGAGCAAATATATATGTAATGGTTAATTACCTGTATTATGTTTTTAGAGCAAATATACATTACATAATGATTAATTATTTGTAATGTTATATGAGCAAATATACATTATGTAATGTTAATTATATGTATTATGTTATTAGAGCATATATACATTATGTAATGGTTAATTCTATGTATTATGCTATTATAGCAAATATACATTATGTAATAGTTAATTCTATGTATTATGTTAGTAGAGCAAATATACATTATGTAATGGTTAATTATATGTATTATGTTATTTGAGAATGTACACCATCTAAAAGCCAATATAATTCCACATACTTAACTAAAAACCTAGAAATGAGTAATTTAAGGATGCAAATACTCCAACTTTGAACTTTGAGGAAGAAGTCTTACTGAAGCCTCTCAAGTATGAAATATCAGTAAGTGACTATGGTGGGGTGGTGGTGCTGTAGACATTTAAATGCATTGATTCATCTAGTGTCATTATTTAGCATGACAATAATGGAGTTATTTGAATTTTTTAAAATTTCATGTGAGGTTAAACCCATATATATTCACACATATACATCTGATTGTGTGTATGAACAACATGAAAATTGTAAACCCCATGGCCTTCAGAGACTGAAATATAAAAAAACTTCATTCACGGATTGAAATACACAGTAACAAGTAGCAAATTTACCACCTGTTTTATGGTTTAGCTACCTGGAGAAAAAACCAGTAGAAACATTTTTCTAACAACAAATTTTAAAAAGAAAGAACCCTAGGAAACACAAGGTTTGAATCTGATCAAAAGAGGTTTTGTCAACACCTTTCTCCTGATGATGATCAAGGTCAAATTTACTGATGTTTACATCAAAATGAATGTTGATAGATATTTTCAGTAATTCCATGAAATTTCTATCAAGTGCCTTTAAAACAATGATGAAATTAAGCATGTAGCTGATGAAAATACATGTAGTACTGTTTGAAAAGCATCCATAAGATGCAGATCAGAGTCATTTTCACGCAAAGGCAGACAACATGATCCACATGAATGAGTGATGACAATACAATTTATATAATTTTGTTTGAGTAGCTGAGGATAAATAGGTATTAGGTCAAATCTTTTGCCACTTGGTAATTAATGTGCAACCAGATTAAAAAGTAGGTAGAAAAAATTTGCAACCTGCTACTTCAGGGTTAAAGTGCCATCATGTTAAGTAACATATTGTACAATATCGAAACAAGTCAGATAACTTAAGAAAATATTAAATGCATATTCTTTTGGCTATGCAAGAAAAGGGGGGGGGGAAGGAGAGTGCAAAACTATGGGCTTTAGTGATGCAGTAACCAAGTTAAACTGATACATATTAACCGAGAAATACCCAAAATGGAAATTACATATTTGATATTTAATGGGTTTTTTTTTTACAGAGAACCATGCATTGGTACATGTACATGCATGAATAAGAAAACTGGCCACTGAATAGTGTAAATAATTAGAGTACACACTTGCCAACCAATCTCATAGTATCCCTAACACTAATTTCATTGAAAATGTGCACAAAGCATAAATTCCATGCAAATCTGAATACTTAATTTCTTGCTAATAAACTCACTATAAATTATGAAACACTATATAACACATTGTAGGTAATACTTTTATATCCTTGACAATAGATATGTCTGACAGGACTGAGTTTTTACCTGACCAAAAATGGCCAAATTGGACACTGGGCATTTCTAATAAAAAAAACTTATTTAGGCCTTTAAAGTACTTTAAATGAATTTGTATACAGGTATTGATCTTGAGATGAACATTGCAACAGGTATGAAACTGCCTCAAGGATTTTCTGCAAATAGAACAATGTGACTTCTAGACCCTCATCTCAATCAAGTTTGGGAGTAACCATTCCATTTCATGGGTCGAGTGCAATCTACAAACAGCTGAGTCATTCTCTAAAAGACAGCGGAAAGAATAAATGAAGTTTTTAAAACTTACATGAAAGACATAATGTGAGGATTTATGTCTGGCAAAAGTCAACAAATTTTCCAGACCTCTGCAGTATTTTTATACACAAAATATCTCATTCCACTTATTATGCATGTATATTGAGGATTGAGATGAAATATCTCATTCATCTTATCATGCATGTATACTGAGGATAGAGACGAAATATCTCATTCCACTTATCATGCATGTATATTGAGGATAGAGTTTATTGTTTGTCAAAGGACTGACAGCTGCTGGTCAACTGATCACATTTTGACTGGCTGACAAAATGGCCAAGCGATATGTCCATGAAAGTGGCTTTTGTTTGATTGTTAATAAAGCAGCATTGGGTAGTTGTAAGAACCATTTGCTGTGTGGTTAATGTCAATGATTTGCACTTACTTACAAGTAGGTAGGTAAACTAATTTATCAGTTTGGTTGATGAAATTATTTCAACAATGGTATTGTGTGCTACATGGTTTTAAAGTTTGTCAAGGTGATGTTTTTCTATATGCAAAATGTGAAAAAATTCCCACATTCCCATACTCAAAACAGTAATGATGTCATGGCTGCCCCATATTGGGCAAAGTTGTGCAGAGATGGTTGAAAGGGTTGCGAACAAGGAAGGTGAACTGGCTAGCAACCTTACTGTTGCTAAGGAGTAGGAAAGCTCCTCGCATTCTTACAGCCATGTAACTTTGAGTGTGAGTGAGCACAAGGATGATAATTTGGAGAATGATGTAACATTCACAGAGGTGGTCAAGAAACTTCGTCCAAGTGTATTCCATCAAATCAATGGGCATTATAGTTCAAGGAAGTTAGTTCATGAAAACCAGCAAACCATAAATGATTTTATTCAATGAATAACACATAAAAGACCAAAAAGGAATTGTACTGCATTGATTGGAAGTTCCATTTTTTCTAGGCTACATGTGGTATAGCCTATACGTGTTAGGTCAATCTTTGTGACAAGACTTGCTCTGGACACAGTAGAGAGTAATGTAGCAGCTCATATTGAAATACAGACTGGTTCGAGACCCATTTGAGTTGCAAACTTGAAAGCTAAATTTGATTTGTATGATTCATTCAAGGAATCAGTTTCTGTTGCTTCTTTGCTTAGTCCAAATGTTTGGCCATCGAAAACTCGCTAGTAGATGCATGATCAATTTCATCATAGAGTTGTGCAATATTATTTTTTATTCGTGTCTAGTCATTCATATACAGTAATTAGAAAAGTAGTAGCATAAGTAGACATACAGTATTAGCATGACAAGCAGTCTGAAAATCTCACATAATAATTGTCAATCTCTGTAGCACAATGTGTAGCATGTAAAGGATTTGTGTAATTTGTTGGATATTTGTTTTATTCAGGAATACTGGCTGACTGATCATAATTTATCTTAGGTTTCATCTATACATGATGACTTGCATTCCTTGGTGTCATGCCAATTGACTCTGGTACAGGGTTACTTGTTGGATGACCCACAGATAATATCTTTAGATTCTAGATGATACACACTGCTGATTTCTTAAAGTATATTTACCTACAGATGATGGAGATTAATATGAAGAATTTGCACGTTATCTTGGTAAAATTAATCCAACAGTAGAGGAAGCAAATACTAGCAATATATATATCATAGGTGATTGGAATGCTGACTCTCTTAAGGGTCAGATTTTGGTAATGAATGAAAGATATTTTGTGATGAATTTGGATATACAGGACTAGAAATTAATGGTAGTCTGCTAGCCCGAGGCTAGTAAATTTCCTGTCAGACCAGTAGTTTATATAATTTCAGTAGTCCGATGGCTAGAATAGTTTCAGTTGTTGACAGTCTGCGTTTGTGGGAAGGACTAATGAAGATTTAGCAGGACTAGTAAAATTTCCCAACTAGTCCTACTGGCTACAAAGAAATTGGTGTTAAATTCTAGGCCTAATATATCTTTTATGATGTTGAGTTACTTGGTACTGATACTAATATGCACATCTGTGTCAGTGACGCTCATCATACAGTATCTTAGTTAGATCATTGTGTATCGACAAGCGCTGGTCATCAATGAATTCTATATGAAATAGTATATCATTGTGTATCGACAAGCGCTGGTCATCAATGAATTCTATATGAAATAGTAGATCATTGTGTGTCGACAAGCGCTGGTCATCAATGAATTCTATATGAAATAGTATATCATTGTGTATCGACAAGCGCTGGTCATCAATGAATTCCATATGAAATAGTATATCATTGTGTATCGACAAGCGCTGGTCATCAATGAATTCTATATGAAATAGTATATCATTGTGTATCGACAAGCGCTGGTCATCAATGAATTCTATATGAAATAGTATATCATTGTGTATCGACAAGCGCTGGTCATCAATGAATTCTATATGAAATAGTAGGTTTAGATCATAGGCCTTTTTTATTTACTGTTACTAGAAAATCTACCAAGAAATGAACCTGAGAGTTTGTACAGTGGTAAAACCAAAACAAAAATGGCATATAATCTGGTGTGACTTAACTGTAGATGAGAGGAGGCATTATACGGACATGACTGATATGCTACTTTGTGATGTACATATACCATATGAAGCTGTGTTATGCAACACAGTAAATTGTGTTCATGTTGATCATTAGGAGGCTATTGATAAATTTTATTGTGCTGTTGTAAAAGTCATTGCAGACACCTATAATACTGTTGCCTACAGTGCTAATTCTACAAATGATATAGTACCAGATGGAATGACTATATTAAAGATTTGCATAAAGAAGCGAGGGATTATTATATCTTATGGCATCATAATGGTAAGCCTAGACATGGTTTTCTATGCGATATGATGAGGAAATCCAGGGCCCAGTTTAAGTATGCCTTAAGATTATGTAAGACAGAAGAAACTTGATACAGCACTGACTTCTATGGCAAGATGTTGAACAGTAAAGATGTTAATTCATTTTGGAAAGATGTTTGCCAAGAGACTAGAAAACACTCTCCCCAGCCAACTTGGTGGGTAATGTGACAGGCAAGCAAGACATTGCTGAAATGTGGCAAAGACATTATTGTGAAATTCTTAATTCAATTAAAGATGAAAAACACAAAAGTAGTGTATTGGCTGACTTGAGTAAACACATTACATATGGAGATATTGAGTTTGTACATTTGCACGAGATTAATGATACTATTGCTATATTAAAAACCAGTCATTCACCAGGTGCTGATTCTCTACAAGCGGAACACTTTAAATATGCTAATGAAAGGTTGCGTGTGCTACTTATACTTTGCTCTGATTGTATGCTTGTGCATTGCTTTATTCCTTTTGACCTCACTAGAGTAACTCTAATATCAATAATCAAGTCAAAGACCACTGATGTATCTGATAAAAACATTTTTCGACCTATGGTCACTGTGATGCTTTAGAAATAATTTTGTTTGGAAGATGTGAAATGAAGCTCACAGACAATTAGTTTGGCTTTAAGTGACATCTCTCCACTGATGCATGTCTGTTTGCCTTCAAGGAAGTTTTTAATTACTATGTCAATAAATGGTAGTTAAGTTTATCTATGTTTCTTAGATGCTAATAAGGTTTTTGACAGAATAAATCACTGGACCCTGTTCAGAAAGCTAACTGATAGAAATGCTCCATATTATGTTGTTAGTTTGCTTTTTAATTGGTATGACAAACAACAATTCTGTGTACCTTGGGTTCAAACAACTTCTATGCCTTTCAATGTAACTAATGGTGTGCAGAATAGAGGTGTTCTATCTTCATTTCTATTTAATGTATATATTGATAACCTTAATCGTGATTTAATTAGGTCTTATGCTGGATGCAACCTCAGTGGTTTATTTATGAATAACTTCAGTTTTGCTGATGATATGTCTGTACTTAGCCCATATATTGGTGGATTATGAAAATTATTAAGAATATGTGTTCCACATTAGCAAATGATATCGAGTATAACACAAAAAAGATTGTATGTATGTGTTTCAGACCAAAAAATCTTAAAAATGTGTCTATACCTGAGGTTAGACTTTGTGGAGAAAAGCTTGTGTTTATCAATGAGTATATATACCTAGGGAATGCCATTCATTCTAATTTGTTAGATGATAGTGATATACAAAGACAATATCATTCTCTTGGTTTATGAGTAAATATGCTTTTAAGGTCTTTTAAAACATGTTCTACTGATGTAAAAATTGCTTTTCAAATCCTGTTTGTATGAATTTGTATTGTGTTTCTCTCTGGACAAATTTTTCACATTCTATAATGATGTGGTTAAATGTCGGTTACAACAATGGATTTAGATTTTTAATGGCTTAGGATAGGCACCATAGTGCATTGTGAATGTTAGTGAATAACAATGTTAACAGTTTTTGCATTTTGCTTGGAAAGAGAGTGGATTAATTTAGAAATAAAATAGCTAGTACAAATAACAGAATATTGAAAGAAGTGTTTCACTTTACATGTTGCCTTAATATATCAATAAGTGATCATTGGAGCAAATTGTGGTATTAATATCTTTTTGTCATATCTTGTGTGAATTTGTTGGTTTTTGCCTATGGACTTAAGTCTGATATAAAGTTATTGTTATTATTATTATTCATTGTGTGGTACAAAAAACATAATACTTTAATAAGTGGCAAAGTCATGAGCTAAAATATATCGTTTTTTTGTACCACAAGATGAAATATATCCAGTATTTATGCAGGAAAAGAAAACTGTCTTTTTATGATATACCAAACTTTGTTTCTGAATAGAAGCTTAGAAGATTAAACTCACTCTTTAGTACACCACTGACCACCCACCCTTTTCTCAAGTTCATCTCAATTTCAATCACATTTATTGGCTGATCATAAAAAAAATCAGTGATTTGAGAGAACTGTTGATTTGCGATGAACTAATCTGTTGCAATAAATTACATTTCTGACATTCAGTAAACTATTTTACCCTGTCTGACTAAAAAAGCAAGTCTGATTAAGCGATGCAACACACCATGTTTTTCACATTGTTGCCAAGGTAGTAAAAGGGACACAACTTCATCAAGAAGCAAATGGCGGCAAGTCAAATATCTTCAGCAAAAAGTTCCATGCCTGAAATTTTATGCAGTTTCAGTTAATCATTCAAGCTTACAAAATGCACGTTTTTCTTGCCACAGATATCATTTCTATTCGCACATACAAGCAGGTATTGCATGGCATGATGGTATGAATGATATATTTTTCAAATGTGAAAATAATGGAATTAAAACAATATGAAAAATATTTCACCAAAACCTTTCTGTATTTCACACTTAAGTATATAATAATTAGCATTATTGTTGATAGTTCAATACAAATCAGGTTAAGTTGATGTTTTCAAAAAATAAGCAATCAACAAAGTACACTGGCAGACTGCTGACATATTTGCAATGAACATTCATGAATAGAAACTTGTAACATTTTATTCGTTTAAACAAAGACAAAATTTTTCTCTGGAAGAATACAACACATCTCACCAGATTAACAAATCCAACACTCATTTACTTTGACAATACAACTCTGCTGCAGTAATTGAAAAAATGAATCGGGAAAAATTAGTGAAAAGGTTGTCAAAATTCAGGAGCCACGCCATTACTGTGTTATATCTGAATTTTGTGTTATAATGAAGTCTGTTATAGTGGGGTTTCACTGTATAGGTTTATGTTCCTCATTATGAAATCCAAACAAGTGTAAAATTATTCATCTAAAACATTGTACTGTAATTAACTTATATCTTGGGATACCTTGTCCCAAAACTTAGGAAAAAATTCACTTGGAAAATGTGTCCCTAAACTTTCACAAATGAGAAATTACCAACCCAATCCCATCCCCCCATGCTGTACCTAATATGGAAATAATTCTTCAATCTTTGATATAAATATCATAAATACCTTTATTATTCCTCTTTGCCTTGTTTTCCTCTTTGCTTTTGTATCAATAAATCCAAAGATATAAAGAAACAAGTATATTGGAAAAAAAACATGTGGGTCTTACTCTCACGTATTCAGACAGCACAGTAACTGAAGTTACCCCTACTTTGCTTGAAAAATGGTTACTAAAATGGATTATTTCTGTTTTGCTGGTCACACAAGTCAATGCCTTTTTAGTTGTTGAAAAAATATTTTCAACAAAGTGGTCTTGCCTAAATATAGTGCTCGGGGCAGTGATCATTTTCCAAGCTTTTTTTCTCTCTCAAAACGTTGAAATGCAAAAACGCTTCGACTATTACACACGAGGTGTCAGTACATGAGATGTATGTTTGGCTGAATGGGAAAGCAAGATGCTGACTCAGCCAGTAAGTAGATCATTCACCACTGCTCAATCGGCTTCATTAGGAATTAGGAGTCATACTAAGGATAATGAACTAGGTTGGTACTAGTTTAAGAAATACTAAACTCAAGGAAAAAGCTAACAGATGCAATGTCCCAAAACTTTTGTCATGGATAAGAATTATTGAACTGAAATGCCGCAAGACTTACACTGCACTGAAAAAAAATTTAAGGTGTCCAAACTTTTACGGTGTACCAACATATACGGTAAACATGTATTTTCCATCAAAGGATTAAGAAATATTTGGTTTTTAGTCTGATGATTTTCCCAAATGGTGTCTCTTACCTGCAAACATCATATTTGCTGACAAATGTACCATAGTATGTCACTGTTTGTGCCAGGTGACTCACACAATGAAGTGCTGACTGGTGAGAACACTGGACTGATGGAGGCGTACAAGTTCCTGATGTCACAACAAGGATGTTGAAAAGTGTGTGAAGATTCAGAAACTGCTTCCTTATCTGCTGTGGGCAGCTACTAATTAATGGGATATCCACTTCGGACAACTCTTCATTAATCCTGCAAATAAATTGTTATCAATACTGTAAATTTATTTATCTTTTTGCATACATGTTTTCATGGATGATTGCTATAAACCATAAATTAAATGACCCAATGAACACTGATCCATCTGTGAAGACAAAAACTGAATCCAATTTCAGATTTAGAGGCATATTATATCCATATTTGTCAGTATAGAAAAATGTCATTTTATTATTTATATGTACTTAACATTCATGTTTATGTAAGAAATAAGATGACATTTAAGGGATCAATTAGCAACCATAATTAGCAAGGCTATTCTAATACCTTGCACCAGAATATGCAACTGTGAGGCCCAATTGTAAACTCTACAGTACAGCTCACGTGATTTTTCGTAACTCAGCGCATCGCGGTGGGGGTGGAGAGGATTAAGAAAAACCCCTCCACCATCACTCCACGCGTCCTGACGGAGTTGTCGCGGAGTCTCGCAGAGAACAGCCCTGCACACCACGCTTTCTCGCGGAGTCGCATCCGATCACCACCGCGGAGTGGACGTGGTCTCGATAATATGGGCGTGGTTTACTGTTTATCCCCCATGCAAGCAGAGGTTGAGAGAGAGACGGGGGGGGGGGGGGGGGGGGGTGGGGGGGGTGCACCGATTTATCTACATCGTTATCCCTCTGGGGAGCAATTTGCTAACTTTTTTATACTGAAAAAAAGTAGTAATAAATATTTCCTTGTTCTAACGAAGATAATGTATGATACATAGTGCCAAATCATATTTAAGATGATGATAACGTAATGACGATGCCTCGTAAACTGTATTAATACTACATTTTGCGCAATGAATCTAATTTCTTTTTCTTCAATACTATGTTATCGGAATCTAAACATGCATTCATATCCTTATTTCTTTTTCAGTAAACGCAATACAAAATTGTAATGATCATATGAAAGTCAGTGATATTGTACTACCTGCAATGAAAAGAACGATAAACATCGAACAAATTAATAACAAAGCTGCAGTCATACCTAACTAAAGTGAAACAAAATCGCACAAGTTCCGATGGTTACTCCATGCATGAGTACTCATTCACATATTGTACATTTTTTTCTGACATCCAATTGCTTAAATAAAGCATTATTAAGATTTCACATCGTTATTTTATTTTAAAATGTACTATTTTGCATTAATTACCAAAGTAGCGTTTTTTAAAAAAAATCACAAATGGTCGCAAAAGGTCATCCTAGATACATGTAGTTGACACGTGCAAGTAACCTAGCACAATAGAAGCTATCAGCACTGCGTGTTTTCTTTGATATTGATGTGTTAATTTCATGTGCTAACTGTTAACCTAAAAGTACAACAGCAATGCTTCTGCGGGTTTGTTTTCTTTGCCATTGATTTGACAAACTTGCGCATCAGATGAAATTAATGTTTAACTTTTTCTTTTCTGTTCGTTTTCCTACTGCATAATACAGAAAAATAAGATTAATAATTTTAGATCATTAACTCTTCTTAGTAAAGTCCCCCCCCTCTCTCTCTCTCTCATAAAATATGGAATCCAAATCACTACTGCACAAGTTATCGTAAACTGAAATCTGGAAAAGTTTGCAAGTGGTAAGAAACAGAAACACGCTCAATAACCAAAGGCTCTAACAGTCACAAACAGGAAACTGCATTCTTTAATATCTGCATAAAAATAATTAAAAAAGTATATTTTATTTTTATATTTTCGCCTTAGGAAAATGAGCAAATAATAGGATATACATGGAGACGATAGATCCATGCAAAATGCTCTAAACTTGTTGGAAATTAAAATCTCTGAACATCTCAGATTTTAGAATTATCCATATTATTTTTCATTTCGGTAATAAGCCGAGTTCAGATTAATTACTAACAATTATCAAACTTCCGTTGTTAATGGCGGGACCATAATTGCGGCTGTAAAGTACAATGCGCCAAGTCAGATGGCTTCTTGTGATAAAAACACACTGTTCCCAAGCTGAAACTTACATCATCCTTTGATGCAAACCCTTGTTAATATTTTACAACAGTGTTCACAATGGTCATTGCCTTGATTTTTGTAGAACATCCGCTGAAGTCAAGTCTTTATCAGGGAGAGACAATTGAATTTTCCAACCGTGGGGGGGGGGGGGGGGGAAATGCATGAAAACAATTGTCTTTCTCTGATTTTTTGTTGCAGACGTTAATCCGTTCCATATTTCACTTAAAATAAATAATTACTGTGATGAAAGAACACAAAATATCCCGGTCGAAAAAAACAAAACAACATATAAACCCCGTATATTAAATGGTCAGTCCCTTACAGTATACATGCAGTCATAATATTCAGCCTCGTGACTCTGCTATTACTGCTTAAAGACTAAGCACGCGGTTTGCATTTCAGTGTAAATTCAGTGTTTTAGGTTTGTTGTGGGGGTGGGGTAAGCAGAAGCGGATGTCAATTTGGATTTTAATTGTCCATATCTCAGAGAATTACTTTCCTTTGGAACAAAATGATAAATTTATTCTGTTGAGAGGCTCAGCAATGTGTGCTTCTTGTCAAGTCAGTGTGTAAGTTTGTTCATATTTCTTTGAAATAAATTAAAATCATAAACTTATTGCAAAAGAAGTCGATCAACCTTTTATAAACAGTAATGTGTACTGAATATACAAGACTTTTGAAATTATTTTTTTATTGTCCAAATATATGATCGAAATAAAAATGACTGATTCTTCAGATGGTATCCGGTTGTAAATCACTCTTGACGTCTCAGTCTTTCCACAGGTGGTCTTCATTCATTGGCTGTTCAGATGTCAATCAGTAATGTCGACTAGCCTATCCACGGTGGAGTTTACATCGGCATGCCTGCCGAAATGCGGTGGTGATTTGTAGGTATTTATGCCTACACCGCGGAGTGCTATCACGGAGCTAAAGTGGAGGGGATTAAGTACCCCACCGCGATGCGCGGAGTTCCGAAAAATCACATGAGCTGTACTGTAGTTCACTGTTGAGTGCCTTTAAAATACAGTCTAGTCACCTTTAACTGGCATTCCCTTATTTGACAATGGCTTTATTCTGACAGAAATACTGGGAAACAATCTGTTCTATTATTAGTCTTGTTAATGCAACAAATTAGATTTCTGTCTCCAACACACCATAATTCGGGCACCAGAATATTAATGTAATCCAACACACCATAATTTGGGCACCAATATATTAATGTAATGCGAAATGGACTCTTTTATCTTGCAGTCAAGCAAGTGGATCATCATGCCATGGAACCATAGCATTATCATTTTGGTAGTTGGTGTACTTCACCCACTGATGCATTCTTTAAACTGTACTGACAAAAATCATAGGATTTTGTTTCTCACTCTTTTAAAGCTTAAAGTTTGTACTGAAAGCTGTGCAAACAAGAAAGTTTAATGGTACAAAAATTGGTGATGAACATTAGCTGACTGAATAAATTCAAGGGTGTTTTTGAGTTTTTCTCTTATATTGTGAAGGTATATTTAGGAAGAAGTGATACATTTTAGGCATCAATATTAAAATATTTTGACAAACATACTTCCACACTCATTCAATACTTCTCTTTCTTTTCCATTCTTTTTCTGCTCCTTTATTTCTTTAACATTAACACATAAACAGTGTATCCATTAGGTCTATTATCTATTTTCTATCTTTAACTTAAACCTCGCTTCCTCCCCTCTCTCAATATATTTCTTTCTTAAAAAACAAAACATGTACAAATTGGTCTTTGTTTTTCCATTTTTTCTTCAACTTTTCTTCATTTCTTTCACTATTCTTCTTACATCCATATACATGTCAAGATGTGTAGGAAGTCACCTAGTGGAAACCAAGGTCCAGTCTTGTTTATCAGGCATGCACTTTTATCTGACAAATTTACCAAAAACCATTTGTGTCAGATAAAGGAGACTACACTGTACTTTGAGATCTTGTTAGGTCATATGAAGGAAAAGTACATAAATTAGGCAATACTATGCAGTGTAAAATACTGTTTTCTATCAAAGTATCATTACTTACTGCTGACAGATAACCTCCTTGTCCTTAATTGCCATAGAAACAAGGAAAATGTTTCTAATCATCATGGCCTTGAAGTATCCCATCTGAACTTGGATTAGTGTTGCATCACAGTCCTCTGTATCTGAACATTAAAGAAATTAAGGACATTTTAAATACAGATAGTACCTCTATCCGTCTATCTGCATATATGTGCATATATGTATGCATGTATACAAAAATATGCACACACATGCAGAGAAGTTTAGTCACAAGGAGGAAAGAGATAAAAAATGATCTGATATTTATTTATATGCAATAATATTTACATGACTTATAATAGGTCAAAATGTTGTTCAGTTGATACTCAATCCATTTAGAAGGAATTATATTCAAGAAGACAATTCCAAAACACTATGACAGCAGCATTTCATCTTCAGAAAGTGGCAATTTAGTTTTTTCTCATCATTTTTGTTTCTGAGACAATTTTTGAAATGATGCTGAAAATGAAGAGAATATATTTGTTCATAATGCAGTGTATCCATTGTAATAAAATGTCTGAGTCCACACCTGAGTGTTTTCACGTATATATAAGGGCTTTAAACATTGCTAAAAAAAAGTGCTAAAATATGCATGAAAAATTCAAAGTCTCTAATTTGAAAAACTTTGATATTCACTACTAACTGTGAACTGATTTTTTTGTTGCTGATTGTAAGTCTATGTATTACATTAAATGAAGAGATACAAACAGAAGATTTTACTATTTGAAACATAGCAACAACACAATAATAATAATAATAATAATAATAATAATAATAATAATAATAATAATAATAACAAAGTAACTGTAAGTTGAAATTAAATAAATGTTGGACAAGTAGATGGAAAGATGGATGGACAAAATTGTATAGTGACTGCTATCTTTCAGCAATTTGTCATGCTCATGAACAAGATAATAACTCTGAAGATGAAAGATATTCAATACCATGGTCTTTAAGGTATATGATACAATATTAAAAATTACCTCTATTGTTTGGTATGTCATCATGCCAGCTTTCTGCAAAACAAAATAAAATGTAAAGTATTTTAAATTTTGGCTTTTTATTGGTCATATTTACTCATCCCAATTTATACACAAAATATAGTTGAATACTTAATATGTATTCTCTAATTTGTTGAACATGCTTTATTTACATGTATTTTTGTTTACTAAATTGGATTAGAAAGTGTTACAAAGTCATTAAAGGTTCCATACTGTAGCAATTTCTTTTTGGAATCTGAAGCTTTCAAGCTTTTTAGCTCTAAAATGAATGAAATATTAGAAGAAATTTACAAATAATAATCTACAACTGTAAGCTAGTTTGCAAACAATGTGGCAAATTACAAAACTGTGCACATAATTGGAAATTTTATGAAGAATGACAATGCTGAAACTCTTTCAAAGACAAACAGCTTAAAATTCTTATAATAATATAGCATCCAAATGCCAGCAATATGCTAAACTATACTTGTGATAAAAAAAAAGTAAAAGTAGTAAAATCCAAAGTCATGATCAGTGATAGTCATAATTAGAAAGTATGTCCTCTAGTATATGATTGCTATTACATAAATAAGAAATGCGCATCTACTTGCTATCTTTAATTTTTTTTTACATGCAGTTTCTTCTTAAATGTTTTTTGTCTTTTGTTTTAAACATACATGCACTACTTTTAATGTTTTTTTATAAACACACATGCACTGTCAACCTTTACTATTTTTTATAAACACACATGCACTTTCTACTTTTAATGTTTTTTATAAACACACATGCATTTTCTATCTTTATATTTTTTTATAAACACAGATGCATTTTCTACCTTTAATGCTTTTTTTATAAACACACATGCACTTTTTACCTATAATGCTTTTTTATAAACACACAAGCATTTTCTATCTTTACTGGGTTTTTTTAAAAACTCACATGCTCTTTCTACCTTTAATGTTTTTTTTATATAAACACATGTGCATTTTCTATCTTTAATGTTTTTTTAAAAACACACATGCACTTTCTATCTTTATGGTTTTTTTTATAAACACACATGCACTTTCTATCTTTAATGGTTTCTTAAAAACACACATGCACTTTCTACCTTTAATGTTTTTTTATAAACACACATGCACTTTCTACCTTTAATGTTTTTTTATAAACACACATGCACTTTCTACCTTTAATGTTTTTTTATAAACACACATGCATTTTCTACCTTTAATGTTTTTTTATAAACACACATGCACTTTCTACCTTTAATGTTTTTTTATAAACACACATGCACTTTCTATCTTTAATGTTTTTTTTTTATACATTACCAAATTAAGCTTCAAATAAAGGATGGAAGTGAACATGATGAGTGTTTGTTAATAAGTGATATAATGTCTGTGGCATTATGCTTATCATCATATAAGTGTTTGTTAATAAGTGATATAATGTCTGTGGCATTATGCTTATCATCATATAAGTGTTTGTTAATAAGTGATATAATGTCTATGGCATTTTGCTTATCATCATATAAGTGTTTGTTAATAAGTGATATAATGTCCATGGTATTATGCTTATCATCGAATAAGTGTTTGCTAATAAGTGATATAATGTCTGTGGCATTATACTTATCATCATATAATTAAAATGGCTTTCTTAATATATCCTATTAGTAAAATCTAGTGATCTAGTGGAGCAAAGAGTACAGTATTTATCCCATCCTAAGACCAGGAAGCCAGCCAAATAAACAGTCAAAACAAGGGTGTGAGCTTATTATCATGCAAATATATATTTTGTAAATATTTGCCAAAATTTTGGTAAAAGTACAGGGATGGGCTTATAATCAGTTATGGGCTTATAATAAGTTATGGGCTTATTATCAGTTATGGGCTTATCATCAGTTATGGGCTTATTATCAGTTATGGGCTTATTATCAGTTATGGGCTTATTATAGGACAAATATGGTAAGTACCTATGAAGTGGCAGGCTGTCTGGAACTCCTTCATGTTATCAGTCATTTGCAGCAGCATTGAGTGCCAAATTCCTGGTACTTCCTCTGCAGATGTTGTATTACTGAGACAAGATCCTAGGGTTTCAAATGCCTTGCACAACTGATATCCATTTTCAACCACCTCCATCATTTGATGGACACAGTAAAGTACACTGACCATAGGCTCTTTATTGATTTCTGTATCAAATCCCTTCAGACAAGTGACATTAAAGTCACTGGTCATAAAATGATGCTGGAGGTAGAACATCACTGGGTACTTCTGCATGTCACTACACCCAGATGTGTGGGCATCAATGCAATCCACAATAATTTCCAGATTACTGATTCAGAAATAGAAAGAAATTGTATCTCAAATATGATTATTATTGTTAGATAAAAAAACATATTTCAGTTTTTAAAAAAGAGATTTTCATTGCTTGGAATTTTAAACAAATTCTAGCCACTAGAACATCTACAATTGTTAAAACAATTTTTGCCAATGTTTCTCATTATGGAATATGTGTGAGATCCTGTTCATATGAACTATCATAGTATGTTTCATCAAAGCTGCTCAGACAAATCCCTGAAGCAGTAGCAGGCAATCATTGACAGAGGAAAAACAGACGAAAGACAATGGATGTCACATAATGAATTATAGATTATGAACAACAGACAATGGATGTCACATAATGAATTACAGATTATGAACAGACAATGGATGTCACATAATGAATTATAGATTATAAACAACAGACAATGGATGTCACATAACAAATGATACATTATGAACAACATACTAGCGATGTCACATAATGAATGATACATTATGAACAACAGACAATGGATGTCACATAATGAATGATACATTATGAACAACAGACACATTGCCAAAAAGATCACTTTGCCTTTGGCCAGGTGAGCTGAATATGACATTGGAGTTTTTAGGAAAAATGGAAAAATATCTAATCCCCAAATCTCTGGTTATATTGAAAAGATAAAAGTTTCTAGGATGATTCTTATATGCCTATTTTAAGTTATGAATACTGAGAAAAAAATTATATCTATGAGTGAGATAAAGTGTAGCCCTTTGGGAAGGCTGTATTCGTCATGAATTGACAATAAAGTCAAACATCACCAGAAATTATCTGGTGGAATAGAAGTTTATACCAATAACTGTACAAATCGCTTATTATGACAAAAAGGCCAGAGCCTGCATGATGAGACCATGCTCAAAGCATTTCTGTAAGCCTGCTGTTATTCTAATCTACTGATTTTTGCAGTTAACTTCTGTTAAACTAGCATAGTGTCACAAATCTTCTATGTCTGTGACCCTGACCCCAAGGTCAATGTGGTGAAGAAGTTGCGGAACGAATTGTTCTTGCTTCACAGTGAAATATGCCAATAATCTGAGAATGCATCAAGGATTGAAGAAAATATAAGCAGATGAAAACTTTAACATAATTATTCTATGTCTGTGACCTAGACCCTAAGCAAAGGGGTTGAATGGGTTACAGAATAAAATATTTTTGCTTCAAAGTGAAACATCCCAAATATGAACAAAATCCATCAGGAAATCTATACAAATGAAAAGCTGTAACCTAAATCTCAATGTATGTCTTCTATTTTTATGACCTTGACACCAAGGTCAAAGAGGCAAGTGAGTGTGTTGCAGAATGAGTTGTCTTGTTTTAAATTGATACATCCAAAGTAACAATTATATGCAATCTTTCAGATTGAAGCAATTTCAATTCTGAAATCCAAAATATAAAGATGCCTGACAGACAAAAAAATCTGACTGTCAATTAAAACTATAAAATGTATTTAGTAATAAAAGTTTATGGCAATTTCATTTATTCAAATATTTGCTCTACATTTTCTATTGTCTATTTTGATATAAAAAAGCCAGTCAAACTTACCCACATGTTCCCATTGGTCCATTTAATAAATGCACACAGTCATATGCCTCAGTCACAGAGCAGTTGCCTGGTAGTGTACAGTTATCCTCAGTGTACAGATCTGGGAATAGTCTAGTCAATATGTTGTCTGCACAAGATAGACCTGACTGTGCCAGTGTTGCATTGTACTCCTTATGAATATGTTCTAGATAAATATTTTCACAATATGAGGTGTTCTTGAGTACACAGTCTGCTAGAACCTCAACTGCTAAACTATCACTGAAAAAAATGTACACAATTATACTGTTTAAGAAAGATTCAGTAGGTAGGTTGATGTAAAAGCACAGAAATAAGATATGCATTCCTGTGTACTGGCTTGATGACCTAATTGGAAAATAGATACCCCACCACAATGCCTGAAATGACCTAAGTGGAAAATAGATACCCCACCACAATGCCTGAAATGACCTAAGTGGAAAATAGATACCCCACCAGAATGCCTGAAATGATCAAAGTGGAAAATAGATACCCCACCACAATGCCTGAAATGACCTAAGTGGAAAATAGATACCCCACCACAATGCCTGAAATGACCTAAGTGGAAAATAGATACCCCACCACAATGCCTGAAATGACCTAAGTGGAAAATAGATACCCCACCACAATGCCTGAAATGACCTAAGTGCCAAACTTTACCAAGGTATGATAGATGGACATACATAAGGGTGGGTAGATGAACAGACAAGGGTAACATTTAATGCTCCTACCGCTGCCATGGTAGGGCATACAAATTAAGTGCAATTTAAGACAGACCAAGTTAAAATGAGTACAAAACATTGAAATTACTTTGATAATACATATATTAAAAATGAAATTGTTCTATAAAAGAATTATTCTACAGTGGAAAAAATAGTTTACCTTCAAAGTGAAATATGGTGATAGTACAGCATGTAAATCTTTTATCTAATATTTTCATTATGTTCTACCTATACTGATAACTTAGCTTCAACTTGAATATTGGGAATATTTTGTTTACTTTGCAGTCCTCTCTTGTTCCACAAAAATAAATGAGGTAATATATGCTAACTTATTTGTCAGAGTTTAACATACATTTACTGTATGAGATACATGTCTTCTTTTAGGACATCAACAAAAAATTATGCCATAACATTACATAAGCTACATATGAAAAAAGATATGTGTTTGCTGCTACATTTTTTTTATAATTTATGGCAAGCTGCAAAAATGTAATCCACTTGCATCTTGGAATGGCCAAGTAAAAGAAATTGCAATATTTAAAAAACTAGAGCTATTAGCGATGGTTACATCCCAAAGAATTAGCAACATTAGCACTTCACTTTGCTCCACAGCACCTTAAACATAAGAACTTCTGTTGGGAAACCAAAGTAAGGACAAGACAGACATTCAGGGGATTTGATTCCTTTAAATGATGATGTGGAATGCTTGAAATCCTACTCCTTCAAGATTTAGTCAATAAAAGCAACATCCAGTGTAAAAGATATGAAGTTCATTGACAAGGGCCATAACTTGTCCCAAATAGAGGTCTATGAAACAATGTTCACATCATACTGCATCAGAATATATTGAATGGTTCTTGAGCTATACTAATTACAAGAAACATCACATGTAAAGATATGAAGTAGATTGACAAGGGCCATAACTCTGTTCAAAATCATGTAGCCAAGGCAAACCCCATAAAAGGCAACCAATGTCTAAGAGACAATGTTCTTACCAACATTGATTAGAATATATTTAATGGTTCTTGAGCTATGCTGATTGCAAACAACATTCCATGTTTTCATGTGAAGACAAGAATATGCTCGACAAAGGAACAAAAGTCTGTTCAAAATAGAATAGATGATACTAAACCCATAAAAGGCACATCTAGGTCCATGAGACAATGTTCATACCAAATTGCAATCAAAATATGCTGCATGGTTTTTGAGTTATGCCATTTGCAAGCAACATCAAAGATATAAAATTGTCAAGGGCAATAACTCTATAACAAATAAAGTTGACAAGACAAAACCCATCAAAGGCAAATCTAAATCCATGAGACAATGTTCATACCAAACTGCATCAGAATATGTTGAATAGTTCTTGACCTATGCCAGTTACAAGGAACATACCAGTGATATGCAAGATGACCTCATTAATAGGTATACAGCTTGCTTATAATAAAACATGTTATATATCTTGATGATGCAGGTCTATTTACCAAGTTGGAAGACAATACAATCAGAAATAGAGTTTCTAAAGTGTTGACAGGCTTAAGCAATAAGAGGCAAAATTACCTCATTAATATGCATGGATCATGATCATAACTGTACTCATCCTAGATCTTAATGATATAAGCCTATTTACCAAGTTTGATCAAACCGGATTAGAAATAGTCTCTAGAGTGGTAACAAGCTCAGCCAATTACTTTCAAGATCACCTCATCAATATGCATGGTTCCACATATTTTTGAACTCATGTGAGACCTTCATCATAAAAGCCTATATTTGAAGTTCAATCAAATATGGCTTCCTGAGTGCTAAAATGTTCAGTCAATCAGATGCAAGATCACCTCATAAATGGATCCCACTATCATAATTGTGCAAAATCTTGATGATATGATCATATATTCCAAGTTTTATCAAAATCGGATCAGAAATATTACTTCCAGAGAGGTAACAAGCCCAGTAAATCGGATGCAATATCACCTCATTAAGATGCATGGATCTTGCTAATTACTTAATTTGTCCAAGATCTTGAAGATATAAGCCCAAATTCCAAGTCTGATAAAAATCAGATCAGAAGTATGACTTCCAGAATGGAAACAAGCTCAGCAGATGCAAGATCACCACATTAATATCTGTATATCTCACTCATTATTGAACTTGTCCAAGATCTTGATCATATATGCATATATTCCAAGTTTGATCAAAATCAGATCAGAAATAGGACCTTCAGAGTAGTAACAAGCTCAGTCAATAAGATGCAAGATCACCCTATTAATATGTGTGGATCTTGCTAATTACTGAACTTGCCCACGATCTTGATAACATAAGGATATATTCCAACTTTGATCAAAATCAGATCAGAAATCTGGCCTCCAGAGTGGTAACAAGGTTAGCCAATCAGATGCAAGATTACCTCAATATTATGCATGGATCTCACACTTTATTAAACCCATCCAAGATCTTGATGTTATAAGCCAATAGTTCAAGTCTGATCAAAAACAGATCGAACATATGGCTTCCAGAGTGGTACCAAGCTCAACCAAACAGATGCAAGATCACCTTTTTAGTATCCATGGATCGTGATTATTATCCAACTCATTCAAGAGCTTAATGATATAATCAGATATTCAAAGATTGATTAATATTGGACTAGAAATGTGACCTCCAGAAATGGTTACAAGGTTAGCCAATCAGATGCATGATCACATCATAAATATTAAAGTATCTAATTTATTATCGAATATGTCCCAGATTCCAAGCTTGATTGAATCTGATCAAAAATACAGACTCCAGAGTAGCAATAAGCAATTGTTGAAGGACTGATGATGGACAACACACAATGAATGCAAAGCCCTACCATAAGCTCACCTGACCTTATGGCCAGGTGAGCTAAAAAAATGGAGTTGATGAGACAAGGCCAATAAAAGGCACAACTAGGTCTCCGAGACAATGTTCATACATAATTGCATCAAAATACATTGAATGGTTCTTGAGCTGTTGTGGTCATAGGAAACATCTAATGTGAAGATGTGAAGTTAATTGTCAATGACCATAACTCCACCCAAAATGCTGGACAAAACAAAACCCATATAAGGCACATCTAGGTCTATCAGACAATGTTTATACCAAAATTGCATCAGATAATACTGACTGATAAAGGGCAATAACTCCATCAAAATTGAACCTGAAAAGACAAAACCTTTAAAAGGCATATCTACATGTCCTAGGAAATTAACCTACCCAATAACATCCAGTTATGTGTAAGGATTGTAGAGCTTTCATGGTTACAAGAAGTGTGAATGGATGGACAGATGGACATAGTGATTACTATAGGTCTACTGCATCTTGATGTGGGACCCTAATAAAGGAGAGATTGACCAAAGATGTGGGGCCCTAATAAAGGAGAGATTGACCAAAGATGTGGGGCCCTAAAAAAGGAGAGATTGACCAAAAAATGTGGGGCCCTAATAAAGGAGAGATTGACCAAAAAATGTGGGGCCCTAAAAAAGGAGAGATTGACCAAAAAATGTGGGGCCCTAATAAAGGAGAGATTGACCAAAAAATGTGGGGCCCTAAAAAAGGAGAGATTGACCAAAAAATGTGGGGCCCTAATAAAGGAGAGATTGACCAAAGTTGTTGGGCCTTAATAAAGGACACATTGATCAAAGATGCAAAGCTACATATTTCTAGCAACTTGAAAAAATCCAGATTATAATTATACATTAGAGAGAGGTATATAACTCTTCATTGGAAGTACTTACAGGCAAAGATTAGTAATTTCCACCATATCAAGACAAGCCATTGGTACCATCATATCACAAACAAATGTCCCATTGCTGTCTGCCAGGGTTTCCCAGCTGTGACAGTGCAAAGCTTGGGACAGTTCTGGACACTGGTGTCCTACTGATGTCTGGACAACAGACAGTGAGCTCCTCATTCTGTCCAACACAGCAGCCGGACAGAAGTGCAGGCTTTCTTGAAGGCAGGTTAGACTCTGGTTCAATGTTCTGAAAATTAATTATTTTATGACATTATTACTTTCACTCTTTGTCAAGTTTTTCACTGCCTTTCAGATATACTCCAACTATGATGACTAAAGTAGACATCAAAATGATCATGCCAGGACATGATCTCCATTTTATACAAATATACCACATCAAAAAGAACATGCCAGGACATGATCTACATTTTATAAAAATATACCACATCAAAATGATCATGCCAGGACATGATCTCCATTTAAAAAAAAAATATACATCAAAATGATCATGCCAGGATATGATCACCATTCTATAAAAATATACCATATCAACATGACTACCACTCATCATAACAATAGAAACAAGGTAAAAGAAAAAAATTTGTATTTTTATTGGACAACATATAGTTGTCAACAGTCCTTCATTTTGTTAAGATATATCTACTATAATATATATTTTATCATTAAAATCTAGGTTTAATAGGTGAATTATACATTTAAATTAATAAAACTGTCACTGTGGCAGTAAGATTACAATATAGTTCACCACAACAAAAGCAACACAATTTAAAAAAAAAATAACTCTAAATTGTGAAATGGCATTATTCTTTGTAAACCCCCTCCACCCAATATCTCAGAATGGTAAGATTTAAGAAATATGGAAGTATGGAAAACTATTTTTGGAGTAAAAAATGTTTTTCTGATAACACTTATCTGATCATAATACATTAGGAGTACAACCACTACCTCACAAAATCCAGCCCTCCCAAGCCGATATTTAGCAATAAAAGTGCTTAAATTCATCTGCCCACATAGGCAAAAGTCAGACAAGGGTGATCTCCCCTAATATAGAGGGATTGGTGCTTAATCTCATAATACTTCAATTACTACTGGAGTGGATATGTACGCTCTGCCAGGTTTAAAAATGAAACTGCATGGGGGCTGGCAGGGTGTGCCTGTATTATGATTGGGTAAGTATTATCGAAGAAACATATTTTACTCCAAAAATTGATTTCTTCTTCAAATACATTGCCTGATCATAATACATTAGGAGAATAGGTAAGCGGTGGAGGGAGTTACCCTGAGAAGACCTAATGTTTTCCTAATGTACATGAAGCAGTTTCAAATTTTGTGAGGAATTTGGGCTAGAGATAGCAACAATATGCCTAGACACAACTTGTAGAAAAGAAAATGTTCCCCCCACAAATCCAGTGATGTTGAGCGTGTGTGTCATTGTGCAGCTGCTGAACCCAGCAAGATAACCTATTGTGCAGCTGCTAAAGGTTCAACCAGGTCAAACTAAGCCTCTATGGATGAAAAATCTCTGAGATAAAAGCAAGCTATGACCTCCATCTCAAGCTTGGAAAATGTTAGTTAGGGAACAGTTACACTCAAATGCTATGCTTGTGGATACTGTCCTAACCTCACGAGTCAATACATGCAAGAAATTCATATGATCTTGGGTTTATTCTTTCTATGCAGAGTGAATAACCTGTCATATCCAGGATGATACAGCCTGAGCTGATATATTGACCTTTCCTTCCGTTATTAGCAGAAATCAACAAGATCTCTCTTCTTATCGGCTCGGTTTGATTAAAGTTTCACTTCAAATCTCTTATGGGGCCCTGTTGATGCTCTAGAGGTGAAGGGTCCAATAAGGAAAGGAGCTTCACAACAAAGGACTGCTTGCCCATGAGCAGGAGTCTGTTCTTAGCAGTGAAAGCAGGAGCCATCATAAGTGAAACTGAACATCCCACCAAAAGTACAGATAGTTCAGATCGATTAACAAGATGTGTATCTCACTGATTCTGCTGTGGCTTGAATGACTAGGAAGTAGGTGTGTATAAGAATTGAGTCAATGAGGCTCCAGACAGTGGTTTGAAAGGTGCTTTATTCAGTTATGTTAGAACCCATGGTAGATTCCATTCGGATACACAGCCAAATTAAAGTTCACCCGAGGGTCAGAGAGATCTTTGTTTTATTTATATCCTCCTTCCTTGATGGCAAAATGTGTCTGAGCTCATGGAACAGTAGCCTTTATAGTCATGTGGGCTAACTTCTCTTTTGAAGAGCCAAAGGAGAAAGTTTGCTACCTGTAGTATCAAGACTTTTACCGGAGAGATGGGTCTCCTCGAACCACTGGGAGAAATCTCCACATCTTTTCATATGCTCTCAGAGTGGTGAGTGATTCAGTCCATCACTGTTCTGAGAAATATTTTTCCCTGTGGGCTGCTTAGTATGAGTCAGGTGTGCAGGTTCAATAATTCTGGGTTTTGATGTAACACCTGCATTCTTGGTTGCTTGAGCAGGTGAGGATAGACCAAGATTTTATGGGAATTTCCACTGACAACTTCCATAAATCATTTATCCATGATTTTTCACATTTGAAGGGAACAATCAGGATCAGACGGCACTCTAAATCCCTTGCTTTCTGCAAGACTACGGGGATCGGAAGGGTTGGCAGGAATGAGTATGCATATTCCAGTTCATGGAAAGTGTGTCAAATTCCTGAGCCTTTTGAATATGGGACTGAAGAAACAAAAATGGGTAGCTTTTCATTCCACCTTGTCATCAATAGATGCAGAAGTGATGCACAGATTCATCTGAATACCAAGAAGTGAAGAGACTATTTGAATCTGAATTAGCTGATTCCATCTGGACAATGAGTCTGATGGGATATTCAGACTGTCAGGGATGCAGTGGATTTTAACATGGATTTGTTGATGACACCACCTGAGAAAAATCCTGACCAGAAGGCTGAGTTCTCGAACTATTTGGTCCCCCTTTGCCTTCTCATGTCATTTAGTTCTCAGATGGAATGATAATGCCATTTCCTTTCCAGATAACATCTCCTGTCATGATTGAAATGCATTTACTATAGCCTTCATCTCCAGGCAATGAACATCACTCCCTCAGCCACACTGTGCTGACTTCAAAAAAAAGAGGACTGAAGATTGACATCGTAGCCTGTCGTGCTGGCATCTGTGCAGATTGTAATTTCCAGAGACTGAATCTGCAAGGAAATATCCACAATAAGTCATAAGATTTTCTCCCATTTGCTCCAATAGGACCTCATGTATCCTGACACTGCGATTGTTCATCCTGTGTGCAAAGCTTCAGATGCCACTGGGATGAGAGAATTATTTGTATTGGTCTCATAGTCAGGTTGCCCAAGATAATGAGATCTACTGAGGAGACTCAATTGGTGAAGGTATTCCTGGGGTGACATGCGATTATTTGACATGTTTACATGCGTTTTGAGCTCCATGGTGAAGTGGGTAAAATGTTGAGATGGGACAATAACAGATTTGTCCTTGTTGACAAGGAATCCAATGCAGAGCAAAAGTGAAAAAGTGGATTTCATGCATTGATGTAAAATATTACACACGTATTCCTTTTGCAGAATGTCGTCCAGGTAATTGGAAGTCATGGACATGGAGGTTGCACTGAAGTTAGATGCGGCTCTGTGTGCAATTCATGTTCAGATCGAAAGGGAGTGCCCTGCATCCTGAATGGCACTGAAACAGTCTTGATGTCTCTATTCTGAATCATGGTGACCAAATTAAATGTTTGTAGTAAAGTTCATGTGAGTTTATGTTTGAACAATCCCAACTTTTGTAAGGAGAATGTCAATTGGCTGCAAGATGTCAGCTTTGTATGAATCTTTTGGGATGAGCTAATGGGTAATGTTTATAATGGTGTAGGGGCACAGAACATGGTCTAGAGACCCTTCAAAACAATATACATCAGGCACAGCCAGTAGGGCATTGTCTCAATTCCGTGGAAAAGTTAAATTCCTTCCAACTGGTTGTTAGAAAGAAAAGCATGGGGCTCTGTGTCACTGGGCCTATGAGGTTTCCTTTGTTGATGGCCTGTTGAGATTTAAAATGGCTATTCTCAGATCACTGAAAAACAGCCATGGCAACCAAGCCAAACACCAGTCCTATCACTTCAACATTTTGAAGCTGTTGTTGTGAGTTGAGGATGGACTTCCAAGCCATACGCACAGAAGAAGGTTGACAGTCCCAGGCTCACCATGTCTCTTTTGACAGCTGGGACTACAGGGAGAAAGGTCAGCAGCTGTACCCAGTAATACCCTGGGATAAAATTGCTGATTGTTGCCAGTGCAAAAGAAAAGGACTGTTGACAATTGGATCTTGAAGTGGCCTTTCAAAGGAACAAAGTATGTCAGCAACTTGACCAGAGTGTGATATTTACTTGAGTAATGGCTGGTCTATCTTGTATCTTGACTAAGAGATTAACAGATGTGGGAATGAGCATGAGTCTGAGGCTTCTCAGAACATTCTTGGATCAAAAAAGGAAGATGGTGGTTGTGAGCATGAATCTTCATGATGGTGATAGGAGAGACTCTTGTGAGGGGTGCAACAATGGACTAAGTGAAACAGGCTATGAGGGACAGTGCACAAATATGTCCATGCTGTGGCACAGTTATCTTCACTCTTCCTCTATGTGTATCCCCAACAGTCTGGGGCTGGTACAGGGTCAAGACGGAGCCAAAATTGGTGAAGAACTGTCTGGTGCTGATCCACTATACTTCATGGTTCCAGCACTGAGTAGAGTGAGATGGTTTCCCTATTCTGGTACAATATGTGCTTAATCTGTTGGATGTCGGGGTCAGGGCTGATACTGGAACTATGCCGGTATACCAGGAAAATCAACTATTGTGCCTAATTCTGTGCTGAAACTTTATATGACTGGTGTATGGGTCAGAGCCCATGCTAAAATTGTAGTGGACAGGTGCCCACACACTATCCGCATCTTAAAGCTGAAAATAGGTATACTGTATTGGGAAAATCTATCACTGTGCCTGATTCTGGTGTCAAATAGTTGAACTAATTGCCATCCTGGTCAGAGCCAGTGCTGGTGGAACTGTCATTACCGAGTGCTGGGAGCTATGTGTGTCCGGATGCTGTTAATGGGTATACTGAGAACATTGATCACACACTGTAAAAACAAAGCTGGTGCTGTCAGGTATGGATCAAACCATAGCACTAGGAGACCGAAACTGGATAAAGGTCATTTGATCATCGATGCCGGAGCAGGTTGTATGATGCTGTGATAGGGTAAGACAGGATCCTGATGCACAGTACCCGGTTCATTTAGGCACAAGTTTAGGCCATGTTAGAGTCAATACTGACTGTATCTGTAGTTCAGTCCAGATAATTTGTTTTCCAAGCCATTGCCAGTTTCCATGATCCTGTGACAGGGTAAAATAGGATATTGATCACTGTACCCGGTCCTTTTAGATATCTATTAAGGCAGTTTTGGAGCCAGTATTAACCATGGCTGATAAACCTGTCTGGTGTCTCTGATGGTCAATATGGGCTGCCATACTAAGCCAGAACTGGTATTGGCAAGAAAATCTGTTCCAACTGTGGAGGTGTGGGTATGGCTTGAGTTGTATGTGATCCCCATGCTGATATGACCTACCAGAGCTTTTTCTCTGGACCAGTGAAGTTCTTGCCTTCAAAGATACTGCAGTAAAAAGTTATTCACTGAGGTGACATCAGTGGCAATACTGATGGCATCCTTGATTGTGTATTTTCTCACTTTCTCAGTTGCCCAGGTACACTTTTTGACCAAGATGGTCGCCCATACCTTTTCCATCCAATTTTGCACAAATGTCACACATATGGCCTGAATTGCACCCCATACAAGTCAGACAGGTAGCATGGTTATCTAATGCCAGCTTAAAGCATTTTTACTTTGTGCATATAGTCATGCCCATTGTGTTGACATAGAAGAAAACAATAGCAGATACAGGTGAAGTCAGTGAAGCATTATGTAAACTTACTGAAAGAGGATGCTAATAACAAACACAAATGTCTAAGAAAATAACATGAACGACCTTAAGGCATGTAATACAAGACAATTACTCAATAAAATTCATGTATTAAGTTGAGTACTAAGATAGAATTGATGTACTCCAGACCATTGGGCAGGTCATTAAATTGGAAAATGGTGACAAGATGTATCTCAAAAGACGAAGTTAGACCAATCAAGTGCAAATTCTTCATCTTGGGGAGAATAGAGTGAGAAATAGAAATAAAGCTAGAACATACTTTCCTGTGTGAGAAAACTCCTTAGATTTTCTCCAAATGTCTAAAACCAATTTTTTTTAGAAAAATGTTTCTTTGATCATACTTACCCTATCATAAACCTTAAAAGTACTACCACTACCTTGCCAATCCAGTTCTCCCAGGCTAAAATTTTTAGTTATGGGTGCTAAAAGATGTCCACCCACATTAGGTGGCAGTCAGACAGAGTGATCTCCCCTTAATTTAGGGATTGGTGCCAAATCTCATGAATACTTCAGTTACTATCAGAGCAGAATGCACACTCTCCAAGTAGGACGTAACTGCGGGGAGGCTGGAAGGGTGTATCCGTATTATGATCTGGTAAATATTGTCGAAGATACATATTTTGCTCCAAATATTAGTTTGTTCTTCAAACACTTTACCCGATCATAATACCTTAGGAGAATAGGTAAGAGGTGGAGCGAGTTACATCCCCTTACCCACGAGAGACCATCTCTGGTCCCCTAAGGTATGTAAGGCAACTTCTAGATTGAAAGACCTGACTGGAGTACTGACTACATATGCCAGGATGCTGCTTTAGGGAGAAGGGAAAAATTGTCTCCTGCAAATTCAGTGGAAGTCATATTGCTGCGTCCATGAGAAGCTGCCACCTGACACGGGAAGGTAACCTGTTGTGCTGAGGCAACAGGTCCCACCAGGTCTAACTGAGCCTATTGGGATGAAATATCTCTGAAGTAGAAACTACATAGTGTTGACTCTGATCTCCATCCTACAGCTTATATAATCTTAGCTAGGGAACAGTTATGTTCGAATGCAATGCTTATCATGACTGCCCTAACCTCATGAGACAAAATATGTAACAACTTCTTTTGATCTTGGGTTGATTCTCTGTATGCGAAACAAATAACCCATTTTATCCAGGATGTCAGAGGCTGAGCTGAGATATCAACCTTTCCCTTTTTCAAAGGTAAAAATGGCTCGGTTCTTTTTAGGTATTACTTCAAAGCTTTCACTAGGTCCTGTAGATGACCATGCATTGAAGGATCCAGGTTGGAAAGAGGTTTCACCACAAAATATTGATTGCCCATGAACGAGAGCCTGTTCTTGGCAATGAAAGCATGGGACATCATGAATGATACTGACCTATCCTGATGGAACTGTAGATAGTTTCAGTTGACCAACAAAGCATGTATTTTGCTGATCCTGCCTGCTGTAACCAGGATGAGTCGGAATGAGGTTTTATACGAGATATAATCAATATATAATGATATAATCAAGAGCAGTTCAAATGGTGCCTTATTCAACCATGTTAGAACCCATGATAGATTCCACTTTGGGCACAGGGCTAATGCCTTCAGGTGTGCCAAATCAAACTTTGCCATAAAATTGGAGAGGCCTTTGTTTTGTCCTATATCCCATAATGATGCAGCATGTCAGAGATTGTGGTATGGTAACCTTTATCATGATGGGAGCTAACTTCTTCACTCTGCAGAGCCATAATAGAAAGTTAGCTATTTGGGGTATTGATGCCTTAAGTGGAGAAATGTGTTCTTGCTTGCACCACTGTGAGAAAATTCTCAATTTTCCCTCATATGCATTCAAAATGGTGGGCCTTCTTGCCCAAGCGATTCTCAATACCACTTGTTTTGAGAACTGTTTGTTCTTGATGGCTTGTTTAATATGATCCAGACATGCAGGTTCAAGAGATCTGGGTTTGGATGAAATTCCTGCCATCAAGGTTGATGGAGCAGATGAGGAAACATCACTATTTTCCTTGGAATTTCCATTGCCAGATTTATCAAGTTGTTTATTCATGATTTTTCCCACTTGAGGGAAGCAATCGGGATGAGCCAGCACTCCGATTCTCTGGTCTTTTGCAGAACCTTTGGAATTAGAGGTGTTAGAGGATAAGCACAGGTGTTCAAACCGTTCCAATCTATGGAAAGAGTGCTGACAGCCCAGGCCTTCAGATCCAGGACTGGGGAGACAAAGGTTGGGACTTTAGCATTCCATCTGGTCGCAAATAGATCCACCAGCGATCAATCCCAGCAGGTACAGATATGACTGAAAAGCAATGGATGAAGCAAGTATTCTGTTTGTATAACTTTTGAGACAGCAAGTCTGCTATACATTTAGTCCACCTGGAATATGATGAAGTTGCACATGGATTTGTCACTGATGACACCACCGTAGAAAATCCCAAACAGGAATGCAGAGGTCTGGGGATTTTCATTCTCCCTTGCCTTCTGAGATAATTCAACACAGTGGAGTTGTCAGATAGAATGAGTACACCCTTTCCATAAAGTTTCTCCTGCCAGTATGGCTTTCATCTCTAAGATACTGATATGAAATAGACAGTCCTGAGTGGACCACACTCTACTGGCCTCCTGAAATGATGGAAGGAGATGTTCACTCCAGCCTGCAGTGCTTGCATCCATACAAACTGTTATCTTCAGATGTTGGACCTGCAAGGGAACACCTGCCATAAGCCAAGTGAGGTTCTCTAATTTGCTGAGATGGGACCTCATATGACTGGAGACTGGTATTGTTTGTTCCAATGGGCAAAGTTTTGGTCTCAAGTGGGACAACAGTATAATTTTTAATGGTCTCATGAATAGACAACCCAGGACAATGAGGTCCAATGCTGCACTGAATAAGCCCATCTAGTAGACAAAGGAATTCTCAGGCTGAGAGATGTTTCTTTACAAGTATTGAAGCCACTGTTGAAATGAGACATACTTAGTTTGGGTGCATTTTGAACTCCACACCCTAGTGGGTGAAATGTTGAGCTGGTATGATATCGGATTTTTTCCTTGTTGACAAGAAATCCAAGATTGAGGAGGAGTGTAACATGGGATTTCATGTCTTGATTCAAAATACATCTCACCTGGTGTTTGTGAAGTATGTGATCCAGGTATTTGGATGTCAGAGACACAGAGAAAGTCCTGAAGTAAGACACTACTCTGTCCATAATTCTTGTGAAGACCCAGGGACTGATGTTGAGACCAAAAGGGAATGCCCTGACATGTATACTGCATCCCTCAAGGCGAACCAAAGGAACTTCCTGGAAGACTTGTGAATTGGGACATGTGGATAAGCATCTTGCAGATCTACACTGATTGCAAAGTTGCCCACCTGAACAGCATTTAAAACCCACCTTGGTGTTTCCATTTTGAACCATGCTGCCTGTGTGAAATAATTGAGAGCACTTTGGTCTAAGACTGGTTGAGGAGTGCTGTTGGCTTTTGAGACCAAGAAGTCTTGAGTAACAACCCGGTGTATTTGTGTTGTGTCTACTGCACTTTTCTGGAGAAGATTGTTTATTTCTCACTGCAAGACATCTGCCTTGAATGGGTCTTTTCGGACATCTGTAGCTGAATGGGCCACAGACAATGGAGGAGGGGCACTGAATGTGATATCGAGGCCCTCTGAAATGATTTGCTGGGTCCATGGATCATCATGGCAAATTCTTTCTCATTCGACAGCAAAAAAGAGGAGTCTTCCCCTCACTGGGATGTCTGATAAGGGCAGTGTGAGAATACTGTCATTTCTTTCTGGAAGGAGGCTGTCATGGAGAGAACTGGGTGAAAACAATTCCCTTCTCTCTGCTTCTTGTCTACATTTGTTCTTAAGAACTGTGGCCTTCCACATGTAAAGGATCTGTAGGACTGCTTCCTCATCTGATGTGTCCTTGGGGTGTCCTTTCTATTCTTTTAATCTCTCTCCTGAAAAAATTTGGATTTTCTGATGCTGTGCCTAGGCAGATTTGTTTCTTTGATGGCCTGCTTGCATACTTCCTCCACCTCGCCATTAAAGAGAAGGTTGGAAGAGAATGGCTGTAATCTCTGTTTGGCTTTGTCATGGTCTTTTAGGTATTGGACCACTAATTATTTTACAGCCAGGGAACCAGTCTACTGGTAGGGAAATAAAAAATAGAGTACTAAATCTGTTGAGATGCACCCATAAGGTAATAAATGGGTTCAATTTTGTTCCATTATTAATTTCACAAACCTCAATATATGTACTATATGAAAACAAAGTATTTTCTTTTATTTTGATATCTTGTATTTAATTTCCTACTGACAAAATAGATTGTGGACTCTTGGTGCAAGACTATGTTATTAGATGCAAACCAGGAAGCCACCCTGTATAGCAGCACGAGGTTCAAAAACATGCAGTAAAGCAAGTCTGAAAAAAATGTCTCCAACTCTGATGAATGGAACCATGTGGTTTGTATGCCAAACTAATGAAGAACTTATTTTAATTTTTTAATATATTAACATTAAGTTATATAAGAAATGAATTAGTGGTCCGATCCCTTTAAGAAAGTGAAAAGCACTGCATCTCTTTCTGACAGATGTAAATTAGCTGCTGCTGACAAGGCATTGGCAAGCGTGTGTTGTGCTGCTCTGTTCAGTACTTGCATCATTCATAAGAGACTCCCATGCATGTCTGGTGGGTATCACAAGGGGAGAGGAGAGGCTGTTTTCCACTTGTTGGAAAATTGCCCTTGAGACTAAGTCCAACATTGAGCCTATAATGATGACATTCTGTTGTATGTCATTAAAGGGCTGCTTGTCTATTGGTACTGAAGAGGGTTTTCACATTCTTCAGGCATGCAATGTCTCTGTCTATGCTGGGGTTTCTGTGTGAAACATTGGCATGTGTGTCTTATAAAATGCTCTATTAAAACTGGATGGTAGTCATCACTGTGAAAAGAAAGGTATATTAACATTAGTGTCCAGTAATTGCCTCTCTAAATAACCCAGTAAGTCAGCCACTTGATCAGACTGCAGTAACAGATTGAATGCTGTTGGTCTTTCTTGATTAAAAGGTCAACAGATGCAGGAACTCTGGACCAAGCTGTTGATGGAACAGAAGGAGGTGGACAAAATTCTGGTGGTAACAAGCAAAAGACATCTTTGATCGATGCTCAGAAAGCATAGCCTTCTCTTGTCATCTTTAGGTCTAGTAAGGACGAAGGAGCTTGTGGCATAATTCATCATCTCTAGAAGAATATGGTGATGCCAACTCCTCTTGCACACTCTTATATGGAGCTGGCAATGATTGTTGAAGTGACAGCTAACTAAACTAGAAGTTCATCACAATTGCCGAATCACATGGGTACTTCTGGCATTATAATGGGTATGCTGATCCATGAGAATGCTGGTGTTCTGATCTGGGGGCAGCATACTAGACAAAGAGGTTCCCTCCCTTGACATTAAAGGTAGGATCAACTTTGGTGTTGACCTCTTGCAATCTGATTCAAATGAGTCCAATCATGGTGGAACAGTGCCATCTTATCCTCCATAATGATGTCAAGTTCCTTATGCTGGGATGGGTTATGGAATATGTAATGTGATGTCAAGTATCTTATGCTGGGATGGGTTATGGAATATGTTATCGTGATGTCAAGTATCTTATGCTGGGATGGGTTATGGAATATGTGATGTGATGTCAAGTTCCTTATGCTGGGATGGGTTATGGAATATGTTATCGTGATGTCAAGTATCTTATGCTGGAATGGGTTATGGAATATGTTATCGTGATGTCAAGTATCTTATGCTGGGATGGGTTATGGAATATGTTATCGTGATGTCAAGTATCTTATGCTGGGATGGGTTATGGGTGTGATGGGATGTCAAGTTCCTTATGCTGGGATGGGTTATGGAATATGTTATCGTGCGAGACAATATCCAAGTTGGACTTGTATGTTCTTGATCTGGCTCATATCTGGCAGGGAGAGAAGATTGGCCATTGTACCTTGCCTATAGGTACTGTCGAAAAAAGGTTTGTACAGTTGAAGTGGCGAGGCTGGAGCTGGGACTGTTGCTGTCACTGAAAGGGATCTCTTGATTCACTTATTGGCTGGTGAGTCCTCTCGTTTGCGATATGCATCACTCAGGAAATTATTGACAGAGGTGACGTCAGCATTGATGCTAATGGCATCCTTGTCTCTCAAAATGCATTTCTCCAACTTCCCTTTCTATTTAGGTTGTGTGCCCAGTATAGAAGCCCATTGATTCTTGATCCATACACTGCATATTAGACATTTATATCCCAAGTGGCAACCCACACATGCTAAACATGTATTATAGTTACCATCAATGCTCTTCAGGTATTTACACTGCTTGCATTGAGTCCTGCCCATATTCTAGACTCTGCAAATAGAAACAAAGCAGACAATATTTATACAGGTGTAACCAGCCATGCGTCCTGCTTTATAAACTCATGCAGTGCACGTTACCGAGCTACTACACTATACTGTTGAAAATTACCTGTGAAGCAAGGGCCCAAGCGATGGCTTACACAGGTAAAGTCATTGAAGCGTCGCTTTATAACTATGAAGTGTACGCTATGACTATAAACTATCTATAGAAAACTTACCTGTATGTACCTGAACATAAGCCATATTTTATACAGAGACATGCATGCAACATCATTTAAACTTACCGAGGTGGACACTGAGAAACAATTATAGTTTTCTATAGACAAAGAGTTATCGCTTTATATTGCAAATATATAAAAGTTGAGTACATATTATTGAATGAATGTACTATCAACCTGTGCAGGTAACTACAAGAAGGGCACCTAACCTGTACATTTATGACAAAGTGGTAATTTTACAATATTTAGAAAAACTTCATCTCAGATAGAAAAGAGCAAGAAATAGTTGGAAATATAGATGGAGTATACTTCCCCGAGATGAGAAACTCCTCCAACTTGCTCTATAGTTGAATGCCAGAAACTCTTGATGTGGTTTGCAAGGCCTCTCACAAGACAGCGTGCTAATTAGCACGAGCGAAATTAGTAATTGAAGTACACATGGGATTTGGTGCCACATCCTATATCAAGGGGAGGTCACTCTGTCTGACTGCCACCTTTGTGGGCAGACAACTTTTAGCTCCCATAGCTAACAATTTTAGCATGGGAGGGCTGGATGTGTGAGGTAGTGGTAGTACTCCTAAGGTATTATGATTGAGTAATGTATTTGAAGAAGAAAGGCACAAGTGGAAAATGGTTTTGCAAGATCTTAAAAAGAGAGTGCTTCCTAGCATGATCAGAAGTAGTAACTGAAGTATGGACAGGATTCAGCACCAATTCCTCTAAGGGGTGATCACTTTCATTGCTAAAAAAGGAGCTTGAGAGAGCTGGATTTGTGGCCACTCCTAACATATTATAATTGGATAATGCATTTGAAGAAGAAATACTGTATGTACAGAGTACAGATTACATAGATAAATTGGGCAAAGGGAAATAAAATGTTGTCTCTGATATTACATTGGTGAAACATTACCTGCACAAACTAGCATCTTCAATTGGCAAACTACCAATGTATGGCACTAGATCCTCCAAACACCTTGTGGCTCTGTGCTCATCACACTGAGCAGTTTTCATGTCAACCTGGGTGGTGCATGTGTCTTCCCTTTGAGAGTGAATCCATTTAAGAAGTGAGGAGACATGACTCTGGTACAGATGTGGACATAAGGATGCCTGTTCTTGTATAATCTTCAACTCTGGAAGGGCCCTGGAAAAATATGAAGTGAATAAAACATAGGTGATTCAGTTGATATTGCATACATTCAATGCACAAACTGAAAGGGTTAATACCTTAAGTTACGAATTCTGGTTTTAAGTTTGGTGAAAAATATCAAGATAAAACTAAGTGTGAGAATAACTTAGAATCATTTTGTTGGCAGGTGGGTTGAATAAGAGAGCAATATGTTCAGATCAAATAAAATATAATGAAATTGACAAAATAAAATAGCCTAGTTAACTTAATCAGGCTATGTTTTCCTCAGTATGATTTAAATGAGTTAGGCCTAATCATGGTTATCTATGATGCCATAACAAAAGCAATTTTTTTTAGCTTATTAATTGTTGAAAACAATGTATATATAGGTTAATCTCACAGTGATAACATTTTGTGCCTCTAATATTATGGTGTTTTGTAATTTAAATTTTGCACTGCTGTCCATTTAACATTAAATTATTCTTCTTATTATTATTATTATTAATATTATTTCTAAAATCATTTGCAAAGAAAAACCAGTGTATGCTAATACAATAAAACTTAATTAAAACAGATAATATTGGAACAAAAAAATGTGGCCACGATATTGAGGCATCCATTACAAAGAGGTTTGATTAGTATTAGAAAAGCCTCTTTAAAACCAAAATATGTGACCAGTCTGCTGAGGAAAGCCAGGTTACAGAAAAGATATGTGACTGGTCTACTGAGGAATTCAGGTCACAGAGAGGCTTGTTTAGGAAAATGTCACTGTTCTTATTAAAACTGAAATAAATAACAGAACATTTGAATCTGAATACTATTTTGTGAATATTTGAAAAGAAAATCAGTATTCAAATATATATTTGTTTATATAGAGAGTAGCGACACCTAGAACCCGAATCAGAAGTCAATCATACTGACCACAGGCACTCCTTTGTGTCAGTAATGAAGCAAAAACTACTAATAAAACCAACTCCACTTCTCTCAATCAACACAAAGTGACTAACTCATGTGGTTTAAAATCTGACTTCTAGCTGCTTCCAAGCTAATTTTCTTATGCCATCAGTATGTTCAGTTACTCATAATTTATATTAACACAAAGAGGATATTACAAATTTTTTCCCATGTATGATTTTACTGATCATTTAATGACCACTTTTATGCAAAGTTTTCTCTGTTGTTTCATGTCTTGTCTACCTGGATCCAGTTATGAGGGTATACACTTCCAGTATGTCATGCAATGGATAGGCTACTTCACCTTTGATTAGTGGTTACTTTTTACCTTGGACTGGAATAGATTAGTATCAACCCTTGAAAGTGGCCGATTCACTGCATGACATGGCCTATTCACTGCATGACATAAAAAACTATTTAGAATGGGGATCCTATCTAATTTAACAAATTCTTTTTGCCAAAGTAACTTTAGTGGGAACTTGAACACTATTGGATTAAATATTTACAATCCTGTAATTCAGTCTAAATTGGATTTTCTTTTGTGACTGTGTGCATGAATTGTCTTAAAATGTTCTCAATCCGTTCAAGTTACATTGAAAGTCCATTTGTGTGTGTGTGATTTTCACTTGCAAAAAATCACTTCCAGTAGAATTTATATTTTCAATAATCCCTGCATTTATCAGAAGTAATCAAGATTTGCTACCTTTTTGTTACCTATAGTCTGTCTGCAGCACTAGACACATTTTGGTCACACTGAGTTTGAAGATAAACAGGGAAAATAACACATACCAGGGTACATTCATTTTATTATCAGTCTCAATCCAAGAGAAAATGTACTGAAAACACACAAAATGTCATTTAATTAGATTTAGGTGACTGAGTTCACAATGTTTTCATGCAGCAAGGCAGCTAGAGGAAATTGTCAATAAATATCAAGGTAGACGAAACAAATAAGAAAGAAAAACAGATAAGTTGATATCTTTATTAACACCGACGAATATTCAAATCCTAACTCAATACAAACCACGAATATTTTTTTAATATGAAAATTTGATATTTGTTTCAGCCCTAATTTTTATATGGTACTTTACTCCCTGATTTTGAGAACACAGTGGGAAAGAGAGTTGGAGATGAGTCTTTCATCTCCTTTGCCCCTACCATAATTTGATGTTTACCCTGTTTTCAGCATCTTAAGCAAGCTAATCCTTGAAATCCCTGACAATAATGTTTCATTCACCTTGCCCCCCACCATGATTCTTGGATAGATGGCATTTCCCAGTGCTGAGGTACTTATGCTGTTAATCTAGGCTGATACCTTAAAGCTTGATTTGAATTTTCTGAGACGTGCATTTTTCTTCTACATGTATAAATGTTTACATGAGATATCACATATTTTGTCTTGTGATCTTATATTAACTGCTAGAGACTCTGATGAAATTTTCTGCCAATTATTCATGGACTTTGGGAGAAATCAAAGTTTTATATTTATGAAACACACTTAACACATTCTCCAGGAAAAGATTGCATAAAGTTTTAGAGAACTTTCAGTATACTGAATGCATACTTTTGATATCTGACATACCATGTCCATATTGTTTTTCTCGAGCTTATCTATATTATTCCTTTTCTTTCTTCCTATCTTCCCAGCAAACTGAATTTGCTGTGCATATATTTTCTTTCTTTCAATATATGTGATGTTTAAATCTGTTTTGTGTTTTCATTCTAGTCACAGAGTTCTCTCATGCATAATCTCAGAAAGTCCAAAAAGCTAAAAAATGTGTAACAAATTAGAAAATTTGGTTTAATGGCCTGAAAATCTAGTCAAGTCATCAACATATGAATACAGATATATAATTGAGTGATTTTTGTGCAATCTTACTACACAAGCTTTTTTGGGTGGATGGGTGGACTGGATCAAACTATGATGCCCCCTCTGCAAGCAGTGGTGGCATAAAATTCTCACCTGCAAAACTTTTGTCTTTCCATCAGAGACATGAAAGGCCATGTAAAAACACTTGTGAAATAGAAAGTCAAGCTTTTCCCAATTTCCTCAATCTCACAAGAACTGAAATTAGCCTCTGAAAGGAACACAGACAGTATGAAAATGGTGAGATAATGATCTTGCAATCTATTTGCAAAATATCAGTTAAATTACTTGAAAATTTATGACAAATTATGAAGAGTTATGTTTTATAGTATCATGACCTGGTCATAAATTGCAAAACTGAAGTGACTGATTATAGTTAATAAGTGCACCATGCAATTGTAAAACAAGTAATAGTGAAATTTTACAACAAATAGCTTCACTATATATAATTTTATAAAATATGTATGCCCTGAGTGACCTGAAGGTCAAAGTTCAGAAAAGTTTAAAAGTTTTTAAAAATCTGAAAAATTGCTGTAATGGTATAAAAATATAATCATAATCTGGTCATCTACATTTAAACACAAACATTCCTACCAAAATTTCATTTATTGATTTCAAGTGTTTTCATTATTAATCATGATAACATTTTCATCACAAATATCTAAGCCTGGAAAGTCCCAAAATATGAAAAAAATTGACAAATTGTGTAATTCCCTGAAAATATACACAGGTCATCTACACCTGTGCCTATCAAATTTCATTTGTCTACCTCAGTTGTCTTTTCTTTAATTGTGCTAACAAGGTTTTCCTCCATAAAGTCTAAGTCCAAAAAGTTTAAAAATGCAAAAAAAAATGAAATATCGCCAAAATGTAACAGGGTTATTGCAAACTGTCATAAAAGTCAAATATAACACTGCCTGGTTGTTGCCAACTGTCATAAAAGTCATTAGTTTCAGTTAAATTAGAGTTAAATTATAATGAAAAGGAATTTCAGGGCTCAAAAATCCCTTGTCTCAATGAGTGATAGGTGGGTATGAACATGCAGTTTTATCCATGACAAAAAGGAACAAAATTGTACACATTTTATGGTCTATTCTTCTGCTCAAGGAGCAACAATTTAAAACTTTTTGAAGGTCTGATTTCGATATGTCTCAATTCTGCAATGTTTATCTGTATCTAACTTAAACTTAATCTTCACTGACCCTCATATCCAATTATATAGTAGGATTTATCAAGTTTAGCTCTTAAAGCAGCTCTCAAGATAGAAATCCTGGAAAAATATATAAATTTAACACTAAGAAATATGTGATTAAATTACCTGAGCACAGATCTGTAACATTCTGCTCAATGTAGAAGAAATCTGTATTGCAGCCCCCACAATAGTTTGGCCTGAATGAAATATAAGAAATGACATGGAAAACAATGAAATACTATAAATCACAAATATTAGCATGCACAATATTTTAGTGAATTTATCAGGTAAACTAATTTCTGCAAAATGTTTATTCATGTGAAAATTTTGTGATTAAAAGATTATCATACATCTGTTATATAAAGTGGGCAAGACTAGTTGGATGGATTGATGGTTCCCAGAACCAGGGTTAGATATGAAGTGCCATGTTATACAAAGTGGGGAAAACTACCTGGTTAGATGGTTCCTGGAACCAGGGTTAAATTTTTGCAGGAAGTGTCATGTTATGCTAACAAATAAATACATAAATCTTGGATGCTAGTTTTAAAGAAATACTATAATTGATGTTGTCTATAATTTTATTTGAATATTCCTCACTACTGACAGTGATTCATGTTATTTGCAGTTTGTATATCCCACTCTGTTAGAATAAAGCAATCATACTTCATTTCATTTGTGTTTACATAGTACAGCATGTGAGAACATACTGATTTGTTAAAATTGGTGTAAAACTTTAACTTATCACTAAAAAGTTATATTTTCGTACAACAGTGATTTGCTAAAAATGTATGTTGCTAATATGCCAAAATTAAAAATTTGCTACAATATAGTAACTTAATGTCAAAATATTGTGATTTACAGTCTTGTGATGATGAACCAATAGTCTAAGAGTTACTTCATAATGAAAGTCTAATGATTTTGGATAAGTCATTAAGTGATCAATTATTGGATAAAATGCTGACAATATTTAAACTGAACTGTGAGTGTGCTATGATGCTCTATGTGAGATGTCCTTTACATATTTGTGAGCATAGAAGTCATTTACTAATTAACACATCCAAGACAACGATAACATGAGCCCACATACCAAGTTTTATCATAATCTGTTCAGAAGTATTGCATCTACAGTAGTAAAAATTGTATATAATCAGACAGCAGATCACCTCCCAGTCATTCCTAGGTGTACATTTAACTTACAAGCATACAATTAACCCTAGATATTTATAAAATTTATATAAGCTTACAATATCCAGTTTGATTAACCTACAATGTATATTCAGAAATACTGCCTCTAAAGTAGTAAAAAGCAATTGTTGATAAAATATGAAGCATGATGCACAAAACACACACAATACACAATGAACAATGGACACATCACTGACATGCCATAAGCTCCAATGACCATGTAAATTCTTTGTACCCTGGTTTTTGTGAGAAGGTGGCAGACAATAGACAGAATGAACAGATACAGTACGTACTGACAAACAGCTTCTGGGAACTTGGGACAATGTTGTGTCACATTCACACTGTCACATGGGCTGACCGGGCAATTTTCAGGAGGTGCTGACTTTAGACACTCATAGCCATCCAGCTTGTCTTGCTCTGATTGTAAACAGAACTAGATTTGTGTTTGTAAGACATATATTTTTCCACTGCTTATCAAAATGTGCAAGTTCCGAAAATTCACAAATTTAGACAAATATGACATATTGCTAAAATTGCATGAAAATCTAATCATGTCATCTACAGACCCTAAAATGGGCAATGTTATCAAATCTACATTTTGTTGGTATTTCATTCATGCTTGCATTTTGGTTACCATTCATGAAATGCTTTTGTGTTTCATTTTGTTTTCATTTATCACTAATCATTCTGCATCTGCATTTCTTTCATATTGCATTCATCATTTCATTTGTGCTCATTCTGCATTTTGTTTGCATTCCATTTTCATTTCACTGGTAAAAACTTTATCCATTTCAGACACACCCACATACCTCCTCCCATACACCATAATATTCACTGATCTGAGATTTTATCTTTTGGCCACATGAGCAAATCAGATCTTGATTGACAGCCTTATCAGCTTGTTTGCAAAGTGAAAGAAAATTACTGCTTGCAGGAAAAAAAAGAAATAAATAGATAAAGACTTTAACTAAATGAAGACACAAAATGTATGTATAGGTGGATAAATAGACAACATTGTGACTACTAGGTCTCATGTTTGACAACATTCCACGCTCATGTCTAAAATGAGACTGTTTAATAAGAGTCATGTACGTAAACATCATTTGCTTTTTTTATCCTGATTTGTCTAGTAGAACAGTAACATTTCAGAATATTTCAGAAAGTTACTGTGTTTGTTCTCTAAACAAATGTATGTGTGTATATTGATATAAACAAACACAAACATGACAACGTTGGGTATGGAGGATATTTGAATATTATATGCATGGGTGTGTACCAGGGCCATTAGGGCTGCTATGACTTCCAAGTTAAATTTAAAAAATCAACCATCAATTGGATGCATACAGCATACAACATTTACCCATGTATAATGCAAACCTAACTGCCAACAGTGAAGATCCATTCCTGCTGTCACACAATGCACCAACAAATCAGGATCTGAACAATCAATTCCACCAGAAGAACCTCTCCATTTCCTCTCAAAGGTTTTCAAAGTGGTGGGCCATCTTGCCCAAGTAATTCTGTCCACCACTTGTTCTGAGAACAGTTTCTTTCAGAGGTCTTGTTTGATGTGAACCAGGCATGCAGGTTCAGCATCTCTGAATTAAGATGGAAAACCTGGATTTGTGATTGTATGAGCAGGTGGAGAGAATGCATCACCTTCTTGGGAATCTACACAGCCAAGTTCAACAGGTCTTTGATCCATGATTTTTTCCAGGTGAGGGGAACAACCATGATTAGACGGCACTCTGATTCCCTTGCTTTTTGGAAGACTTGGGTCATCTGTATTGGTCAGGTCATAAGAGAGAGCATGCTTCTAAGCATAAGTGGAAGTATTAACTGACAATTGACAGGATTTAACGCAAATCCCTCTATCCAAGGGGAGACCATCTCACTTTCACCTTGGCAAGCAGACAACCTTTTAGCCCCTCTGTTGAAAAACAAGTCGAAAGACATAGCGAACATCCTTCGTAGCATGGGAGGACTGAATCCATGAGGCAGTGGATGCACTCCTAATGTATAATGATATGGTAACATACCTGAAGAAGAACCATCAATCAAATGGTTGCATACAGTATTTACCCATGTATAATGCAAACCTAACTGCAATCAGTGTAGACCCAGCTGTGCAGTCACATAATGCACCAACAGATTCTAGGGTCTATACAATCAATTCTATTTATGATTTAAAGCAAATAGTGTAAACCCAGCCAGTTCAACTGTCACATGATACTCCAACAGATTACGATCTACATAGTGTAGACCAAGTTCTACTGTCACATGATACCCCAACAGATTAGGATATAAACACTGTAGGCCAAGTTCTACTGTCTCATGATACCCCAACAGACTAGGATCTATACAGTGTAGTCCCAGTTCTACTGTCACATGATACCCCAACAGATTAGGATCTACACATTGTAGGCCCAGTTCTACTGTCACATAATACCCCAACAGATTAGGATCTACACAGTTTAGGCCAGTTCTACTGTCACATGATACCCCAACAGATTAGGATCTACACAGTGTAGACCCAGTTCTACTGTCACATGATGCCCCAATAGATTAGGATCCACACAGTGTAGACCCAGTTCTACTGTCACATGACACCCCAACAGATTAGGATCAACACAGTGTAGACCCAGTTCTACTGTCACATGATACCCCCAACAGATTAGGATCTACACAGTGTAGACCCAGTTCTACTGTCACATGATACCCCAACAGACTAGGATCTATACAGTGTAAACCCAATTCTACTGTCACATGATACCCAAACAGATTAGGATCTACATGTTGTAGACCCAGTTCTACTGTCACATGATACCCCAACAGATTAGGATCTACACAATCAATTCCACTTATGATTTTAAGCAAAAAATGCAGACCCTGATCTACTGGTTTAGAATGTGTTGGCAGATATGGTCTATGATATTTGCAACTGGGTACATACTTTACATGGAAACTCATATGCAAGTTTAATATTCACACACTGAAGAGCTAGATCTATGACATTTAATGCCACAACTACTTACCCCCATGACAGAAGCTACTAATAGAATGGTTCAGCCTCATTAAAACTGTGTGGAGGTAAAACTTGGCCAGAGGATACAGTTCAGCCGCTGCATCATTAAGACACAGCTGGATTTTGTTAAGGAGGTCACAGATGTCAAAGTTAAAGGTCACTGATGTCATCATGCTAGGCACTGCCTGAGTAATCATCAGCATGCATTGAACCAGTCTCTTGTCAGCAGGATCATAGGCATCTGTTTCTAATATCATGCTAAAATGAAAGGAAAAAAATCATAAATCTCTCAAAAAAATGACATCTTTTTTAGGAATTCTGCAAGAGAACTATATTTGCCAAAAAATCTGATTCCCACTTATAGTAAAGTTGTAAAACATACATACTGCATACAAGTAAATGGAATATGTATGAAACATTGTTTTCAACTTTATTACCTATCATTACATGTATATTAATATGTGTGATGATTTATATTAACATGTGCAATGATGTATATTATTATGTGTTATGATGTCTTGGTATGAATATTGTAACACCATGCTGTGTCTGACACATTTCAATGACACCCAACATCATTGAGAAACTCAAAGTCTGAGCAAAAATGCAACAACCCCTAACTCTTGTTTATTTCACATGATATATGTGTAAGATTTTAATTAGCGTAAGAAGCGCTCATGCAACCGGGTGAAGTGAAACAAAACTTTGCTTTGAACTGCCAGACTTCACTCTATTTTGTTGCCTGGGGCAAAGATAAAGTCACTCTCTTCCCAGCTGACACATGTGAACAATCAAGGAAGCAAATTCTACATGTATTTGCTGTGCAATGATGCATGACTAATTCCACTCATTGTTTCAGTAACCTGCTTGACTGACACAAATAACACGTAGTTTTAAAAGCCAACCAACCAACCAGCTTTATTTGCTGAGATAATTACTTTGCAACAGGACTAATTAACTGACTTAGATATGGGGTGCTTACAATGAAACAGACAGTTTATAAAATGTAAACTGCAAGCTAAATGTCTGCATCTAAAAAGAGAATTTGCAATGGAACATCAAAGCATACTGTCTTGTGTCATTTGATTCATATTAAAATCAGGTAATTATGACTTCTTGGATTTTTAATTACTATGGTGATTTATGAAATTGTTCATAAATACTGTATATACTCACTTATAAGTCTACATTTTTTACTGAAAATTCGATTCATGCAACAGTAGGGGTCATATTATACGAGTGACATACAAAAAATTTGATAAATCTAGGGGTAATATTGGAAACTCTAGATATTTGCAGTATGTGCAAAATACTGTCAATTCAAATTTTTTTTTTACATTTTCATGCCACTATTCCCATCCAGAAATGCTTATATGGTAGGCACTTTATTTATCCGTTTCAAGGCGGTATTCATTACACAATACTTGTATATACAGTTATTTGGATTTTAATCATTTTAATATATTAAATTAAATATTACCCACCACAAAGTGAAGTGTCCATCAATGTTGTTTAACCTTGGGTGTTTACTAGTAAGTTATATTGCTGCATTTTTGTGTAAGTCCAAACAACCTGTATTTGTATTATATTTTGTTTTTTGCTGTATAAACACTGTTTGTGTTTGATGCAATAAAAGTTTCGAGTTGATTTATATTTGCCTTTTTCATAAGCCAGATCTAATTCCCAAGTAATATTTCCTAAGTCATCTGCCAGTGCAAAGCCATTAGCTTGTAAAGGCAGCACCCACTTTATTTTCCCAGTTGACAATCCTAAGATGTATGTAATTAACATATTATGGGATATTGTGACTCGGGTCATTCTGGACTACTATTTGTATACCGGTAATAGAATTCATGGATTTATCATACAAATAAAAATAAATGTCAAGCATTATGGATTTGTATGGATTTTATTACATAAAGAGGGTCAAAATGTAAGTTGTCAATTTATTTGTTATTCCACTCAATAATATAATTGTATTTATTTTACCCTGGTTCTGTCTTTATTTTTCCATCCATCCAGTTTGGCTTGTTTATTTTTCCAAAGTACAACTCTGACTCAATAATGAAAAGTCACCCCTTACAGATGGATTTGATTTGCAAAGTACACCTCAACTCATAAGAGCATCAAAAAGAAATGAGCTTTTTGCAGTTTTGGATGACTTCTAGCTGAATTGAGTCAACTTATAATATGGTAATGATAATGCAATTACTTTTATATGGTAATGATAATGCAATTACTTTTATATGATAATGATAATGCAATTACTTTTATATGATAATGATAATGCAATTACTTTTATATGGTAATGATAATGCAATTACTTTTATATGATAATGATAATGCAATTACTTTTATATGATAATGATAATGCAATTACTTTTATATGTTAATGATAATGCAATTACTTTTATATGATAATGATAATGCAATTACTTTTATATGATAATGATAATGCAATTACTTTTATATGGTAATGATAATGCAATTACTTTTATATGGTAATGATAATGCAATTACTTTTATATGGTAATGATAATGCAATTACTTTTATATGATAATGATAATTCAATTACTTTTATTTACACCGTCAAGTTGGTTAGTTATCACAGAAGTAAAGTATTTTTTTTTTGTTTTTTGCTTTTGTTGGTTTTAATGGCAATTTTAATATATTATCAGCTATATCTTGCCAAGGAAATGGGAGTCAAGTGCCTTTCCCATGGACACACTGAGTGCCTTTCCCATGGACACACCAAGTGCCTTTCCCATGGACACACCAAGGCACCCAATCTCTGTAACAGATTATCTAATATGACATTATCAAACTTGTTTGATAAGTTTCATATCTGATTAACATTCATGTAATCATCAAACTTTGTTACATATCTGATGAACTTCTATGTAATCATCAAACTTTGTTACATATCTGATGAACTTCTATGTAATCATCAAACTTTGTTACATATCTGATGAACTTTCATATAAGATCCTATATAATGAAGTAATGTAAACTAAAATATTTTGGCATCAAGAATTTTGCACCTTCCTAATTTTCAGATCAAGAACCAATACTTAATTTAAAAATACATATATGAATAAAGATTGATACATTAAGTGATTCTAAAATTGTATTCTGTTCTTCCTGATTTCATCTTGTGAATGATACAACAAAATGTCTGCTCTGCTTACCCTCAAGTTAAGTAGACTGATTTTGATTAACACGATAAGAAATACCTTTAAAATTTTAAAATAATTTTAAGCACATATATTTAATGGAAACTTTCATGAATAGCAGAATGGAGGGAGGCATTAAATCCAGCTGGCAGACACTGATCTCATGCTGTCAAGATGACTCTGTGTATACAGTAATTACAGCAGCCTACAAGGTGGACGGTAATGCACTGCAACAATATTCCTTCATAATACACCCTGAAATTCATATGTCAAGATGGGCAGTAATGCACTGCAACAATATTTCTTTGTAATACACCCTGTGATTCATATGTCAGGATGGGCAGTAATGCACTAACAATATTCCTTCTTAGTACACCCTGTAATTCGTATGTCAAGATGTGCGATAATGCACTGCAACAATATTCCTTCATAGTACACTCTGTAATTCATATGTCAAGATGTGCGGTAATGCACTGCAACAATATTCCTTCATAGTACACTCTGTAATTCATATGTCAAGATGTGCGGTAATGCACTGCAACAGTATTCCTTCATAGTACACTCTGTAATTCATATTTCAAGCTGTGCGGTAATGCACTGCAACAATATTCCTTCATAGTACACTCTGTAATTCATATTTCAAAGTAATAATCTCCAGCAAAACTTCATTTCCACCAAACTTTCCTCTCTCATCCCAGTTAATGATCCTCTCTAACTCTCTCAATAAAATTCTGAATCCTCTGTTCACATAGTTTAAACAATCCACATCATATCTTATATATAGAAACATCCTAAGAAGGTGTAAAAGGAATTGTGCAACATTACACATGTATATATGCATCAATGACTAACACATTTTGAACAAATAAATCAATTTCTTTGAAGTGCATGGAGGCAATAAGCTCTATTGCTTAAAGACCTCAATATATGTATATTAAAGTTAATTTACATTAATATACAATGGATGAATAAACTAGAGTTGTTAGTATCAGGTGCTCATAAGATAACCCTGCTCATGCAGCACAAGTCAGTATTTTTAAAGCAGTGTTTAATAAACCTTCAAAAGTAGATCATAGCAACCCAGTTTTGGTGCTTGATACATGTTCATTCTTAAATGCACCCTCCATGTTAATTTGGTGGCAAAAAGTGAATTGGTATAATTGCAATAATGACCAGACAACTTTTAAGCAATGTTGAATAAACGCTGTAGACAACATGATACCAACCCAGTGTAGACATGTGACCTGTGATTTCCAAGATGCACCTACAGTAGAAAATTCGGTATCAAAAGGTAAAGCTAAGGAAATTAGACAGCATTTATGTTTGAAACAAAGCATTCATTCTTCTAACTTCGAAATCACCAACACAACTATTTTACTGTTCCAACCATGAAGCAGTGATATATGAAAAAAGTTTCCTCACAACATATATATTAAATAGAACAATACATGTTGGCACATCATTTACCTTTAATAATTAACTTGTGTTTTAAGTTTGAGGAATAAAATCATCTCTGGTGATCACTGGGTAGTTCAATGATCTTAGGCACTCGTGAATTATTAACCACAGCTGATGAATAAACATGTATTATTTTCTACATGATCTGTGATAAACACTGTAAGTACTCGCTTATAAGTAGAGTCTAACTACAAACTGCACAGACCCAGATCTGCCATCGCATAATGCACTGACTGATCTGGGTCTATGCAGTTTGTTTGGAGTAATCAGTAGAAAAAACACAACACACTCTGATCTGCTGGCACATCATGCATCGGCAAATCAGGGTCTATGTTGTTTGCAGTTGGACTTGACTTATAAGCGAGTATATACGGTACTATATTGTATGTCATAACATGCTTACTTGCACTTCTCCTCAAGGGTCCAATTCCCTTGCTGCTGCAGACAATTTTGAATGGTACAAGAGAGATGACAAATTCTGGGTGGCGAGTAACCATCGATTCCTATCATATATGGTCCAACACTAATATTTTGTAGTGAAATAGGCTGGAAATTCTCGTCAAGTCTATTAAAGTCTGGACAAATTCCCAACAGCTGAAGTCGGACTAGTGTCATGGACCGAGTCATTAGGATTACTTCCTCTTCTTTATACCAGGTGGACTTCCTGGCAGCCAAAAATACTCTGAGTGTGGCATTCAACTGCCTGCAAAATGTTTGAAAATTATCCAATAAATACCACATTTATATGTAATTGCTCATGTTTACCCATCCATCCATTCCACAGCAAATAACTGGCCCTATTAGCTTTGAGAATTCTTTCAAAATCATTCACAGTTCTAAATTCAAATGATTCATTCAGGAAAATTCATTCAAAATTAACATACATTTTTCTTAAATATTAGGTTAATTTCGCATTTAAATCTATCTAGGACAAGTCCATATATATATATATTACATTCATCCACAATGGATGCATTGCTTTTTGATATTTAAAAAATTCTCCCATTATTGCTGTGGTTTCAATGTCATATGATGTGTTAGGAAAACAACTGAAGAATTCATTCTGTCATATGATTTCACAGGAGGAAGAGAGGAAAAAGAAGTAACCTATGCATACTTGTATTTAAACTAGAACAGTAGGAATTGATTTTTGCTTTCTGACCACATATCTCTCCTTGAACTACCTCAACAATATTTTCATCTTTCATTTTTTTACATTATTTACAACACAAAACACTTTTTACTACAATCTTGTGATTTCTTTCTGCCTTTAAAATGTTCTATAAACCAATCATGTCAAAAAAAAGTATCTATTATCACTAAGTACAACTGACAGATTTTGTATTCCATTTATTAAATTGCTGAATTTAAGATAAAACATCTTTGAAATATTCTGAATGACATATTTACTAACCTATACTGCACAAATATCTCCTTAGAAGTAGATAAAACTTTCCTTCACAAGTAAAACAATCGGCACCATACAACATCCATCACAAGTAAAACAATTAGCACCATATAACCTTTATCACAAGTAAAACAATTAGCACCAGATAACCTTTATCACAAGTAAAACAATTAGCACCATGTAACCTCCTTCACAAGTAAAACAATTAGCACCATGTAACCTCCATCACAAGTAAATCAATTAGCACCATATAACCTTTATCACAAGTAAAACAATTAGCACCATATAAGCTCCATCACAAATAAAACAATTAGCACCATGTAACCTCCATCACGAGTAAAACAATTAGCACCATATAACCTCCATCACAAGTAAAATAATTAGCACCATATAACCTCCTTCACAAGTAAAACAATTAGCACCATGTAACCTTCATCACAAGTAAAACAATTAGCACCATGTAACCTCCATCACAAGTAAAATAATTAGCACCATATAACCTCCATCACAAGTAAAACAATTAGCACCATATCACGTCCATCACAAGTAAAACAATTAGCACCATATAATCTCCATCACAAGTAAAACAATTAGCTCCATATCACGTCCATCACAAGTAAAACAATTAGCACCATATAACCTCCATCACAAGTAAAACAATTAGCACCATATCACGTCCATCACAAGAAAAACAATTAGAAACATATAATTAAATAGCTGTATGGTTCATTGATTGCATAGACATTCTGATTTCTCCCAGTAAGTTCTGAAAGCATGTGCATAGTTATAACAATATGCATGCTGCAGGTGTACAGAACATGTAACATGCATTCTGTATGGTTTCCTTATTTTACAGATGTGGAGTATGACTGAATTTCATTGATAAGAATGGAAAACAGATACTGAGATATTGCACTTAATTGGATAGTCATAGATTCTCCAAAGAACATCAATGTAGGAAAATATTCTGCATAAAACTGACAGTATGCATAATACAAATTAGGTGAATCTTCTTTTGATCACATTGATTTTAAGTAACTTGAATGAAACTCCACACAGTATTTAGAAAAAGAAATTCAGCAAAATACTGTTAAAAAAGGATCCTCTTCTTTAAAGAACCATATATACTATAATCCAAACTTGTAGATACTGAGTCATTAATATTACCAACAAATGTCTTCATGAGAGTGTCCATTTTGCATCATATATGCAAGTGATAAAACTCCTGGGAAGTCGCACAGTTGGATGCTATGGTTTCTCATGCAGTTTGATGAAGCTGACTCAAGAGTTTTAAGCTTGTGTCCCAGGATGTGGAGTGAAATTTCTTCACTTCTATTGCAACCAGTTGTCTGCTGGACAATACAGCTTATGTTTCCATGGAGATGTGCTCTGCAAAGAATGTTTTCTAAAATTAATTGTCATTGAAGATATAGACCTATTGGGGGGGAAAAAAGCACCTCTGAAATAAAGCATCGTGAATGAATCCACTTACAGGAGTAAATTTTACCTTAAAGCAAACTTGGCCATATGTGTGCCAGTTACCAATTTCTCTTGATTATCTATCGTATATACTGGCAGTACAGTTGATATGGCCAAGGTCATACCAAATTTTGGACCATAAATGTATATCACCAAATTTGCAGAAACTGAACCTGCTTTAAAGCATAGTGAATTGAGATTAGCTAATCACCCATAAACAAAGTTGCAATGTTGCATGAATATCAAACAATATGGAAATATCCCCCACATAATGTACCATTCTTGACAGGGAATGACCCATACAAAAGAAATTTGCCAGCATTAGTCTTGATGTAGCAATAACTATGTGTCCGCTTCTATAGTAATTATTTTTTTTAAAAATGCTGTCATTGTGTTCACAATGAAAACCTGAAAGATTTAAGGCGATCATACATCTTGATATTTAGAAATTCTGTCGTTTATCCTCTATGCATATCTAAAAATAGTAAAAAGATCCATCAGAACAAAAAAATTCCAAGTATTGGTGATTATATAAATACACACTGCATTTCATAACTGAGACTTTAACAATACAAATTTTCAATTTTTTTTAAGGTCCATATTGTACTTGTCCCTTATTACAAAAATCCTTTTAAATGTTTTTTTTTTTCTTTTTTTAAAAAAATTAGTTTTGTTTTAATATGTTCTGGCATAATATAAGCACAAAAATAATGCACATAACTTTTTCACACAAATAGATTTAATTATCCATTTCTTCCAATTCTTCATTTATTATTACAGTGGAATCTATGGGATGTTGGGAAACTATGTAAAATTAGGCTCTAATCAAATATGATAAATTTAATGTCCCCACTTGAGTTACTATCAATAATCCAGATGATCAAATATGATAAATTTAATGTCCCCACTTGAGTTCAAACAATTTATTACTTTAAAGAGAAAAAAACAATGCTGTGAATACAAAGTACATACAGAAAAAAAAACTTGATCAAAGGAGCTAAAGAAATCAGCTTAAAACTTAATGAAAACTTAAAAGCCAGCAAAAAAACAAACATCAAAAAGCTGAAAGCCCAATAAATATAAAATAATTAAAAGGATTTATTTTTTAAGAAAATGTAAAACACAGAAACAAAATGAATGACACAAACAAATTATACACAGAACATTTTGAAGAAAACAACTCAGAGCTGTCCTCAAATTTGTTTGAGTTTTTGGTTGTGCAAGTTTTATGGGTTTATTGTAGGCTCTGTGTTGAGTATTTAAGTGATCCATGTTATTGTGGTTTTACACTGTCCTTCGAATCAAAGAGAGTTTATATTTAAATGCTGCATTTTCTGATTTTATTGCCATTGTGATACAAAAGAATTATTTGAAAGCTGCAAAATACAGAATTTTCAATCCCAAATAGTTGGATGACAGTAAACAGAGAGAAAGGAAGAAATCAATAGTAGGAAGAAAATAAAAGTACCTCAAAGGGACAGACAATTGTCTGGACGAAAAGAATTTCCAGGAATCTCAGACAAGACCATTTCTTCTGTCCTTTTATTCCTTTTAACTGTTGAGTACTTAAACCATCTTTTATATTTTTGGGAAACTCCACCATACTAAATTTGGTAAAAAAATATTTTCTTACAAGTCTAAGTTAACAAGCTCACAAGATACCTTAAAGTACAGTACAAAATTGTTTGTCATTGTCTTTGACCTTGAACTTGATATCATGGATAGAAAATCACTGATCATGTCTCAGACAATTTAGAGATATACCCACATGCTAAGGTTGGTTAAATCTATAATAAATAATGTTGTGGAAAAATAAAAGTTACATAAGTGGTATCATTCAAGGTATTCATGAGATATATCCATAAACTGGTTTTGACACAAATCACTTCATACTTGTTTGTGTTATGATGCTTACAAGCCACTAGAGCCAACAACCTAAGTCAGGACCTTTAACCTTAAAGTCAATGTCAGTGTGCTATCAACTTGTTCATTGGAATGCATCTAAATACAAAGCCTGGTACAAATTCACATGTATATTTACCAGTCACTGTGTTTATAAGTTCAATAAAGTACAAAAATACAAGCAATGCCCTTTGACTTAACCCCAATGTCAGTTAAGTTTAGTTTTCACAACTCCTTCACAAAGTACAGATGTGGAGTCAGATCTGCACCATTGTTATTCAGAACCAATTAAATATTGTAAGAAGTGTTTTAGTGAAAACCCCATGTCAATGCCACCAGTCATGTAAGAGGAACAACCATAAAAAGATTTTTTAGATGGCCACTATGGTGCCATGTTGGAGGTCCGATGAGCACCATTTTCGATCAGTTCTAGCTACATATTGCTATAAATGCATTTCAGTGAAAATCCCATGTCAATATGACAATCTGTTCAGACAAGTAGCCATATCAAGATTTTCAGGATGGCCATCATGGCATCTATTTTGGAGATTAGATCAGCATCATTTCAATATAGGAATAACTATATATTGCAAGAAAGAAGTGGTGGATTTTTTAAAAAATGTTGGTATGGCCATCCATTTAGAACAGGTAGCAGTTATGAGACTTTTTAAATTTTGGAGGTCACGTTGGCATCATTTTCATTTAGGACCAACTGTATATAGTGAGAAGTCTTCAGTGAGAGCCCCGTAACAATATGACCATCCTTTCAAGAGGAGTAGTAATAACAAGATTTTCAAGATGGCCACTCTTGTTCAGCACCATTTTTCAAGATGGCTTCCATGGTGGCCACATTGGATGTCAGATTGGGATCATTTTCTCTTAAGATCAACAAAACATCATAAGAAGTCTTTTGGTGAAAACCCTATGTCAATATGACCATCCATTCTGGATAAATAGCCATGACAAGATTATCAAGATGGCCACCATGGCAGCCATACTGCCTATCAGATAGGCACAATTTGCATTATAGACCTACTAGACATCATAAGAAGATATTTTAGTGAAAACCCCATGTCAATAAGACCATTCATTCAGGAGGATTAAAATAAGATTTTCACAATGGCCACCACAATGACCATACTGGCTGTCAGACAAGTACCAATTTCATTTAGGACCAATAAAACATCATAAGAAGTCTTTTTGTGAAAACTACATGTTGATATGACCATCTATTCTGGAGAAGGAGCTATAACAAGATTTTCAAGATGGCCACCATAGTGGCCATATTGCATGTCAGATAGGTACCATTTTCATTAAGGGCTAACTAGACATCATAACAATTCTTCTCATCAAAACCAAACTTGAAATGACCATTCATTCAGGAGGAGTGGCAATAACAAGATTTTCAAGATGGTCATCATGGCAGCCATACTGAATGTCAGATTGGCACCATTTTCACATAGGACCAACTAGACATCATAACATGTCTTCTGGTAAAAACCCCATATTAATATGAACATCCATTCAAGAAGAGTAATGATAACAAGATTTTCAAGATGGCCATCAATGCAGCCATATTGAATGTCTGAGCAGCATCATTTTCATTTAGGACCAATTAGACCTTGGGATGAATGTATGTGTAAGTTTCATAGCAATCCTCCAAGTAGTTTAGGAGGAGTTGCAGTAACAAACTTGTGCTAAGGACAAATGACAGACCAACAATAGAAAGATGGATTACGGACAACAGGACATAGCATAAGCTCTTCTGGTCTATGATCAGTAGAGCTAAAAACAATAAAGAAAAAAACTTTTCATTTGTAGCAAAGTTAGAAATACAGTGAAACCTGTCTTGAAAGACCACAACAAAAATTGGTACCTCAAGGCAGGTGGTTCCTCATGACAGGTCATAACACCTGCACAAAAACTTGAACAGGATTTGTACAAAAACTTTAACATGATTTGTACAAAAACTTTAACATTGACATGCACAAAAACTTTAACAGTCAGTTGATTCTGCCAGTACCAAATGACATCACCCTTGCTATATCTAGCATTTTTACTTGAAAAAGGCAAGACAATAACACTGTTGATCTGTGCATGAAAAAATGTGGTCTTTCATGTCAAGTGGTCATCCAAAACAGTGATTTTTCAATACAGGTTTTACTATATAGTTATTTGTTGCAATGTTTGACCTGACGTTTCACCCACCCTTCTATATCTAAGCTGTCACCAGTGAGATCACTCAATACATGTACAGCACACCTTGCAGCAGCGGGGACATCACACTCATCATGTGCTGAAAAAATAATAAGTCATGTATATTTTCCTTGTAGATGCAAAAACTACCATAGGACAATTCTTTTGGACTCAATATTGTAAAACTGACAGCTGGTAGGTAAAATTATACGTCAGTTATCATGATAGTAAATCGTAAAGGTGGAGGATCTATTAGGAACTTTACAAATTAATTATTAGAAGCACAGAGTAACTCTTTTTTGTGTGTTTCCCCTCCCATCCTGAATTCCTAATCGTAAATGTGTGTTCCAAACTATACTCAAAATATGCTCGAAGAGGATGAAAATGAAGTCTTCGAGTTTATTAAGCCTTTATGTGATATAAAATGAAGTCTCTGAGTGCATTAAAGCCTTTATGTGCCATAAAATGAAGTCTGAGTTCATTAAAGTCTTTAGGTGCCATAAAATGAAGTCTGAGTTCATTAAAACCTTTATGTGCCATAAAATGAAGTCTCTGAGTGCATTAGAGCCTTTATGTGCCATAAAATGAAGTCTCTGAGTGCATTAAAGCCTTTATGTGCCATAAAATGAAGTCTCTGATTGCATTAAAGCCTTTATGTGCCATAAAATGAAGTCTCCGAGTTCATTAAAGTCTTTATGTGCCATAAAATGAAGCCATAAAATGAAGTTTCTGAGTGTATTAAATCCTGTATGTGCCATAAAATGAAGTCTGAGTTCATTAAAGTCTTTATGTGCCATAAAATGAAGTCTGAGTTCATTAAAGTCTTTATGTGCCATAAAATGAAATCTCTGAGTTCATTAAAGCCTTTATGTGCCATAAAATGAAATCTCTGATTGTATTAAAGCCTGTATGTGCCATAAAATGAAGTCTCTGAGTTCATTAAAGCCTGTATGTGCCACAAAATGAAGCCTTTGAGTTCATTAAAGCCTTTATGTGATATAAAATGAAGTCTGAGTTCATTAAAGTCTTTATGTGCCATAAAATGAAGTCTGAGTTCATTAAAGACTTTATGTACCATAAAATGAAGTCTGAGTTCATTAAAGCCTTTATGTGCCATAAAATGAAGTCTCTGACTTCATTAAAGCCTTTATGTGCCATAAAATGAAGTCTGAGTTCATTAAAGACTTTATGTACCATAAAATGAAGTCTGAGTTCATTAAAGCCTTTATGTGCCATAAAATGAAGTCTCTGACTTCATTAAAGCCTTTATGTACCATAAAATGAAGTCTTTGAGTTCATTAAAGCCTTTATGTGCCATAAAATGAATTCTTTGAGTTCATTAAAGCCTTTATGTGCCATAAAATAAAGTCTTTGAGTTCATTAAAGCCTTTATGTGTCATAAATTGAAGTCTTTGAGTTCATTAAAGCCTTTATGTGCCATACAATAAAGTCTTTGAGTTCATTAAAGCCTTTATGTGCCATAAAATACAGTCTCTGAGTTCATTAAAGACTTTATGTGCCATAGAATGATCATTTGCATCTTTAATATACATCCAAGTCCAACAGACAGCTGTAAATTTTTTTAGCCTTTGCTTCAGATAGTTTCTGTGGACTGTTGGTTTTTATAATCTACAACTATTAGGTCAATGTGGAAATATTGCATAACTGTTTGAAATTTATAAAATCCCTTGGTAGGTAAGTTTCTTTCAGTGTACAATCTACATGTAACTTCTTTTGCACATGATATCTGTATGTGGTATAGCTCCTTTTAGCAGTAATACCATATATAGTGACTTATAAGTCTAGTTAAACCGCAAACTGAATAGATCCATATTTGCCATCACATAATGCACCAGCAAATCTGGGTCTATACAGTTTGTTAGGAGTAATCAGTAGATCAAACAATATAGACCCTGATCTGCCAGCGCATTATGCGACATCAGATCAGGGTCTACGTTGTTTGCAGCTGCACTTGACTTATAAGCTAGTATATATGGTAATTTTGTTTTAACACTACTCAACAAGTTATGTAACTTCTGCAGTCATGGCAAGCTTGGTTATATTGGCTGTTATTTCTGAGATAGAAAATGTTCTAATAAATTATGTCTCTCTGAGAATACATAACCAATCACATTAAAGTTAGGAATGTAATCTTCACTGCCTCTCAAATCCAGCAATTCCAGAAAGAGAGAATTTTCATATTTCATGTCTATATACCATATAAACAAAAGGGAAGAAACTCTTACCCATAACCTCCCCTTTGCCACTGCTAGGTGGCACTACTTTAAACTGAGCGATACATCAAAGAGGATGTTCACATTTGTGGGGCAGTTAATGTGATCTGTTAAGTATTCTCAGTGAAACATAATTTACAAAAATAATTTGCTTTCTCCTTTTGAACAAGTTCCCTGATGACATGAACATTTGGAGAATAGGTAAGAGGAGGAGAAAATGTATGAGTGTACAACCTCTACCATCAGCCTCCTTTGAGGGAAGAATGTCTGATTAAGGAGATAATGCATTTGACTATTTTTGTAAATGCCCATGAGCTGAGATTCAGTCTGAAAGGTAGAGCATGAAATTGATAAATTGTTCCTTTGAATGCAAATTGAAGGAACTTGTGTGAAGATGGATTGACTGGGACATGAAAGTATGAATCAGTAAGACTGAGGCTGATCACAAATTCATTCCTTTTGATGGAAAGGCATACTGATTGTGACATTTCAATCCTGAATTTTGGTGCCAATATGAATTTGTTTACCAGAAAAAACCTTGAATAAAATTCTTGAGAGTTCAGCCTGCGAATTCTCTCCACTGCCTGTTTGGAGAGTAACAATGCAATTTCCTCTGTTAAAATGTCTTCCTTTATGGGATCTGTTGGAATGTCCATCATAGAAGGGGAACACAAGAGGGGAGGGGATGTGCTGAATAAACAAAATTATCACCCTGTCCAAGACTACTTGGATCACTCATTGGTTATCTGGAAAGAAGTTGATCCAAGCAAAAACTGAAATGAAGCAGTCTGGCAGGAGGCTCTCTGTAGGCTGTGATGTTAACAAGTCATTGGCAATTGCTGAGAGACTTATGGAAAGAGAAACTTTGCTTCCTTTCTCTCTTACTGGATTGCCTCCAAGGCTGAAAAATCTGCTTTTGTCTGAAGCCTTGTTGCAGTTGAGATTGCTGTTGTTGTGGCAGAGACTGCTGGGGATAATAAGGGGGAGGAGTAGGTAAAGAGATCTGAAGGAGCACCTCTTGTGCTGCCTGCTTTCATATATCCTCTATACAACCCCCAAGAAACAGTGGTGAGATGAATAGTAATGATCACAAAGCCAACGATGCGGTTTCAAAGATTATGAATATAGAAATGTTTCATGTATCAGATCAAGATTTGATGAAGCCATAAGGGCGTTTGCATGCTTGCTCCACACTTTTTCAGCTAGGCAAAAAAACTCCAAAGATACCAAGTTTAGCATTGATGATGTCGCAACCATATTCCACACCAGTTTTGAAGTCACCTCAAATACTTTGCGGTCAACTTTATAAAACAGCGAGTTCGACATGTGTACTGCTGCAATGTTCTTAGTAACACTCGAAATGTCAGTGCTGTATGTGTCCAAGTGTGTGCATTACCAGCATGTGTTGTATGATACTGGTAGCAGGCTCTCTGAAAAGAAGGCTCATGAATTCCTCAAGTCCCGGATTTTGTTCAAAAGATGGCTGGAAATCTCACCAATTTTCACCAACTGGGAAGAAGAGGAAATACTTGACTTTCTTTCTCATCCTCAACATCTACCAAAGCCCTAACTTTGTAGTTGTAGCTTGGAAATGGAGGAGATGGGGAATCCAATGGAGTTAAGATTCTGTATATATTTCTTCCACCACAGCCTTTAAAACTAAATTCCATCCTTTCCATGGTGGGATTGGCATGAATCTTCAGATCATGATTTTCCCCACTATAACAGGGAAGGGGGTGGTGTCATTCCCTATCTGCATCAAAATTGCATGGAAGTAGTTGTAGAATCATGCTTAAAAGTAGGATGGTATTTCCCTATTCGGAAAGCCAATAATGTCTGGCCTGTTGTCTGTACTGAGGCTGGACAACTGATAATGCATGCTCCACCTGGCCTGAAGGCAGTATGGAAGGCTTGGAGGATGGCTGGATGACATGCTGGAAGAAACAATCGGCTGGAAGTCCGGTTGGCCTGTGAAACAGATCGAACCCTTATCCTGATCCCTGTAAGATTCTGCATACAATGGAATGGACGGCTGGTATGAGTCACATTCCATCAAGAAAATTGATTTCCTATAACCAGGCTGGAAAGAAGACATGGAAGGACAATTAACAACCAGCATGGCAACATGCAGCAATGATGGCTGAAACAAACATCAGCCAAATCAGAATGAAACCCCATGTGTCCTGCCTTACTGGCCTAAAGGCCATGCTTGGATATGTGGGGGAACTTACACCTATTGGGCTGCCTAACAAACTAACGATACTCTCCCATAAGCTCCAAGCCACTACTGGAGATTTGCCAAACATTGGGAGGACACTCTCTCAGCAAACAAAAGCATTATTAGACAAATGTGGCGAAGAAGGGGGCAACAATTTCCCCAATGAAAGCAACTGCAATGTTGCCTCCTTGATCAATCTCCTCCTCATTGACTCTGTGAAGATATTGGTCTGGTGTTGTTAGGATGCATCCTGAAACACTGCATTATACATCTCTAGCTGACTGAATGTGATGATAGCTGATGGCCCTTTCCTGGGTATCTTTGGCGGGGGTGGAGTGCCAAAAAACATCCCCCACTATGCTGACATGGGAAGATGATTTTGGGTGAACACTCAGCATGTCACACTCTGGAAAAAGCATATCATGCTTCACTTTTGTCTTCTTCTCTTTGCCTTGATGCTCTGAGGACAGAAGACCACATCCCCTCTGACCAAGACTTGCAAACACTACATGGTGTTGTAGAAGTACATTTCGTACAGGCGAGGAAAGAATCATGATTATTCTTGCTGACCCTGTACCTCTGACACTTATTACATTTTGTCGCCATTGCTTCTGAAAAGTCAAGAATGACAAAGAAAATACTGGGAATTAACAACCCAAAATATGAAAGGTTCAACAACACCTGTAATGTCCCAAAATATTTAATTCAATCATGTTTGCAATTAAAAAATACAGCACGCATGTACCTATGTGATTCTAGTGCATGTGACTTACCAGGTTAGAAAATGCAAAGTCCACAAACTTTGAAAAATATGAAAATATATACCCAAAAAATCCTAACAAAGGTTATCCTTTGCAGACATATGAACACATAAGATTTCACCACAATTATGGATGGATAGTTCAAAATCACGAAGATACTTGAAGGATTCGATGAGGCAAAGCATGATGATGTTACTTGTACCAAGCAAAAGCTAGTGCCATCAAGCATGGGAGAAGGGGAGGTAATGGATAAAAAGAGTTTATTTCCTTTGTCTATATGGTATATAGACATGAAAGACAAAATTTGTGTCATTTTTGCAATTGCTGCATTTGAGATGCAGTGAAGCTTATATTCCTAACATTAATGTGATCAATGAATGTATTCAGAGGAGAAATTACTTTGTGATATTCTTTTTTTTCTGAGATGTCATTTTCAAATTTATGAATTTAGGGTACATATACTTTATTATTATGCCAATTCCATTGTAGTTAGATCTGTGACTTACAAAATAATGGCCAAGTGGTACAATTTATGATACTGGGAGTAGAGGTCTAGTGGGTTGATGAGGGGAACAAAACATGTTAGAGTACTGTAAAGATTAACAATTATTGGAATAATATTGATTGTAAGCTTCCAATATTTGATTCCTAACTTCCATTCATTCCAATCCCATCCCCAGAGACATCAATTAAAAAGAATTTGATCCAAAACTTTATGAATGAGATAGAACTAATACCTATGTTGGGATAAGCTCTATTATTCATATAGTTGGACTAAAAAAAATCTTCTGGCACATCATGACAAAAAATCATAACAAAAACTACTATATTCTGACTGGAACTCTCAATGCCTGTAAAATGCTTGCTAACCTGTTTTGAATAAACTTTCCCATAAAAAGTCATAAATTATCACACAAAGTTTTTGCTACTTATAAAACATGGTCTTTTATAAAATCTCTAGTTTGTAGTTTTTTTTATAGCTTTGTTTGTATGTTTGTCTACTTCTTGTTAAATATCCCAGGGCATGACATGGTAGGAATTGAAAAAGGACAGATCATGCTTTCTACAAACTGCACATTTATATTACATCATATTAATTATATTAATATTAATTATATACAAAGAACAATTTCAGTAAAAGAAGGCCAGAGCCTAGCTGTTCATCCCACCCTGTAAACTGTGACCTTGACCCCAAGGTCAAAAGGCTAAGCAAATGTGTTGCATAATGCATTGTCTTTTGTTTCATGATTTAAAATCCAAACATTTGGCTGAACCATGTATATGCAATTCAAAAACTTTAAACAAAACCTTATGGAAAATCTTGTATGACTGTGACCTTGATCTCAAGGTCAAAGGGGCAAGACAATATATCACAGAATCAACTGTCTTTGTATTATAATAATTCATCCCATGTATGAACAGAATCAATCAAGATTTTTTTAAAAAAATAAGCAAATTAAAAACTTTAACCGAAACCTTAATTCAAATCTGCTATAACTTCGACCCTGACCCTTAAGGTCAAAGTGGCAAGTGAAAATGTTCCACAATGAAATGTCTCAGCTTTATAATGATTCTTCACATATATGAACAGAATCCATCAAAGGTGTTTAAGAAATAAATAAAAATTTTAAATTGCCACTGTCACTGGAAAAGTGTATGTCTCACTTTTAAATGAATGTGAGCTCAACAACAATTTAGCAAGCATTCCACATTTTCAAAAATATTATGTTATACTGGTAATAACTGAAATAATAGAACAGTAAAAAAAAAAAACAACACAGTTTACAGTATTTCAGTGTCCAGGAAAGGAAATTAACTTACTAATCACTTCAGTCTCCTTATTACAGAAGCTGTCATCACAGCAATAACAGTTGTCTGGATTTGCTGCACATTGATACAGACAATTCCACGAGGCCTCACACCCGCTATATATCAGACCATCCATCACTGATAAGTAACACACCTGAAGTAGATATTTTAACATAAGCAAAATTAAGTACATGTATATTTTATGACTTTTAAAAACTTAAACACAAAATCTTGACATTGTTGACAGTGACTACGCTGCTATAACTGCCTGTTACGTGATGCCTACATGTACAAGTATGCCTTGCTATCTGATATTGCAGACAAAACTAGAAACTTTTGTCACAATACCCTCTTTTTGTATAACTTTGTAGTCAAATGTGCATGAGAAACTGACCTATATGCAAAACTGAACCAGACACTCAGGTGTGAAATATAGGTCACAGTGACCAATTTTTGTCAAGGTGATGTCATACTCACCAAGATGCATCAACATAGTTGCATTTCTCTGGGGCAAACAATGCCTGATAAACTGATCTAAATGCAAACCTTAACCTATGTACAGTGAATGATGGATGGACAGGGCTAACATTATATGCCCTTTCAATATTTGTGGCAGGGTTTTAAAACAATCTTTGATACAACACTATAACAACCATGCTTTTTAAAGAAGTTCAAGATTTTTTTCCAAGTATCAAAGACTGTTTTTAAATAGTATATTTGTTCCCGTATGATGCACACACAATGGCAAGCAGAATTGACCCAGACCTGCAGTACCGTAATGCACCAGCAAATAAGTAGCTATGCTGTTCACCTACTTAACTTGATTTCCAGCGCAATGAAACTGATGTCAGCACATTATGTGATGGCAAAGCTGGATCAGTGCTGTTCACATAACAGTTATCATTATACATGTACATGGTTAAATACACTATGAATCAAACAAGTAGATTTAACCCAAATCTAGGAGACTTGGAGAGCTTACACATTTTTAATCTCCTAAAGTTTCTGCCTCCAAACATCTGCATTGTCATGAAAATAACTACTCAATTTTGACAAATACATTCAAAGAATTGATGTCTCCCACTTGTTCTTGGCTCTAGGGAATAGTTTTGTAGAGGTGACAATGGTAAAATAGCAACTCAGTTATGGTACATTTGTAAAGGAAGACATTTACTGATGACACAGAACACTGACAATCAAACCAAAATGAGGTCTCATCTGCATAAAAAATTTGTTTGAAAGAAAAACAGGATTAAGTGATTTATGTGTTGAAGCAAAAGGATGAGGTCAACATTCAGCAGCCATAAATCCACTCAGTGATAATGAATAAAGCTGATAATCAAATTCTGCTGAGGTTATATCAGTATAGAGCTGCACATAATTTGATCTTGAAATGCAAAATAAGTTATTTTGAGGAAACAAATGTAGGTGGGTCCAACAATTAGGAGCCATAACTCTTCTAAATGCTGTGCTGAATATCAAACGCTCTCATGAGTATAAAGTTGCATACCAAATTTTGTTGAAATTCAATAAAAATTAAGGGTTTTTTGCGCATCATGGAAACTAAACTAGACGAGTCCTCCAATCAGGGGCTATAACTCTGCTGAAAGATGATAATGCCTGCTGAAAATCTAACTCTGCATCGCTAATAATCAAACTAAGTGGTGGTCTCATCAATATCAAGCTGCTTACCAAATTTGTTTGGAGTTATTGTGCAGAAATGAAAGTGGATGGATCTGACAATCAGGGGATATAAGTCTGCTCAATGATAACAAAGAATGCCGACAATTAAATTCAGAAAATATCAATATCAAGCTGCACAGTTGAAATTCAATAATAATAATAATTAACATAGTTACTGAGCAGAAATAAATGTGAATGGATCCAACAACCAGGGGCTATAACTCTGTTCGATAAAGATTAGAATGCTGAAAATCAAACTTAGCCTAGGCCCTATTAGTATCAAGCTGTCTACCAAATTTAGCTGAAATCCAGTTTATTAGTATCAAGCTGTCTACCAAATTTAGTTGAATCCAGTTTATTAGTGTCAAGCTGTCTACCAAATTTAGTTGAAATCCAGTTATAAATAAAGAAGTTGTTGTGCAGAAATGAAAATGTATGGATAGCCCCAACAATCAGGGGCTATAACACTGCTAAAAGATGATGTAGAATACTGACCATCAAACTCATCTGAGGTCTTGTCAATATCAAGCTGCCAATAAAATTTGGTTGAAATTCAAAAATAATTAAGGGAGTTTTTGTGTGGAAACAAAAGACGGTGGGTCTGACAATCAGTGGCTACAACTGCTTCCTAGTGAAGACTCAAAGAAGACTTTCAGAGATTGTCAGTCCAACTTTTGTTGAAACAGCAAGTCAAAGCAAATACCAACCTTAAATTTCTAAGAACAATATTAATTGCTTTGCAAATCACCTCTTACACTATCTGAACTAAGGTCTACAAACTTTCTTATTTAAGGCAGATATTTTACTAAATTAAACCCGGTCTCCAAATACCAAATGTCGTCAGACATTCACAATTTAGAATTAAAAGTGAAAGCAATTAAACTCAACAAAAAGAGGGAGAGTCCTTTGATCACTACTGAGAAATTTTATGTTTATGTCAGAAAGATTCAAACAAACATCATCAATATACATTCAACTGAAGTGAGTGGGATGATGGAATCGACGGACATACAGGGATAGTAACAACCAAATGCTAGTGCCCAGAATTTCCCGACAAGATGGTTTTGCACCACAATTCATGATTATTCATATTTTTAAAAAAAATAAATAACATTGATATTAGTTTTACCATATTAAGTTCATAACCAGATAATATTCCTGTGAAATTTATATGAAAATATTAAGTATATAAAAATTAGTTACACTTTTTATACTTTATATGTAGCTATTACTCACAACTGTGCGATCCCCCTCTAGAAAGGCCACCGTCTTATAAGGCCACTTTCCTGCTGAAGAATGGGTGGCCTTACAAGAGGGGGACCACTGTATCTGACACTGATGGAATACAACTGTGGCTAATTAGAGTCAAAGACTGATTGTAAAAATACATTTGGGCAATGTCCAAATCAAGTTCAATGGTTTTGATGTAAACTTTTCGACTGATGGATGTTCAAAATTCTATTTCAAAAAAAGAAGAAACCAAAAATTCAACTTTTATAATTTTGGTCACATGGTCTATGGTATCACTGCATTATATCCAGAATTTTGTTATGTGAAGTGCATTATAATGGGTGAGAGCTGTATGTTGAATGGTTACAAGGATCTGTTTTGGCAACGTAATATTGATGGAAAAGGGGCAAATTCTCTGTCAAATTGGACCTGAACAAACAAAACCTTTAAAAGACACATCTACGTGTAATAGGAAATTCACCAATCAAATGTCATCCAATAATGTGTAAGGCTTGCATCGCTATGCTGGTTACAAGAAGTGTGAACTGACAGACAGATTGTCTGATGAAAAGGAAATTACTATAGGGCTCTTGCATCTCGATACTGAGACATTAAATTACCAGTAAACCCACTGGGTCATTTGACTACCTACCTGGTGAGTGTCACATACAACAGGTGGTTGTCTATTACAGTCATCATCATTGTCAAGGCCTACACAACTGTGACAATAGTGGTGGGCTGAAATATAAAGAGAAATAAGTAAAAATGGAAAACTGATAAGGTATGGATATTGCTCTGCATCTTAGTGGGAAGCAGAGAATGCTGGTTTTTCTCACAATTTGATAACAGACATAAATGACATGGTATTTAATAAATACAAATACAATGCTGTTTGTGGTTGGAAGCACATTATAATGAGCAGGAACAAACTATGTAAATATTGGCTACCTTTCTGTCAAGTCCACCTTATATTTAGCCAGAAAGTAAAAATCTTTAACACTGAATTAAATCCTAAAACTTTTACATTGACCTTAATCTAAGGTGTGGACAGACAGATGGACACATGGACATACATGTCTGGGTGCAAACTCAAGTTGCAGAGTTTCATTAAAACAGTGTATGCCATGATGTGAAAAAAAACCCCACCTAATTATGTCCATGGAGTTAAGTTTAGGCCTGTCATTGAATCAAGATCTAAATTTTAAAAACAATTTTCAAGATAATGAGTCATCTGCCATGTTGTGATAGTTCTGGGTGAAATAGAATCTAACAGGTCAGAATATCCCCATCCACCATGCTTGCTAAAAGACCATGAGATGAATTTATCCTCATTAATAGAAAATCATTAAGACAAACAATTATTAATACAGAAATGACTGCACTAAACTGAATCTAAAAATAGACACAGGAGGATCTAATTAAAACACCTAAATCTCATTAAAACAAACACCTGTAACAGAGGATCTCATTAAAACACATAAATACCTGCAACTGAGGATCTCACTAAAACACCTAAACACCTGCAACAGCCCAACTGGGCTGATTTGATGCATACACTTTAGAAAGTTTTTCTTATTTACAATAAAAAAATACACAGTTTGAATGAATTTTATTTTGAACATTTTGAGGTTATGGACACAAGTGTGAATGATGCATAAAGCCTCAAATTTCTTGCAAACAATATTATACTACAAATAAAACCATGTCCATTCTGGTGCTGTTGTCACTATATTATAATACAAATAAAACCATGTCCATTCTGGTGCTGTTGTCACTATATTAGAATACAAATAAAACCATGTGCATTCTGGTGCTGTTGTCACTATATTATAATACAAATAAAACCATGTCCATTCTGGTGCTGTTGTCACTATATTATAATACAAATAAAACCATGTCCATTCTGGTGCTGTTGTCACTATATTATATTACAAATAAAACCATGTCCATGATAGTCTTGTTGTTGCTATATTTTATTACATTATTAGTGTATAGATAGAAAACAGGGGCAATAACTCCACCAAATGATGATGTAAAATAATGATGACCACATTAAGCTGAAATCCATTTAAGATGATGAGATTCTGAATATTGTCCCAAGCTCACTCACTCTTCTGTGCAACAGTGAATGTGGCTGCCATTACTAAAAATATTAAATCCATAAAAAAGACAATTTCCTGGGAGAAAAAAACACCTGATTAGAATTTGATGAAAATTAAACAAAAACATTCTGGCATGAAAGCCTTTTTTAATTTATACCAATGATGTCAATCTGCCATTAAAATTGGCCACCATTACAAAAAAAAACTCCAAAACTCAAACAATGTTTTGTACAAAATTGCCCAAAAAATCGGTGAAATTTGACAGAATGGATCCTGGAATCAATGTCTTTAAGTTTTGTTTACAAATGATAACAATCTGCCATCAAATGTGGCTGCAGATACTAAATATTTGCATATAATAGTGACTATCTCTCCATCAAATGAAAACAGATGCTAACAATTAAACAAATCTAACATTTACATCCACAAGATGACCAAGGACCATAACTCCAAGAAATGAAAATCTATAATATTGATCAAGTAATTTGAGATCTTATCATTATAAATTTTAGAGCTATATTTTGGTGAAATCAAGTAAAGATCAATAAAATTATGCCCAGAAGTAACAGTGGATCTTTCAGAAATAAGGGGTCATAACACAACCAAATAATTCACATTTGGGTTAAATCCCTTAGGAATAGCAAAAGTTACTGTCCATAAATGTAAGAGGGTCTGCCAGATAAAATAAAGGCCATAACAACACCAAGTGATGATGCTAAAAGCTGAAATCAATTTTGTCCAAGACCACATCAGTAAAACAAGCAAATTCAGTGAATTTTTGTCCTCCTCCATCGATGGTGATGTCACAAAAGTTCACAATAATAAAATCTGACTATGACCTTTATGACCCTATCTCAAAGGGCATTAGAGTAAAAGTGCAGAAAAAAGGTAAAACAAATAATCAGTGACCTTGATATTAAAGATAAAATCTTAATGGTGATACATAGATACAATCAAATTGAGAAGCACATGTGTACCATGGTTCATCCTTGTACCTCAAACAGCTTTAATGACATCAAGTAGAAACAAAAGAAACCTTCAAATATTGACTTGTCATATTGACCTTGATGACAGAACCTGAAATGCAGAATGCAACATGCACTCTATCTATTTTTCTTAAACAGCTCTTGAGTTAGAAAGTAGAAGCAAAAATGTGACTGAAACCTAAGATATGGACTGGTGACCTTGACCTTGAAGATAGGACCTCCAATGATGTATTCAATACACCTGCTAGTGATGATGCATAGTTATACAAAGTTTCATCCTTTCATCTCAAATGGGCTCTAAAATTATAGAGAGGAAAGAAAAGTGTAATGGAACTGACCTTGAAGAAAGGACGCAATGTGGTATGTGACACACCAGTTAATGATGACATAATGGTTACACCAAGTTGCATCCCTTAATCTTAAACAGCTCTAAGGTTATACAGTGGAAAGAAAAGTGTGATGGAAAACTTAAATATTTAGCTCTGACCTTGTATCTTGAATATAGAACCCCTAATATGGTACACAACACACCTTCTAATGATAATGCATAAGCAAACCAAGTTTCATGCCTTAATATCAAATGGCATAATATGATTAAAGTTGTAGAGCAGAAGGGAAAATGTAATGATAAACTGAAAACATTGATCCATGACCTTGACTTTGAAGGTAGGACAACCAATGAAGTAACCAACACACCTAATGATGACGTATAAGTATACCATGTTTTATTTCTTAATCACAAAAGTCTTCAAAGTTATGCAGCAGAAACAAAAGGGTGATGGATGGATAGATGGATGAATGGAAATGCAAAAGACATGGAATATAAAAGCTGCACCATAAGTTGAATTGAAATGAAAGAGGAATAAAAAGAGTTATTGTCAAGATATTGAAATGTCACAAATGAACTGATGTATGGATGAAAGGATGGAAAAAGAGAATAATCCTATTTAAACTTTATAACATTCCATTTTTCCCTAAAATGCATAGTGTAATAAAGCCTAAAAATATTAACAGATGGTCACCCACACTCTCTTACTATTCAAATCAGATTCTAACCTGGGTCACTCACCTTGACATTTATGTTCAATAACATGAATGAGTGCATCCATAGAGGTAAGAACTGCATAACGCTGTACAACTGCCATCTGATACTGGCCAGTTATCACACACTGCTGTGCCTGTTGAACAGCATGACAGAGTGTGGTTAGGTGATCATAGTAGTGCTGAGTTATTGCATACTGAGTTGGATCATTTTCAGGGTTATCCCACAACTTGGAAATATTGTGTAATAAGTTGCTTCTCTCCATGAATCCGGAATCTCCATACTGCTCATAAACATATCTTGCAAACTCTTCATCAAAGTTCATCAAAGTACCAAAGTTCTGATGGAAACTTTTAAGGCAAGGGTCAAGGTCAATGTTGCTATGGTAGCAGTGGTGCTGTAGGTCATGTGTCATGTGGTCAAAGTGGTGCATAACCAGTGCAACCTGCTGCCTGGAACAGTTTACTGTTTCTTCCAACAAGCACTCCCTTGTCTTTGACAGTTTTCTGTTAAAATATAGAAAGGTTTCATGAAAATTTGGTGTGTATGAAATAACACAAAAAACCTTTAACAAACTCTAATTTTGTGACTCTTGACAAGCAAAACATAAAATACTCAACAAGTTGTACAAACTTGATCTGAAATATAGCAAAATGGAGGAGTTTTTCAGTTGAAAACATGATTTTTTAAAATTCAACTACCATGACAAGAGTTATAAGATATTATGTATTCATCCTTTGATATGTCTTCATGGGAAAACTTTCACCATAAAAACAGCACACAGAAAAGTAAATTAAATGCAAACAATAGAAAAAGATAAAAATACTCAAAATTATGCAATGTCAATACTGACTGAGTTAGCTGAACAAACTGATGAGATCCCCCCAATACTAAAAAATCAGAATTCAGGTTTTCATGTCTGTTGGGTTTTTTTGGACTTTGATGGATCAGGAAAAATTAGTTGAGCCTTAATGTGAAAGAAGTGAGACAATTAATTGGTTGTATGGTCAGTTATCTGATAATTTCAAATTTTAACATTTACAGACCCTGCAACTGGTAATTTTATCAGTGAAATGAAAATGAAATGCAGAATGAAAAAAAAAATGCAGAATGAATGCAAATGAAATGATGAATGCAATATGATGGAAACAGAATGCAAATGCAAAATGCAGCAAGTAGAATGATGAATGATAAATGACAACAAAATGTCTTTGAAACACAAATGCATTTCGTTAGTAGCTGTGAAAATCAATTAACCTGTATTTTGGGGTCGAAAGCCATTCTGCATTATAATCTGGAATTTGAGTCTTTATTCTTTACACTAATTGACAATTTTTCACTTCTTACAAAGCTGTGTAATTATTTTAACAACCGCCATTGATGTAATGACATCATCACTGCTAATTATATCTGTACAATTTTTATTTTAACTAAACGAAATAAGAAATAAAATTTCCTAATATTCTACAACTATATTTTTATATTTATTTCAGTTGCAGTTATATTTTTATTTATAAAAACTATCTTTTGAATTGCATGCATTTTCCATTTTATTACAGTATGCTTGTAATAAATAGAGGATATTTTCTTTTCCTACACAAATACCAGATATATTTCTTCGTGTGGTACAAAATATATCGTTTTTCGGTACCACAAGATGAAATGTATCCGGTATTTACCTAGGAAAAGAAAATTTTCTTTTTATTATATACCAAACTTGCTTCAGAATCAAAGCTTAGAAGATTAAACTCACTCTTCAGCACAACACAACACCCCCCCTTTTCGTAAATTCATCTCACTTTCATAGGCTGATTATATAAATATCAGTGACTTAAGAGAGCGGTAGGATTGGGTTGGCCTAATCTGTCTGAATAAATTACATTTTTCACATTTTGTAAACTATTTGACTCTATCTGAAAATAAAACAAGTCAGATTCAGCAATGCATCACAGCAGGTTTATTGTTGTTGGCAATCAAGCAAGGGGAAATAACTTAAGAGAAACGCGAAAGACATCGAGTCAAATTTCTTCAGCAAAAATTAATTTCCATGTCTGAAATGTAATGCAGTTTCCATTTATTTGTTATAGCTCACAAGATGCTCGTTTTTCTTGCTGCAGGTATAACTTCTGTCTGCACACACAATCAAGCTTCGCATGGCATGATGGGAAATCTTATATTTTCTCAAGTGAAAATATAAGGACATATTTTTCAAATGTGAAAATATAGGAATGAAAAAAATATGAAAATTATTTCACCATTAAGTTTCTATATTTCACACTTAAGAAATGATAAGCAACTAATAGTTCTTTCCATTTAATACTCTAAAAAATGAAAATCCTGACTTTGGTAAATGCATTTCAAATGAATGAAAATAAAAGGAAACCAAGAATGGAAGCGATAAACACAAAAAACAGAATGCATTTCTGAAACTGTAAACAAATATGAAGAGGTGATAGCTGAAATGCAAATGTGAATGGAATGCAAACAAAATGCAAATGATATACAGAATGAGCAAAAATGAAATGAAAAATAAGCAAAAATGAAATCCAAATGAAAAACAAATTTAGTAAAATTACACTTTTATGGGTCTGTACTAACGTCACACCATCATATTATAGAAATCAGATGTCAGTGTGACAAAGAATTCATATTTTTTTGTGATGTGTCAATATTTGTGAATTTAATGGATGCTTCAAACACAGTTTTAAGACCTATCAAAAGCTGGTCTATCTTTAAAAGAATTCAGACACCTCAGGCACAGCCAGGAAAAAAAGCACAAAAAATAAAATCTACAACAGAAGAATAGCATGCCTTCCAAGACACAGCAATGTTATTGAGTTCCACAAAGTGTTAGAATTTACATAATCAATAGCATACCTGCCAAGACACAGCAATGTTATTGAGTTCCACAAAGTGTTAGAATTTACATAATCAATAGCATGCCTTCCAAGACACAGCAATGTTATTGAGTACCACAAAGTGTTAGAATTTACATAATCAATAGCATGCCTGCCAAGACACAGCAATGTTATTGAGTTCCACAAAATGTTAGAATTTACATAATCAATAGCATGCCTGCCAAGACACAGCAATGTTATTGAGTACCACAAAGTGTTAGAATTTACATAATCAATAGCATGCCTGCCAAGACACAGCAATGTTATTGAGTTCCACAAAGTGTTAGAATTTACATAATCAATAGCATGCCTGCCAAGACACAGCAATGTTATTGAGTACCACAAAGTGTTAGAATTTACATAATCAATAGCATGCCTGCCAAGACACAGCAATGTTATTGAGTACCACAAAGTGTTAGAATTTACATAATCAATAGCATGCCTGCCAAGACACAGCAATGTTATTGAGTACCACAAAGTGTTAGAATTTACATAATCAATAGCATGCCTGCCAAGACACAGCAATGTTAGTGAGTACCACAAAGTGTTAGAATTTACATAATCAATAGCATGCCTGCCAAGACACAGCAATGTTATTGAGTTCCACAAAGTGTTAGAATTTACATAATCAATAGCATGCCTGCCAAGACATTGCAATGTTATTGAGTTCCACAAAGTGTTAGAATTTACATAATCAATAGCATGCCTGCCAAGACACAGCAATGTTATTGAGTTCCACAAAGTGTTAGAATTTACATAATCAATAGCATGCCTGCCAAGACACAGCAATGTTATTGAGTACCACAAAGTGTTAGAATTTACATAATCAATAGCATGCCTGCCAAGACACAGCAATGTTATTGAGTACCACAAAGTGTTAGAATTTACATAATCAATAGCATGCCTGCCAAGACACAGCAATGTTATTGAGTACCACAAAGTGTTAGAATTTACATAATCAATAGCATGCCTGCCAAGACATTGCAATGTTATTGAGTTCCACAAAGTGTTAGAATTTACATAATCAATAGCATGCCTGCCAAGACACAGCAATGTTATTGAGTACCACAAAGTGTTAGAATTTACATAATCAATAGCATGCCTGCCAAGACACAGCAATGTTATTGAGTACCACAAAGTGTTAGAATTTACATAATCAATAGCATGCCTGCCAAGACACAGCAATGTTATTGAGTACCACAAAGTGTTAGAATTTACATAATCAATAGCATACATGCCAAGACACAGCAATGTTATTGAGTACCACAAAGTGTTAGAATTTACATAATCAATAGCATGCCTGCCAAGACACAGCAATGTTATTGAGTACCACAAAGTGTTAGAATTTACATAATCAATAGCATACATGCCAAGACACAGCAATGTTATTGAGTACCACAAAGTGTTAGAATTTACATAATCAATAGCATGCCTGCCAAGACACTGCATGCCACATAAAAACAGAATTCTGAACTCCACCCCAACCCCCAAAATAATTGTATTCAGAAAAACACAAATCCCCAAAAATGCACACATGACAAAAAAAAAAGGGTGGGTGGTGGTGGGGTATTTTCAAACTATACAACCGTCTTCTTTGAAGGCATATCCTGATTACCATAATTTGGGGAAGTTTTTACAGCTAATTACAAGCAATTAACATGTTTTATTGCACAATTTATTCAGCAGAAGGCTCAGCTCTGACACTGAGGTGAGATCCTGTTGTCAAACAAGGAAAATCTTCTGATGAAGAAACTACAAGATTGTGGTTAAGTGCTCTAGCTTGGAACATATATAGGTTAAAGAAAATCACAGACAAAAATCTGGAAATAACATGCAGCGAAGTATATTTGTACTAGGTTGTGGGCATTGACTATGAAAAATGAAACACAATAAAAGGACTAAGTTACAATAAAACAGAAATAGAAATCACAATGGCACTGATAGAGTCATAGTCATAAATAACTTGGCACACTATCTTAGCTTTTGACATTATTTATTGCATAAAGGCCAGAACAGTATTATTCAGGTATCTTAAACAATAAATATAGTACCGTATATACTCGCGTATAAGCAGATACCAACTGCAAACTGCATAGACCCAGATCTGCCATCACATAATGCATCAACAGATCTGGGTCTATGCAGTTTGTAAGGACTAATCAGTAGAACAAACAACAGGGTCTATGTTGTTTGCATTTGGACCTGGCTTATATGTGAGTATAAACAGTATATCACTATTTTCCCTTAAATTCAAAATCCTTAAAACAAATGGCCTATTAGATCAAATAAACAATGCTAATTGACAATTTTTGTTCATTATAAATTGTCATTGTGATAGGCTGTGCACAATGACCACCTGCCCCCCTAATTCTGACCACAAAACCCGTCATGTAGGAGAAAGTTGGCAGGTATGCAATAGTATCTCAAATGCATGTACATCAGATAGGAAATTTTTGAAATAAGCTGAATAATTAAATATGCAATAGTATCTCAAATGTATGTATATCAGATAGGAAATTTGTGAAATAAGCTGAATAATTAAATATGCAATAGTATCTCAAATGTATGTACATCAGATAGGAAATTTGTGAAATAAGCTGAATAATTAAATATGCAATAGTATCTCAAATGTATGTACATCAGATAGGAAATTTGTGAAATAAGCTGAATAATTAAATATGCTACCTGCTATAAGTATCATCTCTCTCCTGACATTATGTCTAACTTTTGTGATGCCTATGCCAACAACGACAACAAGTTCATAAGAAGACTGAAACATATGTGTTGCCTTTGCTTTGTGGGTGCAACAAAAATATGGTAGAACCTCAAAACATAGAAGTACATAAAAGTGCTAAAGGACTTTTGTTTGTTACAGTATTTAATTTAATTGGGAGGCATGGGGTCAATTATTTGACTGATTGATGTTTAGGTTATCAAAGGTTTACTGCATATAGAAACTTCCATGTCTCAAAGAAACACCAATTTCTGGATCATATACATCACCTGCACATTTCTTCTGTATGGTCTGTCCATTCCCTGAGGGACAATGTCTGATTGAGGTCAGTCCAGCAGTGTTCAGTGGCACTGACCACACAGTGATCAGTCTGCAATGGACACAGCAAGTCTGGACAGTGATCACCAACTCTATTCAGAAACTGATTTATCCTTGTGTATACTGGAGTGACAGCTTCTGGTTGACAGCCAACAGTGTTGTTAATGAAACACTGGACAGCAAATTTTAAGTACATGTACCTGAAAATTGTTAAATACAAAATGACATCGCTTCAACTCAAGCATAAGTAACAGACTGAAACTATGTTGGCTATTATAATGCTTGCAATAAACAACATGGTCATCATTTTTGCAAGTGAAGAATTGTCAATCTATTTTGTTCCATCTCAACCTCAGACCAACAAGTTGTTCTCCACTTCTTTTCATTATTTTCTGACATAATTACCCATGGTGAAGAACAACTGAGCATAGGGAAACTCAATGGCAGATGGTCTGCCCCACACAAATTTGGGATTTTTTGCAGTTCATAACTAATTAACTCAATTATGTGGACTGACCTTTGAACCGAGACAGCCAGTTGAAAAATCCCTCTTCTATCAATCCATTTCATCAAATTTTTCAAAAACCCCTCACTGTTTCATGGCAATCCCTCTCAGAATTGACCAGCTATAAGTATCTATCCAGTGGCTGTTAAACTCATATGTGAACTACTAACATATGTTTGCAGATCATCCACTACTGAATTTGTCACTGTATGGTTGTTCTCCACCAGGGCCAGTAATGTCAGAAAAATAAAAAGTGGCAGAAAACAACTTCTTGGTCAACATCGACCATTGGCATATGTAGCTAGCTGCAACAATGTTCTTCACAAGTGACTGCTTGAAGATGAAAAAATTACTGGCTGTAGCAACCAAAACCAACTGACCAATGAGAGAGCTCATTACATGACCTGTTAGGTATTCAATATGGCAACTTTGATGATGTTGATGTGCCTTGATTCGAGAGAAATACTTATATGCGAAAGGTTTAAACTGGAGAAACTTACATATAGCATGTGTTGTTGTCTACGGAGGCAGCTATGTTCATTCCCAACTATCTTCCTAGGTCAATGTAATGAGCAGTCTGATTGGATAAGTTTCTTTCATCAGATAGCAGCTGCACATGAGAACCTTGTTAGAAACGTATGCAAATTGGGTAGATTTTGCAAGCTCATGTGTGCAGTTTGTAAGATCTTGTGAGCCATTGAAAAACTAACCAATTTTCGCATGTGCAGATTTTGCTCACATGAGAATTTGAATGTTCTCATGAGAAAGTATAACTTAGAAAATATTCTTTCCCCTTACATCTGACTATGTTTGAAAATAAGGCGGAGTTCTAAATTCTCACATGAGAAATTTGGACTTCGGTTCTGATCAGACACATTGTAGATTTGTTCTAAGTTGGTTTTTCTCATGTGAGTTAGAGACCCATCCCATTCTGCCAGCATTCTATAAAGAATTATGCTTCAAGAATTTTGCTTTCAAAAACCAAATCAAATAATAAAATAAAATCACATCAGATTAAATGTTGTTTTTCGTGACTGAGACCTAATCCGTTATCGAGACAATGACGCGGGTTATTTCCCTTGTTTACAGTCAGGAGACTGGTTTAATGACCGCAAAATATGCACATAACTTTTTGAAGGTACTACAACACACAACTACCATGGTAGCCTCGCTTTCAAATTGAAGTTGGAACTGTCACAATTTAGCTCGCTAGTTCGGGAAATTTCATTGCAAGCCCAATACATGTGCAGCAACTGATCATAGAAACCAGGAGATAATTTAAAATCATGGAATTATCATGTTGGTGTGTAAAATCAAGATGCAGTGTTGTCAGTTATTGACAATAGGGTGACGAGATTAGAATCCTCGAAGTACTATGGTTTGTGCCCTCAACGTTAATTTTAACGTTTATATTATAATATTGGGAGAAACTATTGAAATCGCCATAGAAAGTGTTCAACTATATCTGCTTCATTTATTCATCGTTATAAACTCTCCAAATTCTTTGCGAGCTACCGTTTCTCTGAGCATGTCTAAATTTGTCTATTGCCGGAATTATATCTATGGTTCGTGCCTCTGAAATAAAAGCCACGTGACGTAAGATTGGAATGTGATAATTAGGTCAATGTTTACTTTAGAAATCGATCGTGTATGATGTCCCCATATTATTAATATTTGCATATGCAATACAAATCATTTCTTTCAAACGCATATCGACTGCAATAAAACACTTATAAATAATGATGGCAAAAATATTTTTTTAAAAAAATTAAAAAAAACATGATGCATTTTTTAATTTTTTTCTTCAAGTTGTGTGACAAAATTATCATATTTAAAGATACTGTAAAGTTTTAAAAGATTTTTTTTCATGCTGGCCAAAAAAAAAAATGTGTTTCCGGTCGGCCGACTGTCCCTGTTTCTCACTGCCGACCCAAGCACTTTTTCGCCACCCCCACACAATTTTTTTTTAAAAAATTAAAAAAAAAATTTTTTTTTCATTACAAAAAAATCACATTTGTGAATCTAATTGAGCCAGTTTTGCTTCTAATTTTTATACTTTTAATTTTTCAAAGAATATGGCAGTGGATCTATTTAAAAGGTTTTAAGGTGTGAAGTGAGTAATTTCATATTGCTTTTTTGTGTGTTTAAAGACGTAAAGTACCAAACGTTTGACAGATATGATGTTGCAGCTTTCAAACTAAATGGTCATGAATAACACTTAGAGATGTTTCTAAGACTAGTGAAGTAATTTTAGAATGTTGAATTAAAAAAAAAAAGTCATTGCCAAACAGGTATATAGTCACATTTGTTGTCCAGGTTACATAGTACATGTTGCTGCATGTAATCTATTTCAGTGTACCTGAATCGTACAAGAAGCAGGGAAGGATTTAGGATTTTATTCTGAGAGGATTTGTTTAGAAGAGGTTGTTCAGTGTAATTCAAATGGCTAACATTCTTGTTTTTCACCTAATAGTGAACGATTTTAACAGATGGGGAGAGGGAACCTTTAACCATCTGACAACATCCCCCTCCCCAAAATGGATTTTTATATGGAAGTGAAGTAAAAAGTGCCTAAACCCATACAGAAAAAAAAGTGAAGCTTTCCCACATATTCAAGAAAGTGGCTGTGAGCGATGCCTTTGTTTGAAGAGCTTGCCTTTCTGTGTACCACATATTTGAGAAAGCGGCTGTGAGAGATTCCTTAGACTGAAGAGCTTGCCTTTCTGTGCATCAGCCTGAATTTTCTGGAATATTTCTTTAATAATACATTGGCTTTGATCTAGATCATACATCCACTGTCTCCTTAATTTGTTCTGCGTGCAACAATTTTGCAAAGAATGCAGTATGCTTAATTTAAAAAGACATCGTAACAGCTAATGAAATATATTTTGTGTTCAGAGTGTTTTACAAAAGAAATTGGACAGAATATCAGTACATCATGGTACTCTATTGAGAGGTTTCATTTTAACAAACTTTTAAATATTATGATAGAAACTACTGATATATTGCACAAGTGTACAAAATAATGTTTAACTTGGATAAATACAGTTTTAAGCAATTATGATAAATATCGTTTCAAACAATTATGAATTTGTATTCATTCCTTCCCACGTCATTTCCTTTGATTTATTCAGATTTTAGGGGTCCCCAGTGAAACTGTATGATTAACAGCAAACAAGCTGGAGTATGTGTATTGAGTTCTAGAAAGTTTGCTTATATAAAACAAGATACATGGCTCAAAATTAGGATTTTTTTCACTAACCCACAGGATCACCAAAATAATATTTTCATTGATCCTGTCTAAATTTCACTGATCTGGCTAAAATCAAACAGAAGCCAGTTCAGTTTCTAATTCAACATTTATTATTCATTAACATCAACTCAAAACAATAACTGTATTTCACCAACAACACAGTCTCTCCTGTGTCACACTTTAGCCATTAGTGTCCATTTTCCCAGCATTTCTGGTACTTTCTTAGTATCTTATGTTCATCATATATATGATTACACTCCCTTGTCATCTAATTTTTGCCATTTCGGTGGCAGCTGCACACCTTGCAAATACTTCTACATGTTTACAATTGTCAGTGCATAATGCACTGAATGTTTATCAACAACAATATAAATATTAAAACATTGTTTGGTATAATTTTGGATTATTCATTGAGTCAATAAAAGCAACCTTTTCTGATTGGTCAATGCTAGCCTGAGACCCTATACCTTTTGTTATCATCAGTAATGAAATCAGTGCTTGGATGTAGTACACCTAGCTGGTTTCATGTGCATGAAGACCATTGCTTTCACAATAATCACACTAATTTGCTTGATGAGTGAACGAGCGTTTTACACCTGCCCATTTGTGCTGTGATCATTTATTGTTACAGAATGCATGCGATATAATAATTACAATAATTGAAAATCATTATTATCATTTATTTATATATGGGTTGTCTTTTTTCTCATGTGAGAAACCTCACAAAAACATGCATAATTGAACTTGAATATGCTCATCTTCTAGATTTTAATATCACTTTGAAAATCTCTTTATTGCTGCTAAATAAGTTTTATTATAGGAACTTGGTTCTTTTTCATTCTTGTCAGAAATATTTATCAAATACAAATCAAATCCTAGTCATTTTTTTTTTCCTATTGCTCACGTGAGCAAGCTCTTGCTTACATTAACCATTCCTGCTCATGTGATTTTCACATGAGCAGACTTGCTCATGTGAGGAAATGCTTGCTCACGTGAGCAAAATCTTGCTCATGTGATTTTCAGATTTTGTTAGATTCTATTGCTCATGTGAGTTCTACCTAATTTGCATGGTAAAATGCACATGAGACTAACATGAGTTAGATCTCATGTGAGAATCTTATGTGCAAAAGGTTAGCCAAATTTGGTGTGGGTAGATATTGTTTAGGCTAGTTACATACACCAAGGGTAGATATGGAGCAAAGTGGATCAATGAACCTTGGCTACCAATGTAGAATATACATGTCAAAATGAAAATGCCTTTAAATGAAAGACAACTTAGCTTTGTGACCCAATCAAGTTAGCAAGAGGACTTCTTAATATACATGTCAAAATGTCAGAAAAATGCCTTAAAATGAAAGACAACTTAGCTTTGTGACCCAATCAAGTTAGCAAGAGGACTTCTTAATATACATGTCAAAATGTCAGAAAAATGCCTTAAAATGAAAGACAACTTAGCTTTGTGACCCAATCAAGTTAGCAAGAGGACTTTTTAATCTACATGACTAGCATTTCACATGTATTTCCTGCAATGTAACTGATTTTCTGTCTTAACTACCATATATACTCGCTTCTAAGTCGAGTCCAACTGCAAACTGCACAGACCCAGATTTACCATAGCATAATGTGCCAGCAGATATGGGTCTATGCAGTTCATTAGAAGTAATCAGTAGAACAAACAACATAGATCCTTATCTGCTGGCGCATTATGCAATGGAAGATCAGGGTAAACGTTTTTTGCTGTTGAACTCCACTTATAAGCACGTATATATGTTAAGTATCATGCTTACAATGAATTGAGAATTTAGAATGAATTGAGAATTTACAATGAATTGAGAGTGTATTTACCAACTTAAAGAGTGCTTTTCATCAAACTAATTCATCTTCATGCAACATACCAGTAAGCAAACTCTCTCTCTGAGTCTTTTACATCCTTAATTACCTTGTTATAAGTAGAAATTTAAACTAAGTATTGACAAAAATAAAACAAGAGTACCATGGATGGTACATTATATGCCTGCCCTGTGTTTAATAGTCCTCTATGTTGGCACTAGTTGGGTATGGTTGACTCTTGAGATTATTGACCTACAGGTCTTAATGACCTGGACCCTTGGTCAAAGTATGCAGTCTTGACCTAAACTTGCTGTGTTGAAACCATTATTTTCTTATTAGACTTAATATGACCTTTGACATTTATACAAAATGGACAAAAGTTATTCTGCAAAACCCATTTTTCTTTGAGCCACAATGACCATGACTGTTGATATTTTGACCCCAAACCAATAGACCTCTTCCATACCTTAAGTGCAAGCCATCCATAAACTTTGGTCAAAGTATCTGGTCTAGAACTAAATTTAGTATGCACAAATCATCTGTCATCTTTCAGTCACAGTGTCCTTAACCTTTAGACCCCAAAATCAATATTTTTTTTTCTTACCGAACATGCGAGTCATCCACAAACTTTGGTGAAGGTACATGGTCAAGAACTCAAATTTTTGTGCAGAAACATTTTTTCTGTCAGTCAGTGACCTTGACATTTGAACTTTTGACCCGAAATCAATAGGCTTCTTCATTACTCCAAGTGCAAGCCATCCACAAAGTTTGGTCCAGGTCTGTGATGCGTAACAATGTTATTGTGCAGAAACCTTTTTCTTTCTTTCAGTCACAGTGACCTTGACCTTTTGCCATTTTACCCTAAAAATCAATAGGCTTTTTCCTTACTCCAAGTGCAAGCCATCCACAATGTTTGGTAAGTGCAGATCATGGAGAACTTGAGTTACTGTGCAGAAACAAAATAGGGAACAGATGGATGGATTGACAGACAACATAACATACTATGTTCAGCCTTATGGCAGGCAAATACAAAATTACTATCTTAAGCATTTGAAAAGGAAGATCAAATCTGCATTATTGGCTCCTTTTAGTTAAATGAAACAAAAATGTTGTCATGATATCTGGATGATATGTTCTACATCTGTCCTTTACGATTACCACTTACCCACAAAATTCCTGAATGTGAATAAAGGGATTTAAGGTTTCTTGCTCAATCCAATGCAGGCAATGATGAACTTTGTCAATGTCACACTGACCCTGACCTCTTAGAACTTGGAGGTCAAGACAATCTGGGATGCTAATCATTGTCATATTGATCTCATGTCTCATGCATATGGACTGTTTCATATGCCCGAGAAACATCTGTGTCTCGTATAGTGAGGTCTGGATAAAAGTGGGGCAGTACTGGGAATGGATCTCAACACACTCTATGGCCTCCTGAAGGGACCTGATAATAATAGATGGTTCATATGTCATTATTTCACTTAAGTCTTATTTCTAAAATCACTTGCAAAGAAAACCACAGTATGCTAATACAGAAAACTCCAATAAACCAGATAATATTGGGGAAAAAAATGTGGCCATGATATTGAAGCAGCCATTACAAAGAGGTTTGATTAGTATTAGAAAAGCCTCTTTGGGACCAAAATATGCGACCAATCTGCTGTGGAAAGCCAGATTACAGAGAGGCTTGTTTAGGAAAGTTTCCTTGTTTTATTAGAGCTGAAACAAATAACTAAACATTCAACTCGTTATTCCTTTTCGCAACTATTGAAATAGAAAATTAATATTTAAATATTCATTTGTTTACCTAGTAAGTAGTGACACCTAAAACCAGAAACAGCAGTTAACAATGCTGACCACTGACCCTCCTTTTTGTCAGTAAAAAAGAGAAAAACTATTGATAACACCCACTCCACTTCTCTCAATCAACACAAAGTGACTAACTCGCTTGGTTCAAAAATCGGACTCCTTGCCAATTCCATACTAATTTTCTTATACCTTGGCATCTTCAGTTAATCATAACTTGTATCAATGTAAAGGATATATTCCAAACTTCTTCCCCATGTATGAGATAAGTATATTTTTTTAAAAAATCATTTAATGGCCACTTTTACGCAAAGTTTCTCAATTGCTTCATGTCTTGTCTACTAGGATTCTGTGTTTGAGGGTATACACTTCCAGATTGTCATGCCGTGAATAGGCTACATTCAATTCTGATTGGAATAGATTAGTATCAACCCTTATAACCAAACAGAATTGAAAGTGGTCTATTCACTGTATGACATAAAAAACATGGTACAGAACAGGGATCATATCAAAGTCAACAAATCCTTTCAGCGAAGTAACTTAACTTAACCCTAACTTGGGAATTCGAGCACTACTGGATTAAATACTTACAATCCTGCATTTTTTATATGTTAAAATTAATAAATAATAGAGTCAATGACTGTGCACATGAATTGTCTTCAATTTTTCACACTCTGGTCAAGTT